>CM052705.1:93021285-93053127 GCA_028551405.1 Uromys caudimaculatus | reverse complement strand
CTCAGGATCAAACTCATGTCCTTGTGCTTAAAAAACAAGCATTGTATTAGCTGAGCTATGTCTCCAATCCACAAAACTCACTTTTGAGGGGTCAAAATTAATCAAAGCAGAAATCTTCATGAAGATATGGATTGGGGGGTGGGGTTGCTTCAAGACACAAGAAGCAGCTTTGTCTTACCACCTTCATTTTGCTGTCATTAGCATCATAGTGTATTTAGCCTTCTTTTGTATATATACTGATAAAGTAAGGGCTTCCTTTGGGCCAATACTCATAGTAAGCTACACAAATCATCACACAATAATTCTTAATTTGATTGCTGTCTGTATTCAAACAGATTTGGGTTAGAATCTTAAGCCTTGCCACTTAAGTACAGGTATGGGACCTTGGCAAATGAAAATATCCAACCCTGTTTTTCTCATGTATGATGTGACCACAATAATTCCTATTATCATAGTAACCTAAAATGAGGTTTAAATAAGATTCTCAGTGATGACTCGCATTGTGAGCCCGTGCTAACCTAGAGCCAGCTTGTGAGCCTCACTCTTCTGTGTTTAAGGATCTTGGCCATTTTCCAAAATTAAATTATATAAATTTATAAGCATAATATTAAAAAAGACAATAAAAACTAAAACTCAGCACTTCTCAACTATCTTACTATAATTTATTATTATCAGTTTTCTAAAAATTACTAATCTCTGTCTTGTTTATATGATTTAAAAAAAGGAGATGGTATGTTAATGAGCAATACTGCACGATTCTGAGTTTAATGCTGGATGTTGAAATTAGCCATTGTGGAGATATGCTACACAACATAAACCTAGAAACACTGTATTTGGGCCCCGAGGGAGGGTATGCATGCACATGAGCATTGTTATTTGTTTATTCTGTGTATGTACGCGTGTAGGCATGAAAATGCCATGGAGTATGAGTAGCATATCAGGAGAACTGGTTATGTCCTTTCCAGCTAGGATTAAGGATTGAACTAAGGTAGTCAGTCTTGATGGCAAGAACCTATAACTGAGTCATTGTGGTGTACCCAATCTTAAAACATTTACACCAAACTTTGTACCTGGCTTGTAATCAATACTTGTTCCACCTCCCTCTGTCTTTCTCTCCCTCCATCCTTCCTTTGTTTCCTTCCTCTCTAGTTTTATCTTTCCCTCCCTTTCTCTTCCTCCTCCTCTGCCTCCCCTTTGTCTTTCGTCTGCAGTTTTGGTTTAGTGTCTCAGAGCCCATTCATCTTGCCTTTTCTTTTTCATCTTAACTTGGGAAAAACAAACAGTTTCCCTAGCCTGTCTGCAATACCTCATGATAAACCAATGGCTTCATTAGCTTTTTCTTCTTCAGACTCAAACCAGTCTTTGCATTGTATATCAATGTTTTTCCTAACCCAACAGCTACTATGCATTGTATAGAGATGTCACATTCTTTCACTCGATCTTTAAGAGAAAAGAAATTATGTTGTTCCCATAATGCCATTTTCATACCGTCCACATCAAATGCCCACATCTTTCCAAGTAATGCATCAAGGTTCTTGGAAAACCACAGAGTATAGCACACACACAGTACAGTTAACAGAGCGCTTTCTTCTACATGTGTCTCAAGAAATTTAGACTGTCTTCAGAAATGGAACTGTTACACATGCCATGTTCTTTAAAAGGATAAAATAGAGGATCCAGGTCTAAGTGAAAACCATTGGCTCTTTAATGCTTCCATGAATTAAAAAAGTAAAATGAGATAAAAATATGTATCTTGACTTAGAAAGATCAAAAGATAATCTTACCTTGTAATATACATGGGTGGAACCAGTAAGTCAAATGGGCTTTGGTTCCTTTACCAGTAGACATCTTGCTGAACATATTTATAACTTATGATAAAGCATGCAAGCACAACCTTGCTTAAAGATAAATGTAGATTGTCACCAGTGCCTCAGCAAGTTGGGGGAAGGCTCTGCTCTGTGCAGCAGAAATGAAGATGCTTCATTTTCTTGCTCTGTCTCTGAAGAAAACGTTCTAACTAGAAGGCTGATGATCTATGAAAAGACTCTTTTGAAATTAGCACTTCCTTCAAGTCCTTTAAACAGTAAGCCAATTTGATCATGTCAAAGAAATCAACAAGGGTTTCTTTATTTTTGAACACTTATAGTTGTTTCTCACTGTGATTTTCCCCTGGAATGTCCAGGAAAAAGTGTAATTTAGGACTTCCAGGTGCAAACTATTGTTACCAGCCATACAACTCAAATGGAAATTTGTTTTGCTTCTTTGTGAAGTTCCCTTTTGGGGGGGGAGGTAAGGTTAGCAGTAGAGATAGCAGGAGAGTGAAAAGCAAAGACAGAAGACATCAAACCACATATTACAAACAGAGAACAGAATCACAGAACAACACCATGACAGTAGACGTGTAGACAAGATGGTCAGACAAAAGACACATGCTTGACTGCTATGCTAAGGAAAGAAGATACCAGAACAAAATCATACAGAGATGCTGGCAGCGCAGCTCTAAGGGCTACAGGGGCCCAATAAAAGTGAAAATAAAAGTGAGTACCCATGACATTATAACTGCAAAAGAAAGTTATCCCCACAACTCAAGACAGGGAACTTGCTGGGTTAGCTGGGATGTGACACTTGGATGAAACACAAGATGGCGTCATAGCAGCTCATGCGCTGGTGATGGAAGCCATGGTTAGTTGAGTACCACAAAACTGTCACTGGCATGCCACACAATGATCTTAGGCTTGTTCAGAAATAAAAAACACATATCCTGTATCTGCAATAAAATTCTTTTTATGCCATCTGAAATTCATGGAGAGGGTATGTTTTTGTTTGTAAGTTTTGTGTGTCTTTCTTTTTATTTTTCATCTCTGGTTCCTTTGTGTATCTTTTAAATTAATTACAGCATCATTGATGGGGAAAGTGAAGGCAAGTGGTCTGTGCAGATATAGGGAGAAATTAAAAACAGGGGAAAGGAATGAAATCAAAAGGGGAATATGAGTAATAGGGAGAAGGGAACCTAGCGTTTCATTCTTTGGTACACAACTTTCTTGGATTTTGTTGAGATTTGCTTTGCTCTGAGAAAAACATTGAAGCGGTGTACTGAAGGGAGTGGAGAGTCAACACAAGGATGGCAAGAAAAGATTTTGTTGCCGTTTTGATTTTTATATCTAAATATTTTTCAGAATTTAAAAACAATGATTATAGTTACTCATAAAAGTATAGCAATGAGTTAAAAAAATAGCCATAATGGTCAAAATGCTAATTATGAATTAAAACAAAATAAATTGAACCACCAAAAATTCATGCGGCACAAGATGAGGTGAAACGACAGAAAATGGTTTGGGAAATATACAAGATACATATCTATTTACATATATATACACGTGTATGTGCATATATGGATAGATATATCTGTATAATGTTTTTCTTTCCACCCTTCCCAAAGATAACTGAATTATGGAATTATCATTATAATTATGATGAAGAAAACAAAACCTAAATAAAAATTAACATGCTTGGTTTATCAAGTTAAAACAGTATCATGCATGTCTATGTTGGCTGATGCTGCTCAGAGTGATGGTATGAATTTCTGTGTAACCACATGATTGATGGCAGGGGCTGTTAATATTAACTTACATTAGTCTAATATCATTTAGACTATGTCTATACATGTATGAAGTAACAAGCACTTTTGTATAAACACACTGCATTTATATATACATATATATGCACATACACAGTGCATGTACTTAGGGTTTATGAGAAGAAAATAATACACAACAAAAACTGAATGAAAGGAAACCCACGAAACTTTTCCTTTAAAACCCAACTCCTCTTTATTTATGTATACATCTGAAAGAGGGTTTGTTTAATGATTCCAGCAAGCTCTTTCCTTAGCTCCCACTTGCTTTGGCATTTGAAATCAGGAAGTTCTTGATTTGGGCATGAAATTCTCTCTTTAATATGGACATCTATGCCTTGACCTTTAGATGCCCTGGTATCTAAGAAATCTTACATAAATAGACTTCAAATTAAAGTTTAGCATTTAGTAGTACTAACTTTTTACTTCTGTCACAATTAATCATAAGTTCTGTGTCGCTAAGCTAAGGTACACATGCATGCTTCTTGGGGTGAATTTAATCAGAGCTGGAAGGGGGTACACAATTCATTGTGCCAGAGAAACTCTCACAAAAATGTGTTTAATATCTTCATCCTTTCTACACATTGCCCTCATTGTTTATTGGCTTTCATTCTTAATTTCCTCTTAGTCTCCTTGTTTCCATATTTGCCTTTCCTAATAGACTATGAGCTCCTGGGTTCTATCTGGTGTCAGCTTTATTTTTTTTTAGTATCTATTTTAGTTTCTACACAGAGAGACTCACAAAAATGAGATCCAAATAAGTGATTTGTCAACCGTTAAACATAAGAAGGGCTTATGCTCAATGATTTCAAGCTTCCCTCGAGTTCTTCAAAATACCCTAAATTCTTAAGTAATGGAGTATTTAACACAATGTAATGTGTATTTAACACAAATATGTTTATTTTATAATTTTTGTTATTAAGTATGCTTATATGATGGAACTCAGAATAGCAGTCAATGCACAAATGACATATTTAATATGTTTTATCCAAGGGTTATTGCTTGCCTAAATTTCATTAATCAGTTCCTATATTTTTATTATGTAAACTGTATTCTTCAAATCTCAAAGCATTCCACTAGGGTTAAAGGTTTTAAAGTGGCTTAAAAACTAACTTGTGTTGGAGTAAAGAGTTGTGTTAGTTATAAAGAGTAATATCTTCGGTTATAAAAAATGATATCTTAGTGTATTAATGAATATGAAAAATGAGAGCATTAAATAAGGAATACCATTGTCCTCTGAAAATACACTTTCATTTATAGATTGTCAAGGACGGCAACTTAAAATTTAGTAGGATTGAGCTTGGCCATAAATATATGATGTCTTTTGCATACATTGAAGTTTTGTTATAACTTAAATATATGAAAATGGCTAATATTGATAGCTAAATTGAGTAACTACATTAAGAAATTTTACATCAATTTATATTCTTCTTTCAATAACATTTATCTCAGATAATTTACATTTTCTCACTACTCATTTCTTTTTTTGAAGTAGAACACAATACTCAAATACTGCCATTGTACTTTAGCTGGGTAATTACTATTCTACTTGGAAAATGGTCAGTAGATTAGTGAAATTTAATTATGATTTTATTAAACAGTCATGTCTCTGTTCACAAAGGTATTTCTAACATTAAATTAATAAATAATTAAAAATTCACTTCTTTAATAAAAATGTATGGTACTCCCATTTCAAACTTATATAAAATAATGATAAAATATATTTTTTAAGTAAAAAGATTAAAGCTAACATACCTGAGGCTCAATGACTAGTAGTACATTTGTGCTTTTATAATCTGTAGGGTCTAGACTCTGGTGTTCTTCACACTTCATTTAGGAAATTATGGTTTTGACCTCCCAACTGTATGTTTTAGTATGTTCCAGCAAATAAAACCTCTAACAATTTGTAGAGCTTTAAACAACTCAGTGTCAAATTTTCTTATTATAATTATTCTATGTAGGTATCTCAAATTGGATACAATTAAGACCCTGTTTCTTAGCCAGAAAGCATAATTCCAGAAGGCTACTGGTGTTAGAAAGGAGTTTCTGACAGATTGACTGATTGATGGGTGGCTGGTTCCTCTCAACTTCCTATCCTAGTGGAATTGCTAACTGGAAGTTGGCACGGGACATTTAACAAAAGTGAAAGTGAAGGAAAAAAAAAGCTAGTTAATTGACAACCAGAAAAAATAAATCTCTTGACGGCTGAAGAATCAATGTGGTGGTTGAGTTACACTTCGCTCACTTCTTGAGCCACCAGGTGTTTCTGTTTATTTTACATCTGCCTATCAAACTGGTCATCAATACCTTTAGAATGGTAATCTTATAGATACATAAAATCTAGGATGTTGGTTATATATATATATATATATATATATATATATATATATATATGCAAAATAGCTAACTCACAATTACCTGTATTTGATATCATGTCTCTTATTAAGAGTAACAAAAGTGAAGAGGGAGAGACAAGAAATGAAAAGCCAATTTCTTGAATTATCTGAATTTCACAATCCATGTCCACATTTTTATTATAACTATGAATTTATTAAAGGTCTTAATTGATTTTTGACTTGCATAATCTCTGAAAGACTCTCATCTCCTAGTTATGATTTGGACCTTATGCACTTTACCTCAGTACAACTGTAGTTCTGGAGGACAAGGTTTGTGTGCCAAGAAAAGTCTGAAGCATTAAATAAATACTGACCTTCGCTAACAGTACATCAGCATTTACAAATGCAGGAGTTAAAATACTGAGCCTCACGTTTGGACAGACAAGAGTTACTCAAAAGTTTTGTGGAACTTTTAATTTACATTACTCTAACATGATTTGAGTTTTTAAAAACCCAGCTGGGAGTGCTTAGCAGATATTCAGAAAAATGCAATCATAACATGGCTCATAAAAGGACATAATTCTCAAGTCAGGGGGCTGGGGGAGGGGACTGACAGGAGACATAGGAATAAATCCTTGGAAATGTAGATTTTGGCTACACTAATGTTTATTTTCCTAAAGTCATGAAATTAAAAAATAAATCAGCATGGTTTGTTTTTAACTCTATGGGGGAGATACAATTTTAAGTAGAAAAAGGGTTTCCCAGCTTTAATTTGAGATTATTAAATATGTTGACTGTGAACCTAATTTGTTTAATAAACTTAAATGGGGTTTTCATTTTCTATCATCTTTTCTTGTGGATTAGGATATTTCATACTCACTTATCTACTTCTAAAGATATACGTATTTCCACTGAATTAGAAAGTTTTAGGTAATGTCAATCAGGATCCAAAAATATTTAAAATGGCCTTTAAACACTTTATGACTAAACTATACCAAACTATGGCAGCCGAATGCCAAGGTGAGTTCAGGGTGTGGAACAATTGTTTACATGTCACTTCTGATTGGAAACATAAAAATCCCTTTCATGTTTGAAAAATCACTTTATTTAAAATTGGTGCCTATATGAAATCTGGTTGGTGAATTATATATTAAATTGCACAAATGTATGAAATGTGAGAATCTCAAATGGATCTAAAGGAATCAGAGAATATTTATTATCGATAGGATCTACTGTAATAAAGGAAGCAGGACATAATATCCCTGAAAAGGAATGGATAAGGATGAGGGAACACACGCCGGCTCTCCATCCCAGTGTAATATAGTTCATCAAGCATCAGGCCTGAAGAAGAATACAATTTTAGAAACTGTAGCAGTGGATTAGTGTGTTTAAAATCAGAGTTTTCATCTCAGTGTCTTTGTAGAATTGTAGGCGATATGATGTGAACATCACCATTATTAACTGCTGGACAGGCAGTGGATGAGTTCTCCTTGGCCGTTCAAATTTAGCCCTAGAAATTGGTACTCTTTATGATTTTAATTGCATTGCTTTTGGAAAATGAGAAGTCTATGGAGCTCATTGTCAGGTGATACATAAGAAGGTTTGATATCTGGAAACTCCATCAGTGTCAATTACATCTCCATGGTGATTCTTCTCCCACTGGTTCATAGGAACACCTATTTTCATCTTATACAAAATATGTCTCTGACATATTTCTCTGTATATGCAAACCACAAACACCAGTACTTTAAGTAGGAAATAAAATTAGAAAGAAGAAATGTTTGTTCTTCAAACATGGGGATTTATGCTATTCCAGACAGAGAGGGTCAAGAATAGTCTGTATCAAGCTCTTCACATTAGCTCTTACAGAGGCAGGACTCTATACTCACTTTATCCATGTGTTCTTTGCTGTGTTCTCTAGAAGATTACAATAATTTAAAAACTGTCTATAACAATCACTTCCCTATAAAAATGTTGCCATTAAAATTATACCTTCTGGATTTGAATCAAGTAAAACATGTGTGATCAGTAAAAAGGAAGTGAATTTAGTTTAGGTCCCAAGTTGGGCTGTTCAAATTCAACATCAAAAGGCAGTAACTGCTCTCAGTCTGTGATCTGTGGGCCTCATGGCTTCTGAGATATGAACAGTCCTGTATTTTATGTAAGGAGCTATGTGGATGATTTTTTGGCTTTTTTTTTTTTTTTTCGTTCGAGACAGGGTTTCTCTGTGTAGCCCTGGCTATCCTGGAACTCACTCTGTAGACCAGGCTGGCCTCGAACTCAGAAATCCACCTGCCTCTGCCTACCAAGTGCTCGTATTAAAGGCATGCGCCACCACTGCCCGGCATGTGGATGATTTTTGAGAGGGCATAATTAGGAGAAAGATGGCAAAATAAGTCAAAATGATTATGCTTTTATATTCAATGAGCTATAATGGAGGAATTTGATAAACATTGCTCTGTTTACAGTTATTATTACTAAGAAATGAAGAAAACCAGAGTGAGGATAAGCAAACAATCCTAATTAAAGTCTAGGGAACTTAAAATAGTCCTGAGAAAACACTGTCATTGGATGTATTCTATACATGTATTGAGTTCGTAGTGTCTAATGCACCCGAAAAGGGCACAGGTGCTCTCAGACAAATTTGTGGAATTGCCTTAGATTGGAGAATTGGTTTGTATAGCAAGGCTTACTGTTGTGACAACCACTTACGAGAAACACTAGGAAGGATGGAACCAGAGCATAGTGACCCATCTTGTCATGCCCAAGTGTTCAGAAAGATATGGTAAGAAAATGAAATAAGCACACTCACTTTTTAAATAAACTTGTGCCCAAGTATATTCCCAAATCATTTGAAGATATCTGATGAACAAGGTCACATTAACCTTCCTTCCACAGAGCTATGCTCCCTAAGGAACAAATCACCGTCTAGTGTGGTGAGGTCAAATTATGGGTATGTACATTTAAGACACTAATGTCAGAAGCCCGTAGTACTTCCTGAATCCAGAGCCATTGCAAGAAACCAAGCAGTCAGCATTTACCAAAATCTGAACTGTTCTAAATCATTTTGGGGTAAGAAGATGAAATTTTAAATTGTTGCTATTTTTTTTTCATGAAGCATAAAATTTTCTCTACAATTACAATGAGAAAACATATAATGGCTTGCCCTTTTTTAAAAAAAATTGAAAAATATATAAAGTAACCCAAAATATCAAGTGGAAATTTTATATATTTCTTTCAGCCTTTGTAGAAATAAGATGAGGCTTTTTACTTTTTAAAAACATACACAGAAATTCAATGATATCTGTTCTCTATTATATACATATAAATGTTTAACTTAGAGTAAAATCTAAAAACAGACAACTTGGGAAAGTTGAAAGGAGAGGATTGGGGATGGCAGTTACCTACTGGACATTATATCATATATAGCTCACTATAAAGAAATACCAGAAAATGTCAAAATGTATCTCGGTCCAAATGGGGAGCACACTGTGGTTTCCAGTGCCGAAGTCAGCTTAACTTCAGCAGTCGATACATTTTGAAGCATCACAGCAGTTGACATGGCGTGGTTTGCTACTAATTTTGTATTCCTCGTACTACATTGCTTCACAAGTTCACTAGACATCTAATGAACAAAATTAGTATAATTGTAATGCCATGTTAACTGCTGTTAAAATCCCATGGAAAATAATTGAGGTTACTTATTCATGCCGTTTGTGATCAGAGCAAGTCTTGAGACTCATGTGATAACTACCAATCTTTTTGCCTCCATGATAGGTTTATGGCTTAAAAACAAAAATTCTCATTTAAATGGAGGCTTTGCCTGCTTTTTGCCCCTGTCAATCTCATAGTTGTCATTAGCAACAGAACATTTGCAGCAGTGATTCCAGTATACAATCTGTCCACCTCACTGTGTAAAGTTGGGGTGCATTTTGTGTATTTTTTCTTTAACTACCAGAGACTTAAATTCCCCTAAGTTTTAATTATTCTTTCCATGGGATTTGATGCTTTTGTTGATTAAATTAATATGTATATATGTATGTAAATACATATATAGATATAGGAAATACACATACATTAACATACTATAATATATATAAAGCACATGTATAATCACATATATGTATGTATTGGGGTTTTTGCAAATAAAAAAAGAAGCAAGCAAAACAAGACTGACCTGACCTACCTGTACTTGGTTCACATTCGACAAAGTCTTCATCATCACTTGAACATTCAGCAGATGAAACAAGATCATCTGATGTTGGCTATTGATGTTAACAGAATGGGGAGGAGCAGAGGGAAGAGAGAAAACAGAGGAAGATAAGGACACTGATACACAAACACATTAAAGCTTTTGATTGCCCCCTCCCAACATTACTGATGTTTTTCTTCTCTGCTTAAGATTGTATGAGTCTCCTGTAAAGCTGAAACCAACAAACTAGCTGCCGAGACTCAAGCCTTTTCCACTTCAGAAAAATCAAACTGTGCTGTCCACTCTGATTATTTCTGGGTGAGGAATCGGAAGGAAAGGGGTTGCAAAGAATGAGCATTGGAAGGACCCTGCCAGCACTACAGGCACAGTGCTTTCAGAGGGATTCCGTGCATATGGCACAGGGTCTCATGTGCCCTGTTGGGGGGCTGTGACTCTATAGGCAGTATAATTAATGAACACTGTGGAATGCTATTCATTCAGTACAGCGTAATAGCTTCTCTTGCTTGCAGCGATTTCTTCTCATAATTGCTGCAATTAGCTGAATTAGTAATGGGACCGGCAGAGTGACACTGCATAACAGCTCCTGGACATGGGTAAGACTCTTGCAGAGGAGAGAAGAACAAATTCTCAGCACAACACTAGTTCAACTTAAATCCATTTAGGTTTTAATCCTGCAGAAACTTCCCAGTGCTGTGGAATTTGTTAGAGGAAAAAACACAGAACCATAGACATTACATGTAAAATGAACCTTGCCACATAGTAGGTGAGAAAGAGTCATATGCATAACACAAATTCCAAGTGCAGCATATACTAGTGAAAGAATAATAAAGGAATAAATGATTTTTACCCATTAAGCCCCAAACACAGTTTTGTTATATATAGAAATACCCAGTGGACTGCAGATTTTTAATAAATACTCATTTCTTTTCTTCATGTCAGTAACATTAACCAAGTTGCTGCTTTTATTATTCCCAACCTATTGAAGTCGGGATCCATGTTCAAGAAGAAAGGGTGTTAAATGCCTTCTTTGTCTTTTGAACAAATATTATAAGTCAATTGCTATGATTGATATGATTCTTATTAGATATGACTATTCAATCTATCCATTGAGACAGGTGTGTTGTATTTAAAAAGACTTCTTAGAAGTCAGAGACTTACTGAGAGACACACAGCTATTAAGAAACTAAGTGATGATTTACAAGATACATTACCACTATGCTTGTGGCACATAATAACTCTTTCTATAACCTGTCTTATAGATATTACATGTTAAGAGTGGAAGAGATCGCTTACAACCAAAAATAGATACCACAGGTTTAATGATGATCCACAATACCTCAGGACAGGACTTCATATTGGCCCTTAACGAGATAGATCAGTTTTAATAAAGTCATTAGGGTAGACCTAACTGCAGTAGGATTAGTGTCTTTCTATAAAGAGAAAATTGAGGCACAGAGATAGAGAGGGAGAGGTCTATATTGAAATGCCAAATAGAGAAGGGCTTTTACAAAACAGGGAAAGAGGCCACAAGAGAAGCTGACTTTGCTAACAACTATTGCTACCATGCCATGATTTACTGGCTTTTATGTATTCTTATCCCATGCAACTGTAAGCCCAGAATAACACTTTGTTCCTTAAGTTGATTTGGTATTTTATCACAGCAACAGAAAAACAATGAATACAATGACCATTGACCGTACTACTTTCCAATAGCTAAGCATAATGCGTTTTTAACCTGTCTGTATGTTAAATTCCAATATTGTCTGTGATTCTCAAAGAAAAATAAAATGCTCATTACCACACAACCTAAACAGTCTTGATAGTTGTAGACTTCCCATTTCTATATATATTGTATATGGTTATATACTTGCCATTTCTATATATATTGTATATGGTTATATCAGGCTATCTTCACTCATTTATTCACTCATGCATTCATTCATTTATTTCTTTCCTTAGATATTTATCACACATTGATGAATGAGGCACTGTAACAGTGATGAAGGATTAAGTGAGAAGTGAAGCAGCTGGCCTGCTCTGGAAAGTCAGTCTCTGATAAGAGAGCCTCAACAATAGGAAAACTCAACATGCTAAACTGAATGCTGTGGCAAGAGTTACTCTGAGTTGTCAAGGGAGCAGGCAGCAGGAGACTAGGTACATCTCCTAGACAGGATGGAAGTAAAAAAGAGGTCCTTAGGGACAGACAGGATGGAAGCAGTACAAACCCAGGACTGCAGGCTGGAGAAGAAGAAGGGCATTTCAGGTGGAAATAAACATTATTTGTGAAGGGTCAGAAGTATGAAATAGCTCCATTTGTTTGCACATCTGTAGGTAGGAGAAGAAAAGGCGGTTTGCAATGACAAAATGGCAGCAACTTGAATGACATTTTTTAATTCAGTAGCACCAGGTAACTAGCATGGATTTAATACGCTGACCCATAGGACTCCTCTCCTTTTCCCCCTCCCAGCACCGCATCATGGTCACCCACCACAGTCCTTTGGAAGCTGACATACACGACCTTAGAATGTGGTCCCTTGGCAGCCATAGCACTGCTGTTGTACATTCAACTCCTTAGGTCATTTTCTTTGGAGGAATAAATATCCCGTAGCCCTTATATATTAACCATGTTCTATATGAAATAATAATTCCTATTACTCTATTTTAAAATATATTTCATATGTTTAATCCACATGTTGGAATTGTTCGCTTCTGTACTAGGTCTCATAAAACTAAAGATACGTATTATAATAACTTTCAAAAAATATGCCCATGCCAAGTACCTTCTCTATTCCTTTCCTGGCAGAATTTTTTTTTTTATTGCACTTACATTTTTTTTCTACTGGTGCTTATTAAAGTTACCGTAGAATAAAATTGGGATTGAAGAAAGCTCAAAACTCTGCCCAGGTAAATTTATAGATGTGTTTACCTTCCAATTCTCCCAGTTCCACAAACCCGACTTCTCGTTTTCCTTCTGTGAGTTATTGTTTCTGTAATCACCTAATTATTTATTCTGCAAAGCCCCGTGCCATCTTAGCATAGGGACATATATCCACTATTGTCCATTGTCATCCTCTATGTGTTATACTGAGAAGTGTTTAATGTTATAATCAGGACAATCCATGGCACTGTCACCATGCCCTCTCCCCTGACTGCCCAACTGTCTTTTGTGACTTCAAATTCTAACCTTTAGCCCTTAATCTTAGACCTGCACTAGGCTAATTGTTTAGAGCACAGCCATTTTTCTCCTCCTAGCTCCTTGGAAGTCTGATTATTTGACTGAGATTAAGTGTAGGATAAAATAAGTCCTGCCACAGGACAGCTTTATGAAATTATAAATAACACTCACGAATGATGATCTCCATTCTTCCAGTGAAAGGGGAAAAGAGAAAAGCCCATAAATATCCCAAAGTCCCACAGAAAACAGCCATATATCTCAGCAGCTGCTCCCTGCTAAACAGAATTAAATCCTTTCAAATACTTGTGGCTTAAGCATTTCCCCTTTATATTTTTATTCCAAGAGTAATAGTTGGAGATTGAAGTGTCTCCTGGCTGGAAGCAGAGGAGGCCTATGTACCTGCCTCAATAACATTCATTCTGTATTTAAATAATGGACACCAGAGTTACTTTTAAGGTAGCAACAGCCTAGTGACTATAGGCCAACTATGACCTCAAGTGAGATTATAAAAGTTTGGATACTTTAGGTTCAGAGAGTAACGATTATTCACTAAATTTTTGACATCACTTACTTTTATTTTTGATCAATATCAACATACACACATCCCTGGATGTTTTTTGTTTTTGTTTTTTTTTTTACATTATATCATAGATATTTAAAATCAGGAAGCTTGGGAAGTCAAGAATTGTTAGTTTTATTACTTCTCTTCTAGTCCCATCATTTCACTGAATTCAATCCCAATAAAGAAACCAGGTCAGCATGCAGCAAGAAGGACCCACCTAGTCTCTCATTGTATTTGGGTTGAGCATGCTTTGTGTTGTCATCCTCAATAGACGAGGCCAACATTGTATGACAAAATGAAACATAAATAATTTTAGCTTGCTATATTCAGATACCAGGAGTATAGCATGAGGTAAGCATAAATGATGGAGCCAAATAGATAAAAATTAGAGTCTGGTGAAGAGGCTATCTTCAGTGACAATTGCTTCTTGATTCTTTTTTTTTTTTATTTGCCCAACTGTCTGGATTGTGGCAAAGTATTGTGACTTTTCACTCTCTGCTATGCTGGGTGTTCTTCAACACATCATTTCTTTCCTCTCTTCTCTCTACCCACCAATGGTAATGAATTGCCATGTAATACAAGTTTAGAATGTGTATCTTAGTTCACATTCATGGGGAATAGGAAAACTTTAAGGGGACCATTCCCAACTTAAAGATGCTACATTTAATCTAAACTAGACTCTTCTCTCAGAGATCCCAGTTCAAAACACATGTGACCTGGGTGTGTATTTTTGTTTATGTTTGCATTTACTTACTTAATAATTCATCTCCATCTCAAATATGTATTAATTGCTCATGATATGATATCAATCTTTGTCCTTATGGGGTTTACAAACTGTTGAACAGGAGATAGGAAAAATAAACTCCATGGGCGGTTTGCAACCTTATGAGAACATTGTTAAAACTTTCCAATTAACATAGAATACCTATTGGAATAAATATTTATTCCTCATTACTAAAAGCAGCAGACTATACAGGGATCTGAGAAAATTCTGCTTCCCTCAGAAGTCTGCCCACCTTCAATTTTTTCTTTTCTATAATGCACACAGTAGAGAGGATAAGGAATGACATGACTTATAATAACTCCTGCTAACGAATTAGTCTTTGAGGAAATCCCTTTGCTGATTCCAAATTTAATTAATAGCAGAAAAGCCAAGCAAAGCTGAGCTATATATGGCGCTAAAGATTGAGGTCTTCTGTGTTATGATCAAGGTCTTCAGAGATGGTATAAAGCATGGTTTGGTGTTTTGTTTTCTTTTTCTCATCACTTTCAAGATTTCTCTTCCATCTGTTCAAAAAGGAAGGGTAGATCAAGAGAATGGGGGAGGGAAGGAGAAGAAAAGAGTGGGTGCAAAGAAGATTAATCTATCTGTTGTCTGAGGCAGCCTGACAGGGAAGAGGAGTATTGAGCCACAGAAGATTAACCAAACTTCAATGTACCCTCCCAAAAGCAGGAGGAATGTAATGCTACGTGGTGTTGCACTGATAAGCAAATCCCTCTAAATCCTTTCAATTTATTTCTTGGCATGGAGAAATTACATATTATTTAGGAGACAGAAAAAAAAAAAACAGTAAAATAAAATAATTCCTACCTATTCTACACCATCACCAAGAATCTAGATGCGGTCCTAGTGATTATGTAAACATAAAGCTTCATCTTTGATGATGATCTCCCCTACCCTTGGGAATTTCTACTCAGAAAAATTTGGCTCTATGTCCATTATTAACTTTCTGTTTTCATCACAGTTTTTTGAATATTTAGCACCTAACCATTATAAGAGATGCCAAAATTTAGTTGATTCTCCAAATACTTTACATGCTTTTATTTCCTTCCTTTCTTCTTTTTTCTTAAAGATAGAATTTCCTTTGCAAGTGGGCTTTATGCCAATATTACTAAAATTTAGGCTCTGTTCAGAGTGGAGAATTACCAAGGACAAAGATATTATTGTGACTGGAAGTAGGAATATAGGTACCAGTTGGTGAGTGTTTTCATTCCATGCACACAAGTTCCTATCATGGATAGCACTAATGGTTTTGGGGTGAAAATGTTGTTAGCATGCATAGGTCCATGAACTTTTGATACTACAGTTCAGCAGAGAAGAAAGGTTCTATGAAAATATAAAGACTATGGAATTATACTTCCCTGTGGGTGCTCTTTCTCTTCATTCTCTGTCTTGGAGCCAGGCATCACAATTCAAAGAGACAGCTTCTTCTTACTTGGTGAAATAATGGCTTAGAGGACTTCAAAAGATGAACATAGTGGAGACATACAGAGTAATGAGGAGAATAAAGCCAATTCTGGCTAGAGATACAGTGTGGCTCCTTTTCAGTAACTGAGTACATATAAGGTGGCTCCAAAGGACCGTAAACTGTAGTAGTGACCTTAGATTTTGGTCTCATGATGAACTGAGATATGTGAAATGAGCAAGGGGAAAGGGGTGGAGTAAAAGTAAAATGAATAGGAATTAAAAATAGCCAAATATTCAGTTCATGCATGGCAGGCCATTCCTATTAGAAGGACCATGCGATGCTCATGACTATCCATCAGATCAGATTGTTCAGAAAGGAAAATGGAAAAGGCACCTTAGAGAAAGTGGGCATGCCTGAGGGTCACAGCCATCAAAAGAGAAATAAAAGAAGTGTGGGTACAAGAAAATATCATACAAATGCACAAAGAAAAGCATATTAATTTAGTTTAGAAATTAATGTGTGATACAGAAACATTATCCATACCAAGTAACTGCAATGAATTGAATATATAATACAAAGAATAAAATTGAAAGGTGAGCCTTTCTTTATCTTTTATAAGAATGCTTCTACTTAGTCATTTTAAGAAAGGTAAAGGAAAAAAAAAGTATGTACTAAATAAAAAAGCAAATGAAAATAAACAAAGCCAGATGAAGATGTGGCACAATATTGCCTGTAAAAGTGAGGTTTACACACTTGAAACAGGACTTAAGTTACCGAGGGAACGACAGGTGTTCTGCAGCCAGTGACTTTGAGTCAGAACTCTGGGCAGAATATGAGAGTCCACTGAAACACATGACATGAAGCTTGAGAGATAAGAACTGCTAAGAAGTTCATCTTTACCCTGAGAATGGATTTCTAGAGTTGTTTTAAAGTCACTATGTCTAGAAGATAGTACAAAGCTTCCACATAGAAAGACTAGAGAGCTAAGCTCATTAATGTTATTGACAGATTGAATTATAAGTTAGGGAATGTCTTCAGTACTGTTCACTATGAAATCCCTGAACCCAGATAGGCTTATTTACTCTCCAGGAATTGTTTCCTGATTCCCAGTCTATAGTATAATACTGACAAGCTATTCATAAACATGAATTCAAAACAATTCACAATGCCTACACAAATAAGCAGAGGAGATGGCTCCTCTCATAAAGAGCTTGCTACGCGAGTATCCATGTTTGTATCCAATACCCACATAAAAATGTCAGTATGGTGGAACCTCGTACAACCCAACACTGGGGTTTCAAAAGAGGCTCTCTGGGACTTGCAGATCAGTCAGTCTACCCAAACAGGTGAGATTTAGGTCCAATGAGAAAGGATGTCTCTCAAAAAGTAAGGTAGGAAGAAACTGAGGAAGATAAACAACACTGACCTCTGGTTTTCACTTGTTTCTGCATACATGTTGTACACACTGCACACATATGTACATACTCATGCGTACAGGCATGAACATGTATACATTTGCACACCCCCACACATCTTATACAAAGCAAATAGAGCATAATTTCTAAACAGAGTCTATTCATGTCTCTTCTCTGGTGGAAAATGAGGCTGAGAGTTTTCACTAATATAGCTCATAAATAACAACATTCATCTTCTGTCAAAGTGGATGTTGGGAATATAGTAGGGATAGTAGCAGAAATAAGGGCTCTGTGCTCATAATGTCCCTAAACTTTGATATTCTTTTTGCCTTGACATACTTAATTGTTTAGGTATTGTTAAGTAGACTTCAATGTGACAAGGGAGCACATATGCAAGCAAAAGCAACACATACAAGTACAAAATGTATACCCATCCATGTCCCTTGCCATCCCCTCTACAGGCAATCTTCCAAACATTTCACAAACATGGAATTCTGTTGACATGGCAAGCATGACAGCATGACCAAGACAACTTATAAAAGAAGGCATTTAATTTGGGGTTCACAGTTTCAGAGGGTAGTAGAGTCTATAAATCGTCATGGAAGGGAACATAATGACAGAAAAGCAGGTATGAATATGAAGCAGGATCTAAGAGCTTAGATGTTGAGATAACAACTGAGAGAGAGGTAAGGGGATGGAGGGAGACAGGGAGGAAGAGAGAGAGATAGAGAGAGAGAGAGACAGAGAGAGAGACAGAGAGAGAGAGATAGAGAGAGACAGAGAATATTAACTGAAAATGACTTGGGCTTTTAAAAGCTCAGAGCCTACCTCCCAACAGCATATCTCATCCAACATGGTCACACCTCCTAATCCTTCCCAAACAGTTCTACCAACTTGGGACCAAACATTCAAATACATAGATCAATACACTCCATTGTCTTTCAAACCACAAGAGCACTATGAAATCTCCCAGTGTTTCTCCTTGGGAGGTTGGTACTACCTTCTACACAAGATTGGCAGGGATAAGTCTTTGTTTCAGTCCCTTCAGACCTTTGCACTTCCCTCATTCAGAATCCCAGAATATGTGTCCTCTTACAAGCAGTCTTATTGCTTCTTTTCTTTCAGCTGTTCTTTAAGCACACTAAATCCAGTGGCTTAGAAGAAAAGGAAATGTTAGAGCAACCCAGAGACCTTTGCCTTTTTAGTCTTTATTTACTTTTCAATAAGCTGAAGGGATATTGCTTCTAGGATGTCTTTGACTAAAAAGTGGGATAAAGACAGGAAATCTAGTTTGGGACAACGATTTTACCCTCTGGTTACTAAGTGAATATGATCTGTATGTCATGCAGTAAAAATACTGGGTGCCTTCCATGATTTTACATTTGAGTTGGATGCTCTTAAACTGACTTTTAAAATACATATTACATCATATAAAATGTTAATACCTGTGCTGATGACTTAATATTTTTCATATTTTTGTTTTATTAAAATATTACTAAGCAGATCTAGGGAGGTAGCTGTGTTGTAGAGTTTTGCCTATCACGTGCAAGACCTTGCAGGGTCACCCTCCAGCATCACTTCTTACCCTACGTGTGATTAAACAGCAAATAGAACCATCATGATGGGTCTACGGAAGAAAGACGACAAGGAAGCTTTGCATTCTAGTGATTTATAAATACTTTTCCTCCTGGGTTTTGAACAAGGAGATCCTTGCTTTTCTTGTCTGTTGGTTTCCACCAAGCATATAGATACCCTGGAGAACAGTTCTGCAAAATGGTTTTTGAGCAGGCCCAAAGAATGTGATATGGTTTTCAGAATCTCAAATTATGACAAATAGCCTATGATCCTTTAGCTGGGTCCCTCGTGCTTCAGTTCTTCACTAACTTAATTCTAAGTTACTGTGGTGGAAACAGTGCCTTTCTCCACTGTAGTAGCTCTTCTGATTCACAGACCAAATCCTCTAATCCTGTGCTTCAGGAACAATGTTTCAGAGAAGGTCTCTTTAGGGCAAGGCTCCTGGAATGCTCACTGCTTCCCAATTCTGAGAAACTCGGTCCTTAACAACCACTTAAATCAAATAATAATCAGATAATTTTCTGAAAAATGTCTTTACTCATAGATGGATAGTTAAATAATAATGACCACTCACTTCAATTGAGACAAGGAACTTTGCTAGCATAGGCACTGAGAAAAAACTTCCTTCTGAGAACTCTGAGAACTGGTTAAGTGGGAATGGGGGTAGTAAGCTGCCTTTCCATACCATCTTCTTGGGAAGTGAAAATTCACACTGGAGAGTCATTGTTGTCATCAGAAACTGTGGCAAGAAAAATTTTAATTTATATTCTGCCTCTTCAAAAGAAATCAATGTGTCATCTGCTGCTCCCTTTAAATAAGTGCATGTTTATTCAGCTTCTCTGTGTTTCCCCTTATCTTCTAGACAAGAGAGGAAAATGTGTTTTGTTTGTGTATATATATATATATATATATATATATATATATATATATATATATATATATTGATTTAATCACTTTGAGCAAAAATAAACAACTGAATACAGCACGGTAGCTTTAATGATCATCTTTCAGGGATAAAGATTTCTAAGCAGCCCAGTCTCTCACTCTAGGTGATTGGAAGTAAACAGAAATCAATAAAGCAGGATTACTGGGCAATAAACACAAGCAGCGATATTCATAATTTAAGAAGCCTTTCCCTGTGCATTCATTGCTGAAGAATTCACCCTGATCCTGTTCTATTTTTACAATAGAGTAGATTTCCCCCCAGCATATAGGTTTTTTTCTCCTTTCTTTTCCAGAATATTTTTGAGGAACTCAGCCCTCTAACATACAGCAATAAGCTGTTATACTCAAATGGAATTGTTATCTCCTGAGACCAAAGATGGCTCCTTAGACCCTTCCCACTCCAGGAAGTTACACATTCAGCAAAGTACCATGTTAGAAGATGGACATTTAATAAATGAGAGAGAAGTTGTGTGTGATGCAACATGGACTCAACCTTCAATGTATGAGAGAGAGTAAGCAATAAAGACATAGTCCTTAATATCCATTATTTTCTTCCTCCTTCCTACAACTGGCAATGTATACAACATAAGCAAGTTTGTTTTGCAACTAGAAGTGGCCATGTGATATAGAAATGGGAAGAGAGATAGATAAGACAATCAGCTAGTAAGTTATTCAATGCTTAACATAGGAGGAAGGCTTTAGGGGCGGGTGAGATGGTGCAGTGGGTAAAGACATTTCCCACCAAACCTAACAAGTTGAGTTTAATCCCTGGGATCCATATGTTTGAGGAAGAGAACTGACTCTAAAACTTGTTCCCTGACCTTCACTGGTATGGAACAGCATGAGTATCCCTTCCCTTCAAGAAATAAATAAGGGAAGGAATTGGATAGTCTGACTGCATCCCTTTTTACCTTGCATTTAGATGGAAGATCTAGAGCAGCAGCCACCATGGGGTGACCATAAAGGGGTAAGTGTGTGGGAGACTGCAATAAAAGAACCGAGAAGCTGACTCTAGTATTAGCCACCATAATGCAACTTGAGATTCATCAAGTAATTTCTGCTCTGGAGATTCTCCAAGGTCTCATTAAAGAAGAAAATGGGTCCTTTTGGCAGTCATCTCAGGTCGTGTTTTCTGTGACTACTAGTTGAAGCCAGCTGTATAGAGCAACAGAGAGAACAATGGGAAGCAGGGCGGATGCCAAGCCCTGCATGATTGGGCTCTGCCTCTGGTGCTCATCAGTCACCAAGAGACGTTTTAATAATTCCCAGGATTGGGACTTGGATGGGAGCCTGATGAAGAAAGTGCCACTGTGATTATCGTGCTCACCAATGTGCCAACTCTGTGGTCCAAAGGAGTTTGGAAAGATCCTTTGGAACCGAGAGAGCAAAGGAAAACATTTTTTTAAAATGTATTTATTTATTTTTTTGGTCTGAGTAAGGCAAAGTAAGTTTGATTAAGTATCTTTTAAGCTGCTTCAATCAGCATACTCCAGACTGGGCTGGTCATACTCTCCATTCTTTGCTGTTGTTTGTGGTCTCTGTAGTCTCAGGGAGGGGCTCAAGCCGTAAGGTCATCTTCAAAGCCTCTTGCTCACAATTAGATGTCTAGGCCCTTAGTCCTGAAAGTCTGTCTCTAAAATGCCCCCTGTCTCTGTCTCTGTCTCTGTCTCTGTCTCTGTCTCTGTCTCTCTGTCTCTCTCTGTCTCTCTCTCTCTCCTCTCTCTCCCCATCTCTCGTCTCTCTCTTTCTCTCTCCTACTCTGTTTGCTTCCTAATGCTATGTCCCTTTAATACAATTCTCCATGTTGTGGTGAGCTCCCCAACCACAGAATTATTTTTGTTGCTACCTCATCCCTATAATTTTGCCATTGTTATGAATCATAATGTAAATATCTCTGTTTTCTGATGGGTTTAGCGGACTCATGCAAAATGGTCATCCAATCCCCAGGGAGGTCTCGACCCACAAGTCGCAATCCACTGCTCTAAGCAGATGTCTGGCCTCTATTCTCCTCTCTGTCTTCACTGATGACCAAATAAAATCCAAACCTAAAACCAACAAGGGCGAAACAGTTTTAGAATCAGAATCCCCCAGTTCCAGGCTCCAGTCACTAGTGCCATTATCTTCCACCATAGTTTCCGTTGATGCTTGTAAATGGCTTCATTTTCTACATACTATTTAGTCAATACATGTTTGATTTCTGGGGACAACTAAATTGTATTCCTGACTTTATGGTCGTCATCTAGGTTTACATTTCACTCCACTGTCCCTACTGAAATCCTACAAACTTGCTTTTAAGGGTATGGTTTTTTGTTTGTTTGTTTATTTGTTTTCCTGTAGCTTTTTAAAAAATCTCCCAAACACAATATTCCCTTCAGCATAGAAACTCAGTATTTTCTTGGAATGTAATTTAAAGAATTTTTTCTGTTTTGAGTGGTAGTAGTTTTGTCTGCTTGATTGTTATTTGAGAAAAGGCCAGGAATTTGTCTAGAGACAACTATGATGTCAAAGGAACATATGTTTAGAGCTAAAAAATAGACTCTACCCGATATTCCTGGGGGACCCACAGACACTGTTACTTACTGGCTTTCTAACTTGTAAATCTGAGACATTGACAACTTCCTGCTACTACTGTGTAAGTTAGCAGGGAAATCCATGGCACAGAGAAATAACTGTTTTATAAGATACAGTAAATATTACAATGCTATTCTTGATTGGTTTGAAAACAACTAAAGTGCCTTAACAGGATCTAAGTGCATCCAAAAGAGTCAAATATATAGTGTGCACTTAGAAAATGTCTGTTTCTGTAAGTAAAAATCAGATGACCCAGAAGCCATATTTAAAAACTGAAAATTGTATAGATGGAAGGGGTGAAGTGTTTTTCAGCCTTGTTGGGTCATTATCACTTCTGGTAACACTACCTTTCAAGATGTCATGGGAAGAAAGAGCTTCACAAACTGTTGTTGCTAAGAGCATGGATTTCCCATCAGTGGGTGAATAGATTCAAGCAATGTGCTCTGTATGCGCAATGGAAAATTATCCAAACTTTAAAAAGCAGAAAATTTTCTCATTTGTGACACTATGGATGGGCCTATTCAGGATTACAGAAAATGAAATAAAACAGGCACAAAAAGATAAATGCCACATGACCTCATGGAATGGAGGAAGGTCACAGATGACAAAGATGATGGTGGCGGCTTTGGGGGAAAGGTCACAGATGACAAAGATGATGGTAGCGGCTTTGGGGGAAAGTCATGGGGAGATTTGTGTAAGGGACCAAAAGAAATCAGAACAGAAGGAATAAATTCCAGCAATCAATAACACTGCTTGGCGACTATAACCAATAACGTATATTTCAAAATCATTGATAGAATAGATTTTAAGTACTTTTTACCTGAGAACAATAAATGTTTGAAGTAACAATTCTCAATTAGTCTGATTCAGTCGTTCCAAAAGATGCACATGCTTAAAAGTATCACTTAATACCCCACAAGGAAAAATTAGCATTATTTTTTATTTTATTAGTTATTTTATTTATTTACATTTTAAATGTTATCCCCCCTCCCAGTTAAACATCCTATCCCCTCCTCCGTCCCTCCTGCTTCTATGAGGGTGCTCCCCCCCACCTACCCCCTCCTGCCTCAGCACCCTAGCATTCCCCCTTTTTAAATAATAGTATTACTGAATTATTTATAATAAAACAAAGGGGATGGAGATATGGCTTAGCAGTTATGAGAATGCACTGCTCTTGCAGAAGACTCTCATTGGGCTCCTAGCACCTATGACGTATCCAAGCGAACACCTCCAACACTAGTTTCAGAGGATCTGACTCTCTTCTGAATTCTCTGAGTACCTGCACCACTCATGTGCACATTTCCATGCACAGACATACATATTTAGAAGAGAAAAAAATTTCTTTAGAAGGTTTTGTTTGCTTTCAAGGTAGAAAAGTCTCAGTAGTCTAGAAAAAATCTCATAAATAACTTTTTCTGAAGTTCTATAACCATATACCAGGAGGTCAAACCCTTATTTAATGGGATAAAAGCTTAAAGTAATTCAGAATTTATTAGAAAAACAGGAGCCAGATTTTTCTTTTTCTTTTCTTTTTTTTTAAAATTTTTACTTTTATTTTTTTGTGAGAAGTTGAATAACTGCCACAGAGAGATCCGGCTGGAGGGGAGTAGGAGGTTGCTTTTACTTGGAACCCAGGGGGAACTTTTGGTTCCTTAGCTACAGTTGCCCAGCCTCACTTAAACCCTTAGGCAGAATTCTTTACATAAAGGCAAGTAAGAGAAAGTGTAATCACTCTGGATTAATGCCCTGTAAAATGACTCTGGTAATTACACTGTTTGTAAGTACCTCAGAGTCCATTAAGATAAACATCTATCTTTGAATATTCACATTAATGCACTAGACTTTCTTTCCCAGATAAATCTTACTTGAAGGTTGTGTGCTTCACACAGTTTATCATCCCTTACTCCTCTTCAGGGCACACAGAAATGCAAGCGAGAGGAAAGTAGTTAAACAGTGTTAGTTGCTGGGCACACATTAACCCACAAGGCAGCCTCAGTACACCTTTAAATGTAGAATAATAGACCTTAGATTTTAAATACCTTTGAAGGTTGAATACCCAGAACACATTGGCTTGGACTCTTAATATCTCACATAAGCAACATCTTCTAGGCAAAGGCAATAAAGGCTTGTACGTACAAAAGTTTTCATAAGCCTCCAGTTGTTTAGCATACATAGGTCCAAATGAAATCCAATTCCCTAATCACCTCTTTATGAAAAAAGTATAACTATTTACATCATAGAATAATGCATCTATAGTTTTATGTTAACTATGGGCTCAACTGCATTACCTTTTGCAGCTAAATTGAAAAAAGTGCTTTAAGATTTCCAGTACTTATTTACAATACAAATTACTTCTTTCTGCTCTTATGAAGGGCACACATAGTCTATAAAAGGTCCATAGAATTAACCGTCTTATATAACTGTTATACAGGTGATAAGGACAGTATCAGGGCTAATATAAAACATTTAACAACCAGTGCAGTGAAAGAACTGACCCCTCAGAGCAGGTAATGACTCAGGAATTCCAGGCCTCCCTGTGCCTATCCTGGGGATACAGGAGAGCTCTGTGGTAATGTAAGCAGACTGCCTGGAAATAGGGGGCCCCTGAGGTCTATGAAGCATTGGCTCACTAAGAAATACTAAAGTGCTTTAATCCCATTTGGATGGACATGAGACCCTCTCTCAAAAAAACAAAAACAAACAAACAAAACAACAACCAAAAAGAACAAGGTGGCACATTTAACAGGTCAGGGGACAAAGCCTTTTGCACTGAAAAGAACTCTGCTTTGTGTTTGCAGAGCGCTTCCCCACTGTGCCAGTGACTCCCTGTTCACACATTCAGCAATTGTCTTCTGAGTTAAAGTACGAACTAGGCAAAGTCAAAAGGCATGAAGATGTTTCTAATTAGATGGATAAGTATTTGGAATAAATATCTTTAAAGAGAAATACAAATTAAAGAAAGGAGTGTGCTGTCCAATGAGAACTTCATCCCATTCTCTGGAATGGTCAGAAAGAACTCATGGAGATAGTAGTCTGAGGCTCACAGCTTTGTCTGGACATTAGAATATTATCAGACAGGGGTAGGAACCGACAGTTCAGGTGAATGCTAGCAAGTCATGCTCAGCAGGGGGAAAGTTAAAATGGGAGAATCAGAGAAGGAGAGTAATGTTTGACTGCAACAGAGCACAAATGTAGACATGTGTAGTGAGATGAAGAATATTATCTATCTATCTATCTATCTATCTATCTATCTATCTATCTATCTATCTATCATCTATCTGAATGTCTACTGCCATATTTATTTATTTATATTTTACTATTTTATTGGGTTCTTGTATCTCTACCTCCCTTCCAATCCTTATTCCACCCTAATCCCTTCCCATCTCCCAACACTAGTAGAAGAAAAGGAAGGTTAGGGATGAAAGGGGCATAGAGCTCTTTCAGCCAACAAAACAGACTATTTCCTGCTGATTATGTTTCTTGGGGCAAATCCAGTCTCCACTGTCAGAATATCCAGCAGTCCAGCAAACGCAACAGCAGCAGGGGTGGTGGTGGAGGGAGGGAGGAGCAGGGGAGAGCATCACCCACCACAGGCCCACTCTGGGCTCTCACATTTATATGCTCTCCAGAGGCCCCAGAATTAAACTATCTGCAGCTGACTAAAATCACAGCTCCCTAGAGCACAAGATAATCATAGTTAACATCTGTGGACAAACTGAAGCAACTCCGTATCCCACACCTGGGATTAAAACACAAACATTTGTATAACATAACTGGGTTGGTTTTTTTTTTTTTCTTAAAAGAAACAAAATCTCACACTAGCATATGCTTAATTATCCATCAGTCAACAATCAATCCGTCACCTCTCTATAAACCTCTCCATCTACCTACATCATTTGTCTATTAAGAGGACAGAAGAGAGGAGAAAAAAGAGAAATGCAATCCCAATTCCATGTTCTTTAATGGCATGCCAGAAAAGCGCTGCTGCTGTGCCTAGGCCACCATGCATTTGTTTAATCTTTGGAGGAATGCATGTTCTAGGTATGTAAGGCAACTATCCTGCCAAGCAACATTTCCCTGCTGGGGATGCTCAGTTGAATGAGAACTTCAGTGTGAACGCTTCAGAGACAGATGAAGCACCAGCTTCCACTTCCTCTTAAGTAAAGCACTTATGAGAGGTGAAAGCATTGCAAATAATGCTAGTCCATGGGCAGCATTTCTACATTCTGTTCTATAATTCATCCTTCAGAGTGTTTCTGTCTTTCAGATGAATAAACTGTTGAGCCTGAGAGACAGCTAATAAAGCTCTATGAAATTATGTTTGGCCCTGCTGGATGATATTCAATGCCAGGCACTTGGCATGGCCATGCTCAGATTTGTGCAAAAGTGTACATGTGTGTAGTATGTAAAATACATACATGAGAATAACAAAGACATAAAAGGGATGAAATTAGTTGCTAAGGCCCAGTAGATTCCCAGCTGGAATGCTCGACTCAGAAAGAAAGTTACATCAAAGAAACTCCAGCAGCTTAAAGCACCATCCGGACCATGCTGTGCTCATTTGAGCTTTACCTGTTGTTTTATTTTGTTTTGTTTTAAAGGTAACACAACAAAAAGTATGTACAAATACAACTAGATTGTCTTACTCTTTTGAGATCATGTGCTCTTGCTTTCAAATATATGCAGCATAGCTCCTTCACTCCTGTTGGATACTGGAATATATTTCCTTTCTAAAGGAGCTGAAGAGACTTCTAAAATACAATCTTAATCTCTCTCTCTCTCTCTCTCTCTCTCTCTCTCTCTCTGTGTGTGTGTGTGTGTGTGTGTGTGTGTGTGCGTGTGTGTGTGTGTGTGTGTGTGTGTGTGTGTGTGTTTTGGAGGGAGGCATGCAAAAATAAAGCCAGAACTTTAACAACTTTAAAAAAGAGATTTCTGAACAACTGGATTGTTTTCTCCAGTCTTTGCAAGTCAAAACAAAATTTGTGAATCTCCAGCCCCATGGGAAAAACATTTGCAAACATTGCAAAGAATTTTTTCAAATCAAGAGAGAAGACAGCAGTAAGAAAAGTAGCCAAGTTGGTAGCATGGCTGCACAACAGAAGACCAAATTGGGGGTGATGGGCTATGTTAGTAATTGTAGCAGCCGATCCAAGGCTAGAGCTAGGAGAATTGGAACTTCAAGTATATTTCCAGCTACACAGCCTGCGGACAGGAGACCTTGCCCCAACCGAAAGAGATAGGGAGAAGGGGGGCAAGGGGCAGAAGGGGAGGGGAAGGGAGAAAGGGAGACAGGGAGAGAATAGAAGTAATAATCTAAGTGAGAAGTATCAAACTGATCATGGAACTCCAGTAGTTTCTGTTTCGTCGTTGTCATGTCGTAGTAGTAGTAGTAGTAGTAGTAGTCATAGTAGTAGTAGTCAAAGCCAAGATCCAAGGTTCAGGTGTCTAATATCCATTAGACTTATTGTTGTAAATGGTTTTGACTTCTGTTTTAACTTCTTAGCTACAGAATGATCCATTTCCATCATCTATATAAGACATCATAATTGAAGGAGAAGATTTAAGGAAAATTATAACTGTTTCTTTCATTAAAAGAGAGTAGGTTTGTCTCTCTGCAGACAACGCTCATGTGAGATTTTAATTGCCAAGACTCCAAGCACCCCTCAGAACATTTCTTACTTCTGTATAAAGGGTAGTGGGAAGATGGCAGAGAAGACAAAGGGAGAAGGTCAGATCATGGAAGCAGAGGAGCTAGTTCACAGGCTTGCCTCATCAATTGTGTGCTGAAGTCTAGTCCTCAGTATCCATCATGACACAAGCAGCTGTGCAAAATGAAATTCTAGAAACAGACAGAGCTCAGCATATTGTAATCTCTGAGAACTATGTATCCTGAACTATATAGTTCACTCCTTCAAAAAAGGAGTAGAAATCCCATTATTCTCAGTCACATCTTTAGTTTTATAATGACTCAAAGTCTATTAAGCAGAATGCCACACATACATCAAGAGACACAGATATATGCACACGCAAACATTTTCTTTTGAGAGTTTTAAGAATGACATCAATGGGATAAGAACATGCTTTGAATTTCTCTGAAGTTAGATACCATGAAAATGGTGAGGATGCAGAATGCAAAGCCTAAGTCATTTGGAAATACAATGCTTCTACCCATAGACTGACTCCACAGTTAAGCATCTCTCTCCCTCTCTCTCTCTCTCTCTTTCTCTCCTTCCTTTTCCCTTTAAAAGAAAACTCTCATCTGATTGATAACAAAGCAATTTAGAACATTTTCACTTCTTTTCCTACTTAATAGCAAATGGCTTTCTGGGTCAGACATTTCTTCCTAGTTAATGATTAGTTAGCTAAAAGCTGGATAACAAACACCCGTAGAGTAGTCACTAACTGTCAATTAATGTTCACTTCATCAGCCAGCACTTGAATAGCATAAGACATAGGCCGAGCTATCCACTGAAGCCTGCATACCAAAATCATACATTAAAAACACACGTGAGTGAAGGCTGAGCTCTTGGGGCTATCTGTGCTTTTATAGAAGTGTTTTTTTTTTCCCCCTAGAAGACAGGAAATACCACAGTACACTCTTTGTTCCAATGCTCAACAAAATGGCCTTACCTGAGAAGACACAGCTACTCCTGGGGTGGGACAGTCAGCAATAAATCCCATAAAGAGATTTAAGGAGGCCCTTCAAGGGTTGCCAGCTAAAATAAGTGTTGTCTTAGATTTGAGACCAAGTCCTTATCTTGTTAGATCAGTACAGACCTTCTACAAATGTCAGAACATGTCAAATTCTGTTGTTGACATCCTACGTATTTAACTAGATTCTACTCCTTTCTTCACTATATATTGTATTCACTTATAAGCCACATTGCAAGCCAGATCTTCAAAACTCCTTAGCAGCATTTTGGAGATTAGGTTACGATAGTGGAAAAGCCTTTCCAGACAATCTCAGACCAATTAAAAATTTAGAGTGGTAATATAAGAGATGACGAAGATCCTCATCATGTACTCAAATCTGTGTTAGTCATTCATTTTTAATGTCCCTAAAGATTGCAGTGCATGAAAGAAAACCAGTAAAATAGATGTCGATTATAAGCCATACACCAGCACTATCTAATGGGTACAAGTGTTCTCAGAGTTTTCAAGGGATAATAGTAGTCTTATCATTTTCCTACACAGTCATCTCACTCTCAGAATAGAGGTCATATAATACATAGTCTTATCATGACACTAATCAGAGATCATATCTTAGTTATGACAAAATTGTTACCAGACATCTAGTTTCTCAACCTTGATCTACTCATTTGGCACCATGAGCCTAAATAAAAAGCTAAAATAGCTTTTGTGCCGTGTGTGTGTGAGTGTGTGTGTGTGTGTGTGTGTGTGTGTGTGTGTGTGTGTGTATGTGTGTGTGTGTGTGTGTTCATTCTATTACAGAGAAGATAAGAGGGTATTGTTATCTATTTTAAATATTAGTCTGTCTCTGTCTTCTATTAGAGCTCATTAATCCTTCCCACTCAGTGACTAGGGCAATAGTCACCCTTTCATAAAACAAAACCACAATATTTGTAGCATAGTACATGATTCTTTGAAGAAACAAGGCAGTTTTTAAGCCATAGAAGGAATTCAAAAGAAGGAGGTTTCCAGTTACTAATACTCATGAATGAAAGAGGTAGTGCACATATTCTAGAAGACTTACAACAAGGAAGAAAAAATTATTCTATTTCAAAACATTTGAGGGTACACGGGTTGAATCTCTGCAGAACTCTCAAGAAGCCTTACTCCCTCTGGTCCTCCTCCATTGAATAGACAAGTATTTACTTGTGATTACAAGTATTCTTTTGTGATAAGTGTCTCCCGTAAAATCACAAGAATAATCTTGGGCCTTTAGTGTCAGCCATACAAACACTTGGCTTACAGCTGTGATATCAGCAGTAGAGGGTTGAGAATCATCTGTGTATGGAGATCTGCTTCCACAGCAGTGGGATACATTTGACTCACAGCAAATACCTGTGAGTACCATTCCATACTGAACTCCTCTGTACCTCTGCTTCAAACTAAAGGGAAAATAAAGTCAAGAAAAAAAAATGTGGCTCTAACTAACATGTTCAGAATATTAGACTGAGAGAGCTGTGTGCTGGAGCCCTCAAGCCCAGGAAAGACTCAAGACCTTGAAAAGAATTTTGTCTTGTCTACAAACTTCCATGGGATATGACTACAGATTGTGGTTGCTAAAATCAGGTGTTCTTTGTTAGTGATGGAAACTAGTTCACTACACATATGTCTTGACTCTTTACATCTGATATAATGTACAGACTTTTGGCCCCTACTATGTCCCCTACCATATCATCACAGACTTCTAAACTGTCTACCCATTCTTCCCAAGAGATTTTTCATTCTTAGTTTCATCCATCTGTTTGAACTGGATCAAACAAAGTATCATACAAAATTTGGCTACTGGTTAGGATTAAAATAAATAATGAACAGTCAAACTGATTATTAAGACTCTCACAAATAACTTCATTAAGGTTTTATTTTTAATTATGTGGATATGTTTATCTTTGTGTGACCATGTGCACGTGAGTGCAGGTGACCACAGAGACAAGAGATATTGGATTCCCACAGAGCAGGAGCTACTGACAATTGGGAACTTCATGACAGAGGTGATGGGAATGAAGCTAGGGTCCCCCACAAGAGTAGGGCTGGGTTTCTTTCCTCTCAAATAACTGCTCAGCATTTAACCAGAAAAGACTACATTAATCTCTAAAATAATTAGGTGTATTTATAAAACAATCTAGACCTACAACAAGATTTAAGTTTTATTAATGATATAAATATATCATTATTTATATGACATATAACTAAATATAAAGTTTATTTTATATGTATACATACATGTCCATATATACATGCATATTTATATACATAAATATATTTTAGAACTGGAACTTTTTAAAAATTATTTATTTTATTTTTGATACTTTATTTACATTTCCAATGTTTCCCCCTTTTCAGGTCTCCTCTTTGGAAACCCCCTATCCCCTCCCCCTCCCCGCCTCTATGAAGGGTATTCCACCTCCCACCCACCCGCCCACCCACCTTGACATTCACCTTTACTGGGGCCTCTCCTCCCCCTGATGGCCAACAAAGCCCTTCTCTGCCACATATGTGGTCCGAACCATGGGTCCCTCAATGTGTATTCTTTGGTTGGT
>CM052705.1:93010441-93021185 GCA_028551405.1 Uromys caudimaculatus | reverse complement strand
AACTGGAACTTTTATGTGCTTAGAATTAAAGGGAAGTTCACTTCTAACTTTTCTAAGCAATATCAGAGATTTTATAAACTCAGTGTTCTCCACAAAGTTCTATTTAAAATGGCATGTAATATAAGTGCTGTTTAATGTCAAGCACTTCCATATAGTTTGATAAGAAATGATCCATAGGCATACAAGATCTCAAATGGATGTATAGTGACTTCAGTAAAACGTGAGTGATAATTTTCTAGATAGATAAAATTTAAAAACACTATAAAATTATTTATATCAGCAACATTTTAACAAGAATGTTTTCTTTTAATTAGGGAACTGATTTGGTTTTTAAAAACTTTCTATTTTTGAAGTATTCTAAATTAAGTATTTCAAAATTAAGATCATATTAGACCCAGCTCGAATGAGTGTTAAATCTTATAACTTCTCAGTAATAAATCCATATGAAATTAAAGTTGGAATAAAAATTAAGAGAGAAAGATCTTGAGTTGTTATCTCAAAATATATAGTAAGGTTGGTACAATACACAAATGTATCTTCTTAGAAATGATGTGATTTTCTCCAATGGCCAGAAGCATTTATGGAACATTAAGTATACATTTTTGGTTTATGGAAGTGAATAAGAATAGATTCATGGATTCCCTTACGAAAATGAAAACATGATAAACAGATATAACATTTAATATATCAAAGAGTCATTTCCACTGGTCCAACTAATGCCTACTGCACATTGTATTGCTGTCTTAAGAGGTGTCTTGAGAAGTGACATTCTATATTAACAGCTCTGAATCAAACAGAGAGCTTTGCCCCCATGGGAGAAGACTTCATTAGGGCCTTTCTACTTTGGTGTGGAATATGGTTGTGCAGTTTATATGGTTTAAACAAGAGTTTCAAACTCTAACATAAAGGAACTCAACAGATCCCAAATTCCAGACACGAGCTAAGCTCTCTCCATGCAAAGAATGGTGGAAGAATAGAAGAAGCTACCACATTAACAAGTCAATTACAAATAACTGGTGGTCTGTATATAGAACAATGCAAATTGACCCATACTTATCATCCTGCATGAAGCTCAAGTCCAAGTGGATCAAGGACCTCAACATAGAATCTAGCAGAATCTCACAGAAGACAAGGTGGGAAATAGCCTTAAATGCATTGGCACAGGAGAAAACTTCCTGAACAGACAGCAAGAGTTCAGGCTCTAAGGTCAACGACTGATAAATGGGACCTCTTGAAACTGAAAAGCTTCTTCTATAAGGCAAAGGATGTTATCAATAGGACAAAACAGCAGCCTACAGATTGGGAAAGGATCTTCACTAATCCTACATCTGACAGAGGGCTTACAGACAGTAGTCTAGCACGGTTGTCCTCTGACAACAGCTGACTGAGACAGATGCAGATACTTACAGCCAACCATTGGACTGAGGTCAGGGACCCCTATGGAAGAGTTGGGGGGGAAGGATTGAAGGAGCTGAAGGAAATGGCAACCCTATAGGAAGAATAACAGTGTTAAATAATCTGGACCCCTGGGAGCTCCCAGAGACTGAGCCACCAACCAAAGAGCCTTGGGCTGGCCCAAGGCCTGTGGCACATGTGTAGCAGAGACCTGCCTTGTCTGGCTTCTAGATGTACCTAACCTCATTAAGACTTGATGTGCCAAGGTGGGGTAATACGAGGGGGGGGGGCACGCTCTCAAAGGCAAAGAGGCAGGGGGGAAAGGGGTAGAACTCTGCAAAGGGTGACCAGGATAGGGCAACATTTTGGATATAAATAAAATAATTAATTTTTAAAAAGATAGAAAAACCAAAAACACATAGCTGACAGAGGTTAGTATTTGCTGTGTTGAGAGCACAGTGTTGAGTCATTAGCCCATATCACTCCATTGCATTCTTCCAACAGATATAATGAAGGGAGTACCACAACTCCTGTTTTGTATTGAGGCCTAAATGGCTAAGCTACAGCAAAGCCATAATTCTGACGTGGAGCTGTCTGAAATATCTAAAGTCTCTCTGTTAACTACTAGAGACAGGGCACGAAGGTCAAAAAGTTTCCAAACAAAACAGAGAAAGTCTGAAAGGGATATAACTCTTTGGAGGCACATTTATAGAATAATATTCCTAGGTCAAAATGAAGAAGCAGTTGGATTTTTTTTTTCTAAAACGAGACAACTAGAAATCTGTATAGACTCTGCATAGACCTGACAGTCTATAAACATCCAGACATTGTCTCTTCTCTTTGCTCTTTTTGGGGAGAAGTTAACCTTTGGAGGAAAAGTAAAATATCTGAGCAAAGTAAAGAATAAGGGCAGTTTTTCCCTTGTTTAGTATGAGAAACATAAACTAAGTATGGATTTTTAATTTATCTACTTCTCTATATTTCTTGAAGTCTGGTTTGTTTTCTAATTTCCTACTGTGTGAGGGTAGAGGTACAGCCTCAAAATCTTTTACATATCAGGTGTTATATCATCCATTTGACCTCATCTGGTAGCTTCACCATGTGGAGCACACTTATTTAGTAAAAGTGTATGTGTGTGACAGATGGCAGTGAGACAGTCGGTAGAGAGGTGGTTTAGTGAAAAATTATACTATAGAAATGCCTGGTTCTGGGACAAAGCCATTTTTGAAAGAATCATTCACTTTATAGGAAGTCATCATTGTTGAGCCACTAATTCTTTTCTTTTTTAATTGTCTGAGATTAATGAAAATGAAAACACAGAATACCCAAACGAGCCGGGCGGTGGTGGCGCACGCCTTTAATCCCAGCACTCGGGAGGCAGAGGCAGGTGGATTTCTGAGTTCGAGGCCAGCCTGGTCTACAGACTGAGTTCCAGGACAGCCAGGGCTACACAGAGAAACCCTGTCTCAAAAAAACCAAAAAAACCCAAAAAACAGAATACCCAAACGAAAGGGACATTAAAGCAGTTCTAAGAGAAAAGTTTACAGTATTATCTACCTACGTGACAGAACTGGAAAGATCTCATCTTAATAACTTAGTGATGCAACCAAAGTTCTTAGAAAAACAAGAATAATCAACACTCAAGAGTGTAGATGAAAAAAGATAGCAAATATCAGGGTAGAAATTAATGACACATAATTGAAAAAAATGAAGACAAAGAATCAATTAAATGAAATTTTTTGAGATGCAGTTTGAATATGATTAACCTTGTGGTCAAATCTGTCAAGAACAATAATTAAAATAACTCAGTGTCTCAATATATCTTCAATAAACCAAAAAGGCCTCATTTCACCCAAAATTCTAATTTCACTACCCTATAAATAGTAAAGTAATACTTTGGGGGTAAGAATTATTAAATCATGTAGGCTTTATAACAAAAAAAATACTGTCTATATTAAGAAATTCATTTTATCCATCAATTTCTTCATCTACCTAAAATGTTTTATTTTTCTTATGAAATATTCTTCAATTCATATTTTTACATTTTTAAGGACATTGTCAATCACTTATGAATACTCCAGAACAAAGACACAGATTTCAATCTTTCATAAATATTTCTCTAGCTTGGGCTCATGTTTGTGATACAGTTTGATAACACCCTGTTATCTGGGGACATCATAAAAATAACTCAAATACAAGTTGGAAGCATTACCTTGAAGCACACGTATTCTTTCTATTTTGTGCTTTCAAAAAAGAGCCCAGAAGGTCTGCATCCTTTATCTGGTTAGATGTCAGAGGAGACTAACAAAAATGATTATGGTAAAGGACCAGCCTTATTATTGTTTATTGTGATAGGTGTCATAGATGTCCATATACCATGTATCCAGCAATTATGCTCTTGGCTTTTGTCTACATTGCCTTTCTGACAAGAACAACCTTGGGGGCTGCGGTTGGGAGAGAGAGCCAGCAAGCAAAAGAACAAAAATGTAATTGCCTGCCTATCAGTCCTACTATCATAATTACTTTCCAACTCTGACATAGGTTGAATCAGATGAACAACCAAATCAATTTTTTTAGTTGACAATAAGTGCATTCTTGGCTTATAAATTAAAATGTCACTGCTGGAGCACAAAGGGATGCCACTTCTGGGCTCCCTAGTACATTGTGTTGAAAAACACCCAGCTCCCTCCTTCATGCCCTTCATGGCTCTATGGATATGTCCCCTTTAGCCTCTAATTACAATCTTTGCAATCTGTTTTCTCAGTTACATAACAATGTGATCCTAGCAACCATGTCAATACAGAGGGTCCTTAATACTCTACAGCTACATATGGGTAGGGTTTTTGGCTACATCACTAAGAGTCTTAACAAGAGAACCCAACACTAAATTGGAAAGAATGTTTGCTTGGTCTGCTGCTGCTCAACTTTCCTGACACACCTTCTCAGCCATTCCATGCCCCTGGTCCCTTGGATAGTAGAGTTGATTCCTCAAACTCTATCTCTAAAATCCTACAGAAATATAAAGTCTGCCTACACAATCAATTTCTAGAGGGTTCGATTTCTAGTTTATTTAAAAATAAATGAGAAAATTGCTTTGGTCAAGCTACTTGATTCCAGTTTTGTTCATTGTCAACATAATATCATGTCCAATGAAAGAGCCAATCTTTATCTGATGCTAAGATTCACTCCAAAATTCATATACTACTACTCTAACTTGGATTTAGTTGATTTTGGAAAACTAACTATAGGTTGGTATGTTTGTGAAGGTTTGCTCAGGACACCTTGATGTCATAGGAGTAAAAATATACTCATGTGCATGCGTGTGTGTGTGTGTAGGGGTGTGTGTGTGTGTGTGTGTGTGTGTGTGTGTGTGTGTGCAGTTTATGAGTTTGTATACATATTTATATGTGCATAGTGAGGCCAGAGGTCAAAGTTGTGTCACTTTTGCTCTCTCCACATTAAAACTTTGAGATGAGGGTTTCTCACCAAACCTGGAGCTCACGGCTTCAGCTTGATTGGCTAGCCAGTAAGTTCCTGAGATCCACTAGCCTATCAGCACTAGTGTTACAGTCATGCACTGTGGCCAGCTTTTTTATTTTGTAGGAGATGAGGATCCAAACTTAGTCCTTATTCTTACATACAAAGCACTTCATACACTAAGCCATCTTCTCAGCCCTTCTTATATCTGCTAGGAAACTTAACTCTAGCATGGGAAACAAAATCCACAAACATTAATTGATTGCTACTATATTAAGCATTCTCTCATGATACATGGTATAAGAAAATACAAATCATAATCCTATATAAATGCCACTTTGACCTAAATCTGTTTTGGTTGTGACATAAATAGATCACAGAACTACCCATCGTATTTTCTCCCTAGACCGGTACGTCCTTGATCTTTACTTATTTATTCTTGATTGGCACACTCAGGCACAGAGATATCATGTACCTAACTCATTACTCCAATTAGCAGCTTCACTAGTTGAAAAACAAACTACCTTGAAGTGTACATATTTCATGTACTTAATCTCCCTCCTCAACATCATGGTCAATCTGCCTCCCCAGAATATCACCAAATACTTCCTTTTGAACATATGATCTATTAAAAAAAAAAAGAGGGAAGAGATGATAGTAAAACTGAAGCATCAATCATCTAGTCACCATTGCTTGAGTGTACAATAGACAGTGTGTGGTATGTAGCATCCACATATGCATTAAGGCTTATGGAAAATAAAGGATGTGTAAAGATAAGTTCACAGGAAGACTCTTCTTGCACACGTATCACCTCCATGAGGTTCCTTCTCACATGAGGCAGAACCATGAAGCCAACTGAGGGTAAACTGAATCCTTCCTCCTTTAAATTGTTTTTTATTAGCAATTTTGTCTCAATGATGGAATACAATAACCAATGATAAAATTGGTGCTGAGAGTATGGTGGGACTCTATGCAAGAAGTTGATTCAGGCTACATTCGGTGCATGTTGTAACTTACGCCCAAAAGCCCTTCTTCCTCCTATGTGTCTAGCAAATTGTTCAGTGTAACAAAATTTGATACCAACAAATAGCATGGTTTGAGTATAGGAGACACTTGGAATATGAATGAGTACATGTTAGTTCCAACATGAGAGTCTCAGGATATGCTTGGCTAGTTTTAAAATCATGTGACACCCTTGATAAAATCAGTAAGAAGCCAGGAAACAGTGTCTACATTTTTAATTGTACCCAAACCCACAGAAATTCATGTTGACAAGACCCTTGGCCCAAGGGGTCATATGTAACAGATTAAATATGATTATTGTCTATATGAGAAGACTTGGTATTAGCTGCCATCTGATCAAAGTAATTCAGCTCAGAAATAGGCTTAGTGAAAAGTGAGTATCTCTTGAGTTTGTCAGATCATTCATTGATACATAAAATGCAGCCCGCAGTTGGCATGATTCATTAGTCACGTCATATGGAGTTATATTACTCTTCCACTCACTGGACAGACTGAGTGGCAGCCAAAACCCTCCAAGGAAAGCACATTCCGGGAAGCTGAGAAGGAAATCACAATACATACCTTCACTGAAATGGACGGTGTATATAGATTTGTTGCTGAACATATTAATTACATGAGCACTAGAGAGCTTACTGTAGAATATTTTGTACAAGCTTTAGAAACATACATAAAATACTAAAAACATAATATGTCTAAAAACAAGGGATTGATTCACTAAGAATGAATAAGGAGCAAGCATGTAACTGGATCAATGTATAGAAACATGAATGTACTTACATGTTCAATAATTGACCAATACTCTACTGTTTGAAAGCAGTAACTACATGTAACTCTGTACTGGAAGCATCTTGACATGCCAGTGTTTGTGTTTGCAATTATTATTGAAATATAACTAAAAAATAAACATATTTTTTAATACTTGAAGTTGGAAGATTGTTTTAAGGTAAGTGGAGAACTATATAATAAAATATTTCCTCTGTCTTCCTTCTTGGTCATGAAAAGCACATGATCTTACACCATAGGAAGATGAGTTCCTGCCTAGAAGGACCCTGCCTTCAGCTCCTAGGTTTTATAAATTCTCATATAATCAACATTAACATGTAGCTGCTATTTATCTGACAATATGATACGCATGAGCAACATAATTATAAGTAATATTCTGTTCATAAGGGGAGGTAGCAAGTATGTCAACCATCTGTTATCATGGAACATGAATGAGACACTAGAAAGCACTTGTGTACTGTATTGTTCCTTTTAAATAACCTCCCACCCAGCATGTTAAACTGTGACCTGTAGGTTGCATGTGACTTCGGAGAGCTATGAATTTGACCTGTATGAATGGTGACAACATTCTCCTGCAATATCAAAAGGAAGGCCATTCCTAAAATAAACTCCACCAAATCAAGAAGGGTTATTGGGGGAATAATGAACCAAATGAATGAAGAAGGGCACATACTTTAGGAGGTAGAATAAGAAAATCACCAATCAGAAGTAGAAAAGGCTGAGGATAAAGATATTCTATTAAAAGAGGGTTGGAGATAGTTTTCAGGATACTTTCAACCAAATCATGGTACAATGGCATAGCTGGAAGAATTTGAAGTTGCTCCAGAAGAATGTCTGAGGCACTTGTTGTTTCTCCCATCTGCCCACTCACAGGATTTGTCTCTACCTCCTATCTCTTATAACGCACTCTGAGAGGTGAAAGCTTCTAATCCAGCTATAAATGTCTAATTATTTTATATTAGCTTGCCCAAATTTCAATGGAATGCATGGTTGCTACATTCCAGGTGACAAATAATCAAATAGAAACACAGGGAAGAATTAACGGGTCATATATTTGATACGATTTGTTGTTTAATGTGCAGGTGTGTTGGTGTGTGTGTGTGTGTGTATGTGTGTGGTCATTACAGGAAGCTGCAGAATGATGAGAGAATAAAACCATTTATGACACATGAAAGTTAAAAAATAGAGTTTTAGTATGATTGTAGAGAACAAAGCAGTATAAGGTTTTACATCATAACTATACAAAAAGAAAAGGAAGACAGTTCCAGGCTGAGAAGGAACGAGTAGAGAGAATAAAATGGACATTATTTGGTAACTGGTTTATATAGGTGTGTGGCTTTATACGTTTTTATCACTGGAGATCTGGGCTTAAAACTATGTGGCTATTTATTCTCCTGCACAGCACAATTATCATGGCTCAGAGATTTGCCAAAAGGTAACAGCTTAAAACTTGGAGGGAAATGAAGATTGGAAGCAGAGAACCAAAGGAAGACAGAGGCATCTTTTCAGTGTAGCTTCAGCGGAGTCCTACCCCTGATAAAGCCTCTATGCTCTAATTCTGAAAAGGCATCCACAAGATCAAACAACGGAACAGCCCTTTCGTTCTCCTTGGTTCTCCATGCCTTAATGTCTGAGCTAATATTTAGAATGTAATTATTTCTCTCTGTGATTAAATATTTTCCCCTTCCTAAAGAGTTGATTTTCTTTTTGAAACTGAGTCGCCCTCCAGGGAAACCATCTTCTCAGTGTATTCCACTTTCCTTCTTTCAGTTTCACTTAAAAAAATAGAAGATTGTAAATATGACTGTCGTTACTATTAAACAAATAAGGTTGAAAATTACAGTTGATTTTTTTTATGTTTAAGTGATTTGAAAGCTAAGGATAAACCATATCCCCAAAGTCCACTCCTACACCTAAGAATGTTTTGCCTTTTCAAATTTCTTTAAGTGAAAATCTAAGTATCATTCAATCAGGCAAATCATTGCTCAACAACGTATTTCCTGTTACTATTAGATTGTCTAACAAAAATGAACGGTTTATGTGCAAAGGAGGATTCAAATCTCCTTCATCCTGACTGCCATAGCTAAGAATATCTGCAATGTGCTCCCAAATTATATATTGTCAATAGAATGGCATTAAAAGGTTAAATCTTTTTAAAGAGGACTAGTTGTGTGAGTTTGGAGTCCTCATGAATGGATGCTTACAAAAGAGATGACAGAGAGACCCTTGGCCCTTTCCACCATGTTAGGACACAGAGAAAAATAATGCCATCCATGATCCAGAAAGAAGTTATTAAATCTATAGCATTTTGCATTTTCTAACTCCTCCTCCTCTAGAATTGTGAAAAATAAACAGTTGTGGCTTACAAAATACTTGTATATGAAAATACTTAATAATGTCATAGCAGCATCCCTCTAAAGACTGGCGATAAGGAGATGATAGAAAGTGGAAGCTGAGGCTCCTTAGGTCTTTGTGTTAGGTGTTTCAATAATGGATTCCCACATTTCATACTCTCTGAACTCTTTTAAAACAACTCTCACAAAGCTATCAGATCTTCCTTTACCAACAAGTAAATGAACTGTTTGAGAAGCTAAGTAAAATGAAAACAGTAAACACAATAAGTGATGGACATAGCCACTTGGTCTGCATGATGTCAGAATATCAAGCATCAGCTCACTAGCAATGCTATCTTCTCTTTGGAACTGCGGAGGAGCTTAGTAAATTGGGACTATTGAAAGACTGGGTGTCATGCCCATGAAAAGAACTATTTTATAATATCTTTAATATTTCACAAAATCTCTCCTCAGATCAACATCTGCACTGCCATGCTTTCTTTCTGTAGCTACTTGAATATGCAAAAGCAACATCTTACAAATAAGATTATGTGCCACTCCAATTCAATCAGTGATCAGAAAGAGTGAATATATTAATCTGCTTTCAAGGAGTGAAGTGCCAGAACTTGGCTGATTTAGTGGTGTTAGCGATTTTTCCGATGTTTGCTTTTATGAAGTCACCCAGAATAATTCCTCTGGAGGAAAGGTAGAAGTCAGAATTAAAATGTACTGAGCTACAGAACTCTGTAGAGGCTTCTACCTAACCTTGTTGCCAATATGAAATCAGCATTTCCCTGGACATCCCACATAAACTGATTTCGGATGTGAACTATTGATATTGTAGATTTATGTAGTCACATGAGAATGACGGCTATAAATACAGCTGATAGCAAATGCAGGGGCAAGGTCAACAAGAAGCTGAAGTTTCTTTCAAGTTCCTGGTTTCAAAGTCTTCTAAAAGCACAAGAATTCCAAATATAGTGCTATCTTCCTTTATTTCCGGATCTTAAACCTGCATGAAATGCTGACAGACATTCTTTTGTAGATGAACAGACTTAGTCATTTCAGTCAAATACAAAGGATCTAGAATGTAGCCCCATGTTACTTTCCCAGAATGTACAATACCTTGGTTCTATCCTCAGCATAGACCTAATCAAAATACCAATTAGTTGATTCAGGGCTGGACATTATATCTTAGTTGTGAAGAATTCTAGTGAGATGTATTCCTGTAGACAGTAACCCACCCACTGCTGTTCAGTCTTCCATGGTCTAAAACAGTTGCTGTGACCCTGAAATACAGCCGTCCCATGGGGTAGTAACCTCCGACAATTACTTTCATTGCTACTTCATAACTATAATTTTGTAATAGTTTTGAATCATAATCTAAATATTTTTGGAGCTAGAGGTTTGCAAAAGGGGTTGCGACCCACAGGTGGAGAACCAGAATTTAGAATGCAATAGACATTTGGATGGCAATAGAATAAATTTCTTTCAATATCATCCTGAGCGAGGTAACTCAGTCACAAAAGAAGGAACATGGTATGTACTCACTGATAAGTGGATATTAGCCCAAAAGTTCAGAATGCCCAAGTTTCACTTAACAGTAACCGCTGGACTGGGAGTAAGGTCCCAGATGGAGGAGTTGGAGGAAGGTCTGAAGGAGTTGAGGGAGTTCGCAGCCCCATGGAGGGAGCAAGAGAGTCAATGGGCCTGACCACCCCATCCCCCCCCCC
>CM052705.1:92989868-93010341 GCA_028551405.1 Uromys caudimaculatus | reverse complement strand
GATGGGGAGGGGATAGGGGGTTTCCAAAGAGGAGACCCAGAAAAGAGGAAACATTGGAAATGTAAATAAAGTATCAAAAATAAAAAATAAAAAAATAAAAATAAATAAAAATAAAATAAAAAAAAAAGAGGAAAAAATTACTGAATCACTGGCCATGTTTGGGGGAAGGCTATGCTTAATACACATGCAATATGGAAGAAGAAGTGAGGAAACGGCTGGTGAACTATTGCTCTGTTTGTCCATCAAAGGCAGGAGTCAAGAAGACAAAAATATTTTAAATTATATTAAATGTTCGTGTGATTGGAAATTTTTTAACTACCATTCTATTATGAGTGAGCTCACTTTCTTTTGCTTCCCAAATTAAACCAGATGTGACCTAAAGACACATCTGTACTTCAGTGCAATGATAATTAACCGCAAGCCTATTTAGCATTTAACTAACTATAAACCAACTTAGTTTATTTGTCTAATAATAGCCAAGTCTCAGTCAATCACAGCAGCAGAGCTTCAGTCAATCCCAGCACCGTATTCTTCAAATCATGTTACAATAAATAAATAAAATACTCCATTCCATTCTGAAAATGATTCTGATTAATTTTGAGCCAAAAGTTTATTTCAAGAATATCCATTTTCTACTTAGAATTAATAGTCTAATTAATAGTCTAAATTGCTTAGCAAATTAAATACCACATTAGAAGTATACCTTCAAATCTTTAGTTTGAATTCCATGTAAAAAAGAAATTGTGAAGCAATTAGAAGTGAAAATATGGCTTCCAGGCGGAAGTTATTCTCTCGTTCATTCTGAAAGATGATAGTGTTTAATTGCTGTGGATGAGGAATCATGAACATAGGCTAGGTATTGCCTATTTATGTTAAATACCTCTAGAACCAGTGCTTTAGAAACTCAAGCTTTGCACCTTGCCAGACGTTTATCCTCGTCTTTCTTTATTTAGTTTGGGGTGTGTATTTATGTATGCATATGTAGAGAGCGGTTAGAGTATTCGCCATTACAAGATGGCGCTGACTTCCGCTGTCGCTCTAGGAAACTTATAGATAGCGCGGGGTGACTCGCCCGAAGCGCTTGCGCATTAAGGGTGTACATGACTAATCACCGCCCACTCCCGGGGCGCGCCAATCAGTGGAGGACACGCTGCCTCAGGGCTATATAAGCAGCGCCATTTTGGGGCCCCGGGGTCTTCCTCTTCATGATGCACTAAACGCACTGCTGCAGAAGGATCCGTGTGTCCGCGTGGGTTCTTGCTGGCGAGACCAAATAGCGCGCCAGACATGCATATATGTTCATGCTTGTGGAAAGAAGTATATATGCCTATGGGTGAACCTGTGAAGGTCAGCCTAAGTGTCTTCCTCCATCACTAGCCAGCTTAGCTTTTTGAGGCAGGTCCCTCACTGAACTGCAAGTTCCAATTCTTGGCATCAAGCCCCAGGGATCTGCCTGTTACTAACCAGCAGCATTCAGTTTATAGGTGTGAGCTGCTACACGTAGGTTTTAGGTACATGTGCATGGAATTGAACTTCAGGTCTTCATGCTTGCACTGTAAGCATTGACCCATTTTGCTATTCTCCCAGGCCCTGTGGTTAAGCAGAGCAGAGAAATAATACTGTCAATGGCAGGTGAATGGCGGGGTCTATGCCAAGGTGCAATGTCAAGGATCAAGAGGTGTCAGAAGCTCACTGTGAGGCATCAATAATTCCTTTTCTTTCAGCCTTGATGTTTTTGTACTAAGCATGCTTATTAAATGCCCATAAGCAAAAGTTCTTGATAAGCTAAATCACCTTCCTTAATTTCTTGGTCCTAAGGAAAACCTAACCTCTGTCTGGATTAGGCCATACCTCGGTGCATCTAACTTTACTCCTATTTAAGAAATTCCATTCTTACTTGTTGTTTCCCCTCCTTGCATGGCTACTTCTCCAAGAACAGATGTCTGCAGCTCAGAGTATTGACTAGAACATAGTCTTTGGGAAAAACAAGATTTTAAAGCAGTTGAGTATACTTTCTCTCTCCAGAGATGAGAAAGTGAACTTGTTTAAGAGTTCAAATGGCTTTTTTAGGCAACAGTAGTTTCACAAATATGTAGTCAACTCTTGAAAGGTACAAAATACTTGGTGTGTGTGTGTGTGTGTGTGTGTGTGTGTGTGTGTGTGTGTGTGTGTGTGTGTTACAGTTTCTTCCAGTATCTCCTGGGAGAATATCATGTCAATTTGTAATTCATTCCACTCCCTGGATTTTTCAGGAGAGATTGAACCTTTTCTGAAAAAAGCTCCTAAGTGTAAAGCATACTACATGTATATCTTGCTCAATATTTTTTCTTCTTTAGGAAGTAATGGATAAAAACAGGTAACAAGCAGTTAGTCAATTTCATGACTACAGATCAAGGGAGTTTGTTAGACTGCTACCCCATAAGGATCACCTTCCTAGAAGCAATACATATACAACAAACTCTCTCAATGTCAGAAAATATCATATTCTATTTAAATGGAGAATGTATATTTAATGGCGAGGAGGTATGTTTATTGTTTCTTAGAGACTTGAAGTAGCATTATATTCTGTCTACACCAAAAATTAACATTCTTTGCTTTCTTTCTCATGATAGGAGAGTCGTTCACACATGCCTAAGCATGAAGACTCTAAAATGTTGGTAATGACCTCAGAAATCATTCATTCTGTTCCTTCAGCACATAGATGAACACACTAGAAATTTGAAAAGTTATATTCAAGGTCATATTATAGGTTAAAGGCAGAGATGAATGAAGACTTAGGAATACTCACTTCTAGGTCAGCCATCTTCCCATTATGTCATACTATGCTTATTTGAAACCAGACAGATGAAACCAAATGTTTTGAATAAATTTTAAATCAGTGATACAAATATAGACATATGTTAGAGATTAAAATAGGAGGAGAGACAAAAGGAGCAGAGTTAATTAAAACTGTGAGGAGACTTTATGACAATTCAGCGTGACAAGAGCCCCATGAATTGGTCTGTCTGTCTCAATAATTTCAGGAAAGACACCAATTATTATAAGATAGAGCCTTTGTCCCTACTGGCCTTTTTTATCATCAGAATGGTGATGGTACTGGATAGTTTTATGTCAACTTGATACAAGCTAGAGTCACTGAAGAGGAGAAAGCCTTAATTGGAAAAGTGCCTCAATAAGATTGGATACTAAGCAGGCCTTTGAAGCATTTTCTTAATTGGTGATTGGTGGGAGAGGGCCCAACTCATTGTGAGTGGTACGATCCCCAGTCTGATAGTTCTGGGGTCTTTAAGATTGCAGGCTTAGCCACCCACAAAAAGCAAGCTAGTAAATAGCAACCTTCCATGGTCTCTGAATAAGCTCCTTCTTCCAGGTATCTGTGCTGCTTTCTTTGAAGGATGGACTACAATATGGAAGTATAAGCCAAATAAACCCTTTCCATGCTAATTTGCCGGTTTTGGTCATGGTGATATGTTACAGCAACAGAAATGCTAAGACAGTGTTGGAAGTATTAAGGTGGTCTGACATCACTGTACCAACAAGACCAGACTCATTGAATCTCCTTTTGTGTCCTTGCTAGCTACTACTTTGTTTGCTTGCCATTTGAATATGGTGCTAATTGGAAAATAAATAGCCTCCAGAAAAAATACTAGTTTGCACATAGCTACAATAAATCATCTTGCTTTGAGAGGTATACCAGTCCAAATGCCCCTCCCCCAAATGGAAGGTTTGGCTACCTTTAGGACACAACAGCCACCAAACTCTTCAAGTTCTGATGTAGAGCTGCACATGGGTATGCTAGGGCTCATTATTGATGCAGTGTCTCAGAGCAACTACTTCCAGAAGGTAAATTCTATGTGAACATTTAAGCAAGGACTATAGCAGAAGCACTAGACATACATCAAAAGCTCCCAACAGAAGGATCCCTGGAAGTCATTCTGTTCTTCACTTTCTCACTTGCTGTGTTTTCAAGTTCTCAACCACCAAGGTTTCCTTTTCAGAGATCCTGAATGTTCTCAAGTCTGGAAGTCCTGGACTTGAAGCAAACTTGATAACTAAACCAGAAAGATAAACATCCAGCCTAGATTCACCAGGAAAAGAGCAATCATTGGAGGACCTTGACCTTGGTTATAGGCATAGCAGAGTTGCCATGAAAGACTTTGTGAATGACTGAACAGTGTGATTTTCAGAGCCCTCCACAGCTTCCTTAATTTAGCCATGGTACTTTCTTTTATAGTCTGTGCCCTAGAATAATTGTCATATCTGCTTGTGTACTTTCACCCTGAAAACAGGGATATTGTTTTGGGGGACTGTTATGATTGTTTATACAAAATGACTAAAATAAAGATGGAAATAAGAGAGATAGAGTCTTAGAGAAGATGAAGTGGATAAAAATGACCTAATTTTCAATTGTCAGATTTGAGAATGCCCATTCTCTAAGGATAATCACTCATTTTCATTGCTCTGAAATAAGACTTAAGCATGGAAGTCTAGATTTGTAGGGAAGATAATATGAACTACAGAGTGTCATTTGCTCCTATTTGTCATTAATGGAATGACTTGATTTCTAAGAATTCATTTTCTGTCTTCTTCAGTACTTCCAGGTTTGAGAGTGAGCTACATAAAAAGAAGTGATAGATCTTGGCTAAGCATAGTTGCAAGATGTATCCCTCACAGGTCACAAAGAAACTGCTAGAAAACAGCAAGCATGGTATACAGTGTTTAAAAAAAGAATTGAGAATGAAGAGTAGAAAATATAGGGAAGAATTTTTGGTAAAAAAAAAAATGGAAAAAAAAGATGTTCACTATTTTCTCTCTTTTAAGAAAGTACTAGGAAGGTATTTCTAGAAAAAGAAAAAATAAGCTTTCATCTGTCACTAAAAACCAAACAAAGCAAGGAGCTTGCATTGTGTGGGGGAAAATGATCTAGGTTATGTTCTAAGGAAAGAGCCTGTTCCCCCAGCTTGTCATTAGGATAGAAGAATGAAAGGAGAGCAGACTGAGGCAAATGAAGATAGATTTCCATGGGATAAAACTAAGGTCTACTTAAAAGACATGCATCAGAGCTACAAAAAGGACGGTAAGTTTATTTTCATCTCCTTTCCCAAGATGAAGAGATGTGATGTCCTATCTAAGGTCCTTTCTGGTTATTCTGATTATAAACATATATATATATATATATAATGTGTGTGTATAAAGTACTAAATGATATCAGTAACAAAGCCATAGACCACTAATGAAGAAGAGACCCTTTGACTCCACAGAAGTACTTAAGGCCTCTGACCTTGCAGAATAGATGATGTGTGACACAATCAATAAGACAAAGTGGCCTGAAACACTAGAACTTGTCCCCACAGGAGGAAGGAAGTAGGACTGCTCATCAGGACCGTTGGGTTCCTTTCTATGCTTATGTTAACTTAGCTATTATGACCTTCATTAAGCATATCTGGTTGCAGATGGACTTGAAATGTATGCCATAGAATAGAGAGTATAGAATGGAGATATCTCAAATAGAACAAGGGCAAAGAGATCTATCTAAAAGCAGTAATGATCTGGGCCAGTTCTACAGCAGAGGTCACTGGTGAAAATGCAAATAAGTGGCTGAGGTTGACTTTAACCTGTTACTTCTAAAGCTAAACAGTAAGGGATTAACAGATCCTCATTTAGATTCCATGTGTAAGGTAAAGGATGTTAGAAATAATCGACCTTCCCTCTTTCCTCATGCATGTCATCCTGAAGTTGCCCAAGTCTTACTTTGCCCTTTGTGGTTTGAGTCCCCACATCTACTCCCCAGCCTATCCTAAAAATCTAATCAGAAAGCAGTAGGCTGAGTTTGTGCTAACCAAGCATTCTTCTGCAGCCTCTTCTTTTTCAGGCACTAGCCACTTACAAAGTCTGGGACTTCCAAAGCCTAATAAAAGCAACCCTGTGGAACAATGCAAACTGAAAATCAAGCACAACTGGGATTGTGTGTGATTCCTGACAACCCACATGTCAGGAACTAGCATTCTAAACTCATAGATTACAGTTGCCTCTCTAAGCCATAGGTACTCAGTTGTTGACCTAAATAATTTCTTAAGCAGCTATACAAGTTACTGTGCATTATGGAACAATCCCCAAATGGCCTCACAGGGTACTAGTAGGAAATCAGTTTGGTATCTTAAGTGTTTTCAATGGAAAAATCAAGGAACAAATAGGACATAGGAGGTATTGCTCACTCGAATAACATAAGGTACAAACAGCACATTCCAAAATAGTGATGTCTAATCTGAAGTCACAGACAGATGGGGTGGCAAGATTGTTTCAAGTAAGGAAACCTTGAAACAGGCATTAGTGAAGTAAATGATTCTATATTATGGTTGGTTTTATACTATCATGGCACTGTGAGCAGACACCATTTTGCTGGGTGTATGCAGCCCCAGAGATTCATAGACAAACATATTCACACACCTTTCCCCAACACACCCACTGTGGACAGCTAACAGTCAGATCCCTACTGACTCCTCCTCATGTGGATGACTAACTTCCCAGAGGTTAGAGGAGGTGGAGTATTGCCATGGGTGAGTTAAGAATTTTCAAGTACACTTCAAATATTCAGTTAGATCAATAGAAAAGCTTCTTGAAGAAGCCCTGTAGGTTTCAGTAGAACATTTCTTTCTTAATGCATATTAAAACAACAGTACAGCGTCTTCCCAACCCGGATTTAAAAGGTAACTTGAACATCTAGCACTGACTTACTTTGCATTTAGCTGCTTTCTTTTCTAATCTCTTAACTGCAGTGTGTGCTTTCATGACACAGAGCATTATGTATAATTTCTTATACCTTAAATCCACAATAATATATCATACAGCATTATAGTCAGTTGAATTTTGACATGTATATTGGCTGAGTTGTACATGTTCTAATTTGTAGTATGACTTCATTAGGTTTATTTTCAAGAGAAGGGACCCCTGGCCTGAGCTGCATCATTTCCCAAGGGAACAAGTTGGATTAAGAAATACACTGCAGAAAAGAGCTACATTTTCTGAGCTTCTGATATATATATATATATATATATATATATATATATATATATATATATATATATATATATATATTTTTTTTTTTTTTTTTACCACACCATGTTTCCAGAGAAGCTGTGAAATATCTTTTAGTGTTTCCTTGCCACCTCCAATCCACTCTCTCCCAACAGCTCTCATAATTTTTAGAAATGAAATTTTATCATGTCATTGTCCATTTTAAAAGCTTTCAATGGCCCCTCGTTGAAGAAAAAATAAAACCCTAGTGGAAAGTTTTCAGGAAAACAATGTTCCATCCCCTCCACAGGACACCTACAAATCCCCTGCTCTTTGGGCAATTCTGTACACAGCTTTTCTGACTCAAGTTCAACTCATAAAGAGTTTTGAAGTCCCACTCTTTCCTTGCAAAACTTTGCATCATCTGCAGAAAACCAAATGACCTATTGTGTGCCTTAGAAGTGGGAGAGACAAAAGGCTGGCAACTTTCCTTTCATACTTGTTGTGAGGAGGGATGCAACAAATTCCTAGAAATAAGGTAGGGAGAACTCCGCCCTGCCCCATCTTATCCTTAGGCACAGTACCTACTGATATAATTCATTAACATGACAAAAGGATACATACTTTGAGATGAGAACTAGCTCCAATTCCTGCTTCACTCTCACTAAACTCCCAAGGAATGGTCAAGAATCACTTCGAAGGACTGATGTAATGGTTAAATGACAGACTCGATAGACAATGCCTTTCCTAGCCTCCCATTTATTGGATTAGCAATGAACTACTTCATCCCCTGACCAATGAGACATCAGGAAGTGGAATGCAGGATGCTGGAAATAGTTTCTAAGAAGAGAACAGAGAAGGAAGGGAGGGGTCTTCTTCTAGATTTTGTCCTTTGATGATCTGAAGCTGCTACAGATGCCTCACACAAAGCATAGAGAGTCTAAAGTACTAGGTTTTAAGCATGAACTACTTATGTCTGATTTTGCATGTGCCTTTTATTCCTGGACCTGTTACTCTTAAGCTTAAACCATTGTCACAGAGTTGAATATCAAAATTCTTTACAGTTAGATTATACCACAGTGCTCACAAGTGCAGAGATAGCTCTGTGTGTGTGTGTGTGTGTGTGTGTGTGTGTGTGTGTGTGTGTGTGTGTGCGCGCGCTGCCAAAAGGACAAAGAAAGAAGGAAAACAGAGATGGATAGATAGATAGATAGATAGATAGATAGATAGATAGATAGATGATAGATGATAAGCTGACATGTGTAAAATCATACTTAAAATCATGCAGCCTACTACTGACATAGTTTAGGGTGCTAACATAAGTCCCTGAAATATATTTATACTACAGTTCCCCAGTCCCCTGCATACAGTCAAACATATTCAACATTAAATAAAATCACATGATGGAGTTTCATGTCTTTCCTTTCCGTTTTACATAACCAATGTATGGCTCACTCTGCCTCATCTGTAGTCCATCCTGTGTCTCTCTATCTTAGCTCTTGGGAACTTTGAATCAATCATAGCATCATGTAACTTAACCTATAAAAATTTATTTAACAGTATTCATATAAGGAAGAACAAAATATCACATAGCTTTTGTGCATGTCTTTTCTTCCCATTAAAAATGTTGAATGCATCAAATATCTGACTTGCTAAAATACCTTTCCATTTATGAATAAGAGTTGCTATATTTCTTTTAATCATACAATTAAGAATTATTCACAAAGTCCACATTAGTTTCCTATTAACTCCAAAACTGTTTAATTTCTGAATAGCAAACAAACAAACAAACAAACAAAATAATAATAATAAAAAAAAAGAAACCAATTTCCAGACTCTGTTACACAGAGACACTCTAGGCAATTTGAGAACAAACAAACACAGAAATAAACATATTACAAAATGGGCCAGGTTATAGCCCTTTGTGTGCAAATCAAAACATAATTAGAGGAAAGTAATGAGCCCAATGGCAAGCCCAATGGCAAATAATCTCAACATTTTGAAAAACATGACCTAATTTTTCGCTTTTATTGGTAGGTACTTGGGTTGGCATAACACAATAGGGAAACTATGCACATTCTTTTATGCAGGAATAGTACTTAGGATTTTGTGGCGGCCACCATTCTTTCATTTGCTATTGTTTCCGTCTAGAAAGGCCCTGTCACACTGTATGTAAAATGATTAAATGCTCCTTTATTGTAATGTACATAGATGAGAGGGAGGGAAAGATAAAGAGAGAGAAACTCAGGAACATCTTTCAGTACAAGGACTTAATTAGTATTATCATAAGATATGCAGCTTATGAATCCAGATAATCATGGGGCAATCATCTCTCAATTTAATTAACAAGAAGAACAATGCTTTAGAAAACTCCAAAAGGCTGAAAATGAGTTCTGCTATGGCTACCTAATGGTTGAAATCTGCCATTAATACAGCACAGAGCGGTTGAATAAAATGGAACAACGTGTATAACGACCACACTGTTGCATCAGATTGTTGGGTAAGTGATGGCATATGAGAATCTTGAAATTTGGGCTAAACCTGTGCCCTAATGTTTCATGCAAACAGTAGTACAATACTCTTCTCGTGGCTGGAAATAACCCCCTCCTAATATAAAAATACGTATGAATATGCACACTTGTGTATACACAAGATTGTACATAGGTTTTGATGGCTGCCATCTGTCTTTGGTTTGTGGCTTTCCATTCCAGCATCTTCCATCTCTCTCCTCCAATCAGATTCATTGGTGTGACAGAGAAGGGAATTGAATTCTCTGTTTTATGTTCACAAGATGATACTTCAGGCTTCCCAAGATAATCCACGGTAACCTCCTCATCTCAAGAGCCTAATTAAATCACACTCGCAAAGACCCTTTCTCCCAATCCGTTAACATCTAGATATCCTGAGGGGTATCTTTGGGCAATATTTTCTAATCTTCTAAAGGTAAGCTGGTGAACGGTTTTCAAGCCACATTCTAAATCATTCTCAGCTAGTTCCTCTCTCTGGGCTCCTGAATGTCCGGATGCTAGCATGCATGCCAATTTTGATGTAAAGTGGGGCTGAAGTTTGATACAAATGCTGGTCTAAACCATTCTTCACAGTTCTTTAAACACTCTATTAATATGTGATGGATTCCATAAGAAATTTGCCTGGTTTGAAACCAGCCTCAATTTCAGATGAAGTATTAAAACATTTTTGTAAGAATACGGCACAATGGTGTGACATATGGATTTAATTAATATTATGCTAAGCCTAGTATCATCAATTCCCACTGGTGATGCTAAGATAAAATCAACATTGAAGGCCAAAAAATATGCAATATGACAAAAAGAGACAGCAGTTAGAAAACTGTTAAAATGAAATACATAATAAAAACTCTGTGCTGGGACATTATATATGTGGCAGAAATAAAGATATATTGGCATAGTGGTTGCTGATGGTAATAAAATGTTACCAAAGTTAATATTTTTAATCACTAAGAGAGAAGTCATGGCATATATCTAACAGTGGATAATTCAATATTTCATTATATTAGATATGCTAGCATTTCTATTATTTAGATGAAGCGACACTGACATAATACTAGGACTTGCTTATGAGACAAGTTCTAAGTTGCTGCTGGTTAGCTGCTGCGTGGATAAGGAGACCATTAGGAGGTCCACATTCCTAATGACCAAAGAACAAAGGAGCACCCCCTTGGCTAATTCATGGCCTAATGAAGTCCGGAATGACACGTTACAATGCTTTTATGTAATAAGAGGGAAAAATACAATGAAAGAGCTATAGCTAGTCTTTAAAAAGTAATAAAGTATACATGTATAAAATCTCTAAATAAAAATCCAGAACAGGATAGTTGGGTGTTCTGAACATCTGGATACTTGATGTATATCAATTAAGAGGATTAGCTGACATTTTATGATTGTTTTGAATCTGACCATGTTCAAGTACAAGTATCCACCACTTAAGAGACTGCCCGGTCTACTTAAAGCTTCCCTCTCACATGTGACATCCAGTCGCATTATCTATCAGTGCTAGTTAACTTGAACACATTATCACACACTTCTCTACACACAGAGTATACACACCTACGCACTCATCAGAGAGAGTATTGCACGTATTTGCTAAAGGTTTAAACTGTGGCTGGATATTGAAGAGTTTTGTGGGAAAGTGTACAGATTTAATACAATGTCTTAAAAATCAAGAAACAGCTTTAAAGTTTAAGGTAACATTTATTGTGCATGTGTGTGGTGTGTGTGTGTGTGTGTGTGTGTGTGTGTGTGTGTGTGCGCACGCGCGCGCTCACGCGTGTATATGTGTGCACACGCACATATGTTGTAGTGCACACATGGAAGTCAGAGAGCAACTTGTGGAAGTTAGTTCTCTCTTTCCACAATGTAGGTTCCAAGGATTTAATGTGTGTTGTCAGGCTAAGCAGCAAGTGCCTTACTTGCTAAGCCATCCCAAAAGCCTGGAGAAAAATTTTAGCTAATATTTCATGTAGCAAACTGTAAGACACTTTGGGTGGTCTTAGTCATGCTCTCCCAAAAAGCATTCATGGAAAGCATACGGATGATATCTCTGTTAATAGGATGTGATAAAATCACTTTATTTTATTTCTAAAATTAATTTCAGATATTTCCTTATAAATTGTAAATGGGTCTGCTAGGAAATAAAAGAAAGTGCTTAACTAGACTGTGGGGGAGTAGAAGAAAGGTCCTTATGATCAGATCGATAGAATATGCTACAGAATAGTAACAGAGACACTAGTAAGAGTAGCAAAGCAGAAGTATTGATAGGGTAAGCAACTGTTGAAGTGTTAATTCCCAAGGCCTGAGAGGCCTGCAGCAACACAGCCGAGCTTCCCCTCTGCCCTAGGACAAGCCGTATCCATCAATGAGATCAGTCAGAACAGGGCAGAACAAGCTGGTCATTTTGTGCATTGCTTTACCATAAAATATATCAATTACTCCTTTAGATATGAAATAAGTCTCTCTATCAAAATAAGAGTTAGCTAATTATGTTTTAAAGATTTGGCAAAGTCCAAGTTCAACTGTGGCAGAGTTTCGGCCTTCCAAAGGACGAGAGCAACAAGTTGAGAGCAGTAGGTAGGGAGACTTCCTCTTCATATCTCTATCAGATCGGGAAGACGATGTAGTCATAGCTCTGCAGAGGTTCTTTAGGACTCTCCTGCAAGACATAGCTGGACACTTTATAACCTTGTTCCATCCCAGCTACTTTCCTTCTGACTTACATCCTACTCTACCTCAGAGGACAATAACCATGCATGAAATGTGAAGTTTTAAACAATAGTTGCTTTTGAGGTACGTGCACATAAAAATATGGGTAATATGAAAAAATCTATTTCTCCATGAGTCCATAACTTGCAAGGTAGCTCAACAGATCCACTTAAAGTGTTTTCTTCTTCTGTCAACTAGGCCAATGTTGGGCTGAGGACATTTTCAGTCTTTGATGTTTAAAGGTTCAAGGAATGCTTTTCTTTATATTCCCTTTTAGTGTGCTTTTAAAAAATACTTTCTCTGAAAAAGGTTAGACTTATTTAATAATTGGTGGGTAACATATTGCATTGACGATAATGTACATACATAGTAGCCAGATGTAATTCTTTTCCAAATTTGTCACAGTACTAAAAAGTGGTAACAGATTTCACCTTTAGGTTTTAGCCTTAAGTATCAATAATGTGGAAAATGATACATGCCTAAGAGAAAGGAAGGGAGAACGAGCAAGTCTTAATACTCTATAATCAAAAGATACTGAGTTAGGAACCAGATAGGAAAAGATAACATTCTGAAAGACTGGGTGTCTATTTTTCTCAAGAAGCCACTGGTGAAGCGTTCCAAGCATTTACTCAAATTTGATCAAAGAACAGGCTTCATTATAAACGAATAGAAGACTAACGTGATCTTGAAGGAAGCCTAGCTTGAAGGTCAACTGACCATGTGACATAGTCTCCCTTCTGGATGATCCGAAAAATCATCCAACACACCTGGATCCAGTTTACTCACCTAAAGATGGGGCGGGGGGTCTTACATTTTTTTTAAAAAGTTAAAAATGTAAATAACCACTTATCAAAATAAGATTATGTTTTGATATCTGCATAGAGATAAAGCATTAACAGAGGTATGAGTAACTTGTTTTTATAGGTTGCTATCTTCAAGAAGTAAGTGAAAAAAATCAAGATATGAAACACACAAAAGTGTTATTATAAGACTTTTTATTGTATGTATATAATGATTTCTCAGTTTATCTTTCTCAACAATTGAAAAAAATATATATCACGTGAAGCCTATCGGACATCTGCCATTTAATTAGCAGCCCAGCTGCCTTGTCTCCCAGGTTGCCATAACATCTGGATTGTAAATGTCATGACATTCAGCATATCCATGTTTGAACCACCCTACATATTGCGTTGGTCCCTACATTAAAATCCTGTATTTTTTTTTTTAAGCAGAATCCCAGGGCACACACAGAACTGGATATCCTTTCATAAATGACATACAACAGTTCTTTAGAAAAGAATGTTAGTGTATGAGATGGTTTGCTTATGTGTCTTCACAGGGAGAGATAAGCCTGCCTCAAAAATATATTAGGAGAGGCGTGGACCTAACTAGACAAAACAATGCTTGGAAGATATTCAATAAAAGATTTCATACTTTCAGTCAATGAAGATTAAATAAATGATCTAGAAAAGGTTGAACAGGCGAGGCTCTGTTGAAGCTAGCCAGAACTAAGTATACAGGTTTAATTAATTGAGTTAGCATTGGGACCAACTACTGGCATATTATCAGAGCAAGCAAACAAAAGAATGCCCTTGGATCCTTTGGAGTCAGGAACATATCTGTACTGGAAACTACCTGGGGAAATAAAGACACAAGTAACAAAGACAGCCTTAGATACACATTTTTCTTTAGCCTTGATATATATATATATCTCCAAGCTGCAAACATGGTTTCTCTTACAGGTTGGTTTCTGTTTCCTCTGACTCTTATTCTATAAGAAAATTAATCATAGTTATAAAAAAGAAAAGCAAGCCAATAAGCCAAATTTGGTCTTCATGTAATATATGACCAGTTCATATGTCAAGATAGAAATCTGTGAATTCAGCCATTTCCTAAGGTTTGAACAACTGCCTGCTTTGCCCCTCTGCCCCTGTTGAGTGATAAAGTATTGTTGTTACCTTTCTGTCCGCAAATGGTTCAACTTCATTATCATACATAGTAAAGGTTTTAGTTGGACTTTTTTTTTTTTTTGACTGAAAGAAACATGATATCCCTGATAACCAAAGGACATTATTAAAACAACTTTTGCAAAGAGGCTAATGACAACTAAGGTATTTCTTCTTATGAACAACAAAGTCTGCATGTACTTAAGTGACCAGAGGGTGCCTGACATGGGGAGCGTTTCATATTGGTGGCTCTTGTTAAATGAAGTGTATTTTATTTTTTATTTTGAAGTGAACAGTTTTTAGGATTAGTGGAGGGCTGGTATTATTTTTATTTTTAAATTTATTACCATGGTTTTTGTGAATACCAAGTCACTCACTTCCAGCTTTTCTGCTGTAGTGTCTGGAAGATATATCAGGATTTAATTATTTACCCCATGCATATTTTGCAATTGGTCACAGTAGCTAAATTCATGGAAAAACAAAACTTCAATTTATCAAAGATCAGGACCCTTAAATGTAACACTTATTTAAGAGTGTCTCCTGCAGACACTAAAAATAGTATCAAAGATGGGTTTGAGCATTTGCTTTTGAGCTCTGAAGAGTTATTTCTCTTCTTTTCATTCTTTATGAAACCATATTAAAGCAATGATTAAGCACACATGTGTTCAAATCCCACCTTTCAAGATTGAAAGCTCTATGAACTGACTGAAGCTTCCTGAAATTTTTATTCCATAATTTCTTATCTAGAATATGAAGACAGTGAAACCTTATTCTGAGGTTTGTTGTGAGAATTCAATAAATCAATAAATAAGATGTATATTAAATAGTCCCTACCTCATAAGTGTTTAAAATATGTAGCTAATATTACTGTCGTTTTGAATGAAAAATTACAAAAGATCTAGTTTTAAATCTAGACAAGCCTCAAGTTCTCTTTCCTTAAATGTATTAAATTCCCACAAAGTCCCCAATTTATCTTTTAATAAAAGAGTTTTCAGACTCCATATCCTCTTGATTAATAAAAAGGACACGTTTTTCTATATAATCAGGTGAGCTATAGACCTGAAGGGCAAGAGGCAGGCCAGTCCATCAAGATGGAACTGCTTCCAGGAAATGTCCTTTCCACCCTTGTGTCCTCACACCCAGCCTCATCACACACTCCACTGTCTTCATTCTTTTCTCTAAAAATAGTTGCTTACTAGACCAAATGTAAGATAAATATGAAGAGCTAATTGGTACAACAAACTCAGCTTAATTCATCAAAATGTGGTATGCATAAGATCTGGTGCTTAAGACAGGTCTATTATGGTAAAAATTGAGAGGTTGAGGCAAGGGGAGATCTCGCAGTGTCTTCATGGCTTACACACACACACCAGCTAATGAAGATGCTGTATATTAAGGGTACTCATTTCTTCCAGGGCAGCCTATACAGGAGCAGTGGGTGCCTTTTAAGGCACACGGGGCAGAGAGGTTTTGAAGGCAGCAGGAGACTTTCAAATGCGCGCGCGCGCACACACACACACACACGCACACGCACACGCACACACGCACACACACACACACACACACACACACACATGCGCACTTATGAAGGTGCTCTGTACTAAGGGCAAACTAGAGACCTATATGAAGAACTAGCAAGTGAAAGTGTATAAAGCAATGCATCTCCATACTTAGTTCTCTACTATAGAGAAATGCAGCTGATGTGGGTGTGAGGGAGGAAGAGACAATGGAATAATATTCAACTAATGCCAAAAATGTCAACAATACTACAAGATGCATAAAAGCAGTTTACAAACATGACTGCAATGCACAAAAGAACTGGATAATCCAGGCATTGGTTGAGGCTGACACAATTAAGAAAAAGAAAATTATAGATAAAGGAAGAAAAAAAATCTAACTTTAAAAGGGGCACAGAAAATAGGTCGTTTGGAGAGCCAAGAAACTCACTGCCTGGGAATATTGAATGCATTCAGATCTGTTTTCTTAGTTATGAGTCTTACTTGGGTTGAAGCTTTCAGTTCTTAGTCGTTTCATACCGTCAGAAAGGAATGACTGCTAAATTGGAAAATAAAACACTCAGTCTTTAATGGGGTATGTGGGTTAGAGAATGTTTCATTATTTACCATTTTGAATGATCCTTCTGTGAAAGCTTTTAAATAAAAAATCTGAGGGAATGGCTGAAACGTGGCTGGAATCAGGGCTCAGGAACAAGAGCAGTCCTTAAACTTGAGCCCTGTCTGTTTAAAGATTTATGAGGTGTCACACTCAGAGCTAATTGACACTTCCGTGTTGTAGCAAGTTGAGAAATTTAGGGGGCAGTAAACCAGGCAGAAAGAGTGTCTGTGGCTTGCTTGGCTTACTTGATCTACCCTGTGCTGTGGGGTGGAGGGCTCCAAGTCTTTCTCCTCACTCCAAACCAACCACAGAAACCACACTGTATAGCAGCCCACACACTCCCTAGCAGGAGTCTTCCACTGACTCCAATCCTGAGTGGTAGACTGGTTCAAAAGGAACTTAGCATATGAATGATAGGGCAAGCCCCAGGATGACTTCTTTGTGCTCCTTCCAAGTTAAAACTCATTCCAAGGTCAAAGTCAAGAATTTGCCTTTAAAGAGAGTTGAGATATCTGCCTCAGGTCAAATAGGTAAATTACTGACTAGATCAAGGAATAAATAATATATTTTTGGTCACTAGAAAATGGTTACTTATTTTTCTAAAGAATCTGTAGCATATTAACTTTAAATGTTTTTTCTAATATGGAACATTAAAAAATTTCCATTTATTAAAATCATACTCATACATACTTCAGGTAGGAACACATTTTGGGGGAATTAAATAGTTAATAATTACAATTCATTCTCTAGTCATCAAACTACCAGTGGTGAAATAAGACACAGAAGAAGAAAAGTACTCACTGTATAAATCTTCCTTAATTATTATAATGAACCTTTCTCCATAATTCACCTTATAGAGAAAATCAAAATGCCAGACTTGATTTGTCAGCGTGTCTGGATGAGACAATGTATTTAAATTAGCAGAGTGGCCAGCTGAGTTAATCCCCAAATGTCTATGGTGAATGGATTTTAATCGGTAGCCCCTATCAAGTGCTTTCAGTTTTTCCTAAACTGTAGTGTACATAGAAATGAGAGTGAAGGTGAAAGCATCCACTGCAGGAGAGCAGTTGTTCAGGGACTATTAGAATGAGCTCAGGTCTCAGTAGCCAGCATAAGTGTTAGCATTTAGCCTAGGCTCCACCCCACAGTTTCCAGGTGTGCCTGGCTCACTATCAAAAGGGCTGCTTGGCCCCTCCTCTCTCTTACCTTCTTGCTCTTGCTCTGTCCTCTTGCCCTTCCTTCCCTCCCCCATCTCTCTCCACATGCTCATGGCCACCCTCTACTCCTCTACTCTCTCTCTCTCTCTCTCTCTTTCTCTCTCTCTCTCTCTCTGCCTTTCTCTGTCTTTACTCTTTCAACTCCCCTCCCCATGCCCTAAATAAACTCTATTCTATACTATACTGTCTTGTGGCTGGTCCCTCAGGGGGAAGGGATGCCTTGGCATGGGCCCTGAGGAGGTGCCCCCTTCCCCTACACCTGACTACACCTCCACCAAGCATTCCTTCTCTCCTCTATCTTTTTTATAAAACACAACATTAGGTTCTAAGGAGATTAATTTCTGTAATCCAGTGTAGCTCACCAATGTACCAAAGATACAAACTGGAGAGCAGTGGCCCATATTTGTGGGTCCTATGCCTTTAGTAGGAAGAATAAAAGGTGTTATTTGTGAGTAGACTCCTCAGTGTCTAACATGGATTTTAACATTGGTCCACTGTGAATGGCTGGACATTTGGACAAGAAGAGGAGAGTTTACCCAGAATCTCTAAAATTGTTGTGGTTCCTACATATTTATTTTCTTTTAGAAGTAAAACACTCTATGCAGCTAGTTGACTATGTTCTTGTGCCTTGTTTGATAGACAAATGTGACCTTACAATATTTGTGTTACCAATGTGATGACAGGAGAAGGGTTCTTGGTAGAACTCCTATTTTTCCTGAGGTGATGTAAGAGTGTCAAGTGTCACTGGAATGTTAAGGCAGCAAACATTTAGCAATGAAGTGTGAACTTCAAGGTATCCTGATCTAAAATTATCATGCTTATCCCAGCACACAGCACATAGTAGATATTCAACCAGAAGTTCGCCATAACTGAATACCTGCTACAAGTTGGCCCCAGAGTTTCCAATGCAACATGCCCTTCTTTTCTCCAGTTGTATCATCTGCTCTTTCCTGTCAATGCAGCGCTAAATTCTCAGGAGACAAATGAAGAGCATACTTCCCCAGCTCAAGATTAATTATTCCATGCCACCGCTAACTCCCAACCATATCAGTCTCTGACAGTGTGCAAAGATAAATGGTGAGGCAGCCCTTTGAAAGGAAATCATTATGGCACCTCTCTGCTCCATGTTATCACGTTCACATCATCATGGGAGATAACTTTGAAACTGCTGGTACTGTGCTGAGAACCTATGTTCCAGCTGCGGCCTGCAAAGATGAAAGTCTCCTCCTGGCTTCAAAGCCTCTCTGCCCAGGTGTGCCTTTCAAAGGTACCCACTGTGCCTGTATAGGCTGCCCCGGAAGCAATGGGTGCCAGTGACCTTCTCCTCATGAAAGAAAACACCTGAGGAGGAAAGCGATCTGTGTCCTGGCAGAAACTGAGATTTTGCCTTGTCAATCAGGACTTGCAGACTGAATCCATGCTCAACATGTTGGAAGTACCTACCTCATTGCTCTCTGCAGGCTATCAGCAGGTTAGGACAACTCAAGGGCTCTGTAGGCCAACCACTGACTGGTTTCCATTTCAAACATGCAATTGCTCCACTTCACTTTAAAAATCACACTATTCTAGAGTCAATTTTCCTAGGAAACACCTACTCAGTTAATACTTAGCAGGGCTGTTCTACCAGTGAAGAATTTTGCCCCAGTGGAGTGGTTGGTTTGTATAAAGTTTCAAAGGGGCTCTCCCACATAGCTTCAGGGAGAAGGTCCCTTTCAGACAAGGCCAGCAGTTGGAGAGGTAATAGTCCATTCTTGCTGTAAATAGGGAGACCCACAAAATTTCAGTGTCTGATTTGGGTGCATAAAATGAATTGCTTCCTACATCCTGTGACCGAGGAGGTGACAGAAGATTCTAGCCTCAGATAAAAGACTGATCAGGGTTGCTTATACCCTGACATTTTCCTTTACGTTCTGGAGGGCATTGGGAAGAGAAAAGAACATTTATGTTTTAATGCTTTCTCTTGGAGGCAAAATAAAAGCACAATATTTACACAATAGGGTCCCTTCTTTTGTCATTGCCTTGAAACAATGATAACAAAACGGGGTGATTTGCTATAGAAGAGAGAAGCCAAGAGGAAAAAGAAATGAGTATTGCCCAGGGCAATTCCTTAGCGTCCGAGGTTAGGCCTCCTGTGTTTTTTCTTATATTTAATCACCTGTGGGTATACACAGGGCTGCGACCTGAAACAAACAAGACATCTGGGCTGTGTGCCTCCACATTCTTGTTATTGCCAGCCTGACAATCCCAGCCTGTTCTGCTGTGATGTCAGACATTGCCTGCCCTCATTCTGCTGAAATGTCGAGGTCAGCTTCTGATGCTATGCACCCCAGAAGAGGCCTTGAGATGTTGCTGCTGCTGTGTACATCTGCAGAGGTCTTAAGATGCTGCTGCGCACATCTGCAGAGGTCTTGCAACATTGGCTTCCTTTGACAGTGCCCATTTTCTTAGCTTTATTAGCAAAGATGTTCTACTACCAAATTCTTTATATTTCCTCTAAAATGAGCTACTCCTATGCCATTTGTCTAGTCCCCAGCAACTGATCAGAACTTAACCCACTATTGAGTTAAATAAGTGAATATTATGACTGTGCTTTCGCCCAGCATTTTAGAAGCACCAGGGGCTGAGAACTGGTGTGAAATGTGTTTTAGGCAGTGGCTGTGTGGGAATGCTGTAAGAGCAACACACATTGGGCTTAATCTTCATTGCATTCCTTGAACACAGATAGTTTCCAGGAACGATGCTAGGCATTTTATGCAAATTTGTATTAACTTTCCCAACCTTAGAAATGAAGGAACTTGAGCGACGGCCGGAAACCTCAGCTTGGGCCACAGGGCCCCACAGCTAATCAGCGCCGGGACAAAGATCCCTCGCCGGAGATCGCAAGACCCAGCAGAGGGCCAAAGACACGCCCCACAGCTCACCAGGTACTGCCCCGAACCCGCGA
>CM052705.1:92938725-92989368 GCA_028551405.1 Uromys caudimaculatus | reverse complement strand
AGAAAGGAGAGGACTTTGGGCCTGAGGGTGCTAGAGGCCCCAGTAAAAGGGAATGTCAAGGTGGGAATATGGGAATGGGTGGGCGGGTAGGTGGGAGGAGGAATTCCCTCACAGAGGCGGGGAGGGGGAGGGGACACGGGGTTTCTAAAGAAAAGGGGAATCATCGGAAATGTAAATAAAATATCAAAAAAAAAATTAAATAAAAGAATGAAAAAGAAAAAAAAAAAAAAAAAAAAAAAAGAAATGAAGGAACTTTACCAAAGCCACGTGGCTTCTGCTTGTTAGTAGATGTGGCCACTGATGGGCTTGACCTAATGCAACCTCCTTTCCCTTCTCATGGATCTCATGTATGACCACCTAGAGTCATGTACAGTCATGTACACAAAACTACTGTTTTCTGTACATATGAATCTTCATACAGCAATCTGTTTATTATGTATGGAAATGCCAGTGATTTTTTTTTTTCTAACAGTAGATAAAAAGGGAATTTTAGAAGGCATGTGCCTCCCTGGTAACACATTTTATAACTTAATCTTGCTTTCTTCATATACAAACTGTGGAAATAACAGCATTATTCCCAGGAAGCTCTGGGTTTGTGATTGCCTCTCCATGAGTGCTCCACTGGAGAAGACATCTTCATACTCAGTGGATAATGTAGACCAAGAGGTTGTGGAATTGTCCACTAGAATTAAATAACAAACTTCAACAAGCCAACTATGGCAACATCTCTGTGAGTATCAGATTCAAAATACTTTGTGTATGAGTGTGTGTGTGTGTGTGTGTGTGTGTGTGTGTGTGTGTGTGTACTCATCTGCATGCTGGAGTGATGATGATGTATGTGTGTGGGGGGTGGAAATCAAGGGATGGCACTCCTCAGAGACTATCTTTCTCTCTTTTCCTTCTTTCCTTCTTTTCTTTCTTGGAGCACGATCTCTTTTTCTCTTGAAACCTTCCAAGTAGGCTAGGTGGGCAGGCCAAGGAGCTCTAGAGGTCTGCCGTCATATTCCTATTAAGCCCTGGGACTAAGAACGCTCACCATCATGCCCAGCTGTCTGTTAAATGTGAATCCTGATGAGCTGAATCATGCTCCCATAATAAGCAGTTTTCTGAATGAGCTATTTCCTTAGCCCAACACACTAGTCCTCTTGGTAGACTTCTATGTTGGGCTATACAAAGAGTTGTACATTAAGTATTTACATTTGTTTCTACTTATCAAATAACTAGTATAGGGGATAAAATCATGTGGAAGTATCTTGGCAGCTAAACACCTTTGGCTCGAGAACATGCCAATTTCATGATAAACAAGCACCACTGATCATCTGAGAGAGTCCTCACCCAGGCACAAAGAGGCTCAAGGAAAAATATTTTAAAGCTAATCCTCACAGGAACAAGATAGCTAAGCCTCTACATCATATGACTAAGTACTCATAAAAATCTGCCTCCTTAAACAATGAGATAATAAGAAAGAAAAAAGAAACAGAAAAAGTATCCTAAGGCTTGATTCTGAAAGGGGAGGAGAGACAGAAGGATGGAGGAAGAAAGACAGAGAGAGGGAGGGAAGGGGAGACACAGAGAGGGAGACAGACAGACAGATAGACAAGAATAGATAGCCAGAGTGCATCCCTCATAAAGATAGTAGGAATTTCTTATAAAACATGTGCACACTCCATATCCTTAAGCTCCCTGGGACTCAAATTTGTCAGGGTGGAAACCATCTGACAGTTTCTAGACGTGCCTAAAGGTAGAGATATGAATCAGGTTCGCTTTCTCCCTTGGAACAATTCTCCTCTCGGGCTATATATACCATGTGTGAAATGTGCACGCAGATGTTAGCAAACAACTACACTATTTTCCTTTTCCAGAATCTCTGTCAAAAACAACCATGGAGTTATGGCTTTATAACTATGTTGGGAGTGAGATGCAGCCACAAAACCTGGTGCTGTCTCTTCATAAGGCACACCAGTGAGAGCACAGGGCTGCTAACAGTGCTTATTTAATAGTTCCACTGGACTCACAGAACATACCTGCTGCTTGCCACTTGATCTCTCAGTTCACTGGAAGCCAGTAGAGGAGTTGGCAGATGTGATTAGAGCTAACATGACTAGCTTAGCTCAACCTAGAAGTAGGCGATTTTTGTCCAATGTAACAACCTGAACAAGCTAGTAGAGAGAAAGGATCCATGTTTCTTGTCCTGGAGTTCAACCTTATTGCCCCTTTAAAATTATATACCCTTTCTAACAGCGAATCTAAGGTAAGAAAAGACACAGGGAGGTCCTCGAGCGAGGAAGAAGGCAGAAACACTGTCATCTGTTTCCATGGGAATTCCTGGCTCTCAGGTTGTCTAAAATCTCACCTCTGCTAATTTCACAGGAACAAAGCACCAGAATTGGGATCTCTGAGCATGCTTCTCATTTGTCTTGCCTCATGCTGCAAAGAGGAACCCTCAGATGTGCCATCTAATGTTCTCTCAGGAGTCCAAATGTCTCGGTGCATATATGATGTTTGTCTATTTTTCATTACCCCAAATGACTTTACTTAGTTTTCCTAAGAAACAATCTTGCACAGCAGTGACACAAGGCTGAGGTTTCTTCTTCGATCTTTCAAGAAGTTCTGGAATTTTTATACCTGGGACTTGATTGTTGATTCTAGAAGGTCTGGCCCTAAGTCTAGGATTCCACATCTTCATACAAGTGCGAGCGCTCTTCCCTCCTCGCTCTACCCGCATGCATCATGAGCCATCCTACCTCTTACCTTCCTTGTGTGGTCAACCTAGGACAAGACATGTGGTAAAGTTCTTTTCTTTTTAAAATCTCTTTAGACATTTCCAGTCTCCAAATTCATGGCTGAACTTCATCGTGTTTCATGCTACTCAATGTTACCATTTAATAGACTAGCAATCTATTAAATAGTAGATTTACTAATCTATTAACAGAATACTAGTATGATTAATGGATTAGGTTTCTCCACCCTGTCTCCAAAGGACACACTCATGTCATTGTTTTGCTTCCATACTCAGATGCTCAGATATCATATGCTGTACACTGACCTTGATCCCATACTCAGATCATGAAAAGAAATATTGGGACTTTCTCCCACAATGCTCAGAGAACAGAAATTACAGCTTCGACTTTTTAAGTCTCTCTACAGTACTTTGAAGGATTCTGAGATGTACATATTTCAATATTGTATGCATCATGGAAAACAGTAGCATCTGTGACATCTGTGCTCTCCATACCAGTAACTCTTCTACAATTCTTTCTCTCTTGCTGTGGCACCACAATAATTTCTGAATATTGTCAAATGTTTCCTTGGAGGAAGCTCTGTAAATCATTCTTATTGACAACCAATGAATGAATATATCTGTATCTGTATCTGTATCTATATCTATATATCTATATCTCTATCTACCTATCATCTATCTATCTATCTATCTATCTATCTATCTATCTATCTATCTATCTATCTATCTATCATTAACAACCATAATAGAAGCTATAATGGACACTGGCATGTGATGTTTGCTGGACTCTGTGGCTTAGAGATACCAGATAGCTCCAAAAGTGCTGTGGGCACAAGACTCAGGTTCATTCTCACCTAGGAGTCTATCAGAGCCATCTTTTCCCTAAATGCTTTTGGTTACTTATCTGTGAAGGTGTAGTTAGAATGAGGAATACATGTGTATCTACAGAGCCTGCATAAACCTAAGAAAGCCTTTGTAAGAGGGTGTATGAGAAATAAACACTTCTCTTCAGCTCTTAAGTATAGAATCAGCTTAGCAAATAAAAATGCTTTGCTGAAAATGTATCCCACTTTTTGTAAGCCAGGGAGACCTAGTTTGGAATAAACTTAAGAGCAACTTTAATGTGGATTCAAGGGAAAAGAGAAATGAGTTAGTCTATTAACCACCAATTGAGAAAGCATGACTTGGGTGTTCATGATTCCTGAGGTTCAACAACCTTCTCATCTGTGCTGGCAGCAAGTTCCTGAGAAGGGGAAGGGAGCTTGGTTCTCTGGGAGGTCTTCAGATGTCAGTAAGGAGATGAAAATGAGTAAGCACTTCCTGGAAAGGTAACAATTCTAAAGAGGGTAATTTATCACACAACTGAAAAAGCACACAGAGGACCCTGGGGTGTACTTCTGGGTGGCAATTCATTTCGAGGTCTGAAATTTCATTTGTTTCCTTTACACACATACACAAAGGAGTGAGAATGGAGACCTGGCAGAGAGGAAAGAAAGGAGGAAGGAGCAACAAAATCCCTGCTCAGGTTATTAATGGAGTGGACTTAGATTTCAGAATCTTACTCTACTTGTGACATGAACAATTGATCATTTACAATGTCACCCAGCAACCAACAATTAGGACAAACTTTATACAAGTGGGGCAGGACATGTGTCCCAAGGTCAAGTATCTTGACCACAGACAGTCCTCAAAGAAAGAAACAAAGCACAGAAAGTTTGCTTCCTGTCTATCACATCTCAACAATCCCAACTCTCCTTCTTCATGGCTTTATCTCCACTTTCTTCAGTCAAGGGCTCAGAAGTCAAGGCACTTTCCGCTCTGAAAACTAAAGTCTATGTCCACCTAGGTAGGGCAAGTCACACTTCAAGGCTCCTATGTTCACATATCTCTCTCTATGGTGGGTACCACATATATCCCAGGTTCCCGATACTCCTGCTACCTCTCTTATATTGTAGGAAGATCCCATTCTCCATGTGATCAACCTGCATGTTATACAGCATGTTTATGTATGAACATATACAAATAGTGCTGACTGGAGCCCAGCCAAGACTGTCATCACTGAAGACAAACAAATATATATATCTTGGTTTCAAAGTTCAAATGGATAATAATGGACATTAGTTGAGGATTTTATAATTCACATATCTTGTTACATTCCATGCCTGCTTCTATCCATTGATCTCTTACTAAGAAACATAAACAAAAGTAAAAAATATGTATTGAAGTGGTGGGAACTAATCTTAGGATGTGCTCAAAGAAAACCTAAAGTCAGTTAGAAAAAGACAGATGTAAAAGAAAAATTACAAAATGGTAGCATTGGTAGTGAGGTAATGATAAGCTTCATCTGGTAGGAAAAGACCTGGGAGGGGCAATGGGGCTCCACATGAGATAAGCCAGCTCTGTGTGTCACAAGACTCTGATTTAAGCAGAAGACAGTGGGAGGCAGGAATAGAGAGTGATCCTCAGCAGAAGCTCCAGCATGTGTGGGCAAGGAGTAAATGAGGAAAGTTCATTTGGCGAGACAGAAGCCAATCAGCATGGCCAATCACTAGGCAGCAGGGTAGGTGGTATGAGGAACAAGGAAAAAACTAAGAATGATGGCCAGACTTGTGCCATTTAAAAGGAGATTAGACTCGATCTCAATGTCAACCAAGGGAGATCAATGCTTTGATATTTTTGAGTTACAGATGGCTTGCTCAGGTGGGAATTACAAAACGTTATTCAGCCCTACAACTATTGAAAGTAGGCAAAACGAGTTGGGGAAATAATTTGTGAAATTTCTAAAGTAAACATGACAATGTCAGTGATTGTTAGGAAAGGGGGGGATTTAGTAGCAATTAAATAGTTAAAGCAGATGTTGAGATGGCATGGGTGAATGTCAGTCCAATGAAGCACATATAAATACACACATCACCTGTAATCTCAACACTCTTGAGTCAGAGGCAGGAGAATTACAAGTTTGAGACTAGTAGGGAAATAGGGACAATATACATGGCTATATAATAAAAACTAATCATGAATAGATGAACGAATGAATGAACAAATGTATGAATGAACTAAGGAATGATTGAATCGGTGAATAATAAAAACTACCCACTTTAAAGAACAGGCTTAGCAAGTAAGAGCAATAAGCCAATAGAGAGGCCATAAGATTTCTGGCATTCTCTGACTCCAAAGACCATTTCTTCTTGCTGAAGGGAACACATTTCTCCCTCTAAGGAACCTGATTAATGTGTTAAATCTCAGGGATTAAAAGTGAATAAACAGGCTTCCTGGAAACAAGTTGCTTAGAGAAAGATAGTGATAAGCTCTATTTACCAAGCAGGACTTGGGGGGTAGGGGACAGCAGGACTCTAGATAAGATGGAGGGGAACAGGTAGAATCTAAGCCACGGGCAGACTTTGCACTAGCTCACTGCCTCTTCTGTTCATTCAAACAGACTGCTCAGGAGCAGCTCTGTTTTCCCTCTCCACTCTCACAGGACAGTCAAGAAGTCCAGATACTAAGTTTACAATTTCCCTTTCATTTATTTCACCCTACTACCTAAGTAATGACTTACTCTGCTTGTGTCCAGTCACTTTCGAAAGAGTTCTACAGCCTATAGCATCTTCTCCTCCAATTTGTCATCTAGCCAAACTATGTATGCACTTAACAACTTCAATAATTCTTCCTAAATTGTTCCTTCTTTTCCCTTAATCATTCTTCTCCTCTAGGCTACCTCCAAACTGTCTACATTTTGACAGGAGCCCATGGAAGCAGAAGATACCATGTACATATTAACAATTCTCCTTCTACATCATGTACCATCACCATTTCAAGCCCCCTTTTATTACTTGGGACTATTATTTTGCATAGAAATAACATATCTCTTGAGAAGCCTGCCCAATTCCAATGTCCCTTTATTTCAAAGGCTCTCTGACACTACTCACGTTTTTTCTATCCCAATGCACAGTGATAGCAGCGAAGGAACAGAAAGCATGATTAATGCACTAGGAGCCAGTAATGATCTGTTTCTCAAATTAGTTGGGGAGTGCTATTTTTTTTTTTGTTACTGCACTATACTTTTAAGGCTGCAGGAAGATATAGGAAGAATAAAAATAAAATTTATCTGCAAGATGCTTCTAAATGGAATACATTTATGACATTCTTACAGAGCTTATTTGCAGCTCTTTAAAAATAATTGACTATGTAATTAGAGAGATAGATCATATTGGTATAGAACACATATAGAGATAAATGCTGCTTTTTATAACCTCCAGAAGCATAGGTGGTTGCAAGGCACAGAACAAAACTCACTAGGTAGTTTAACTCTGAGTCTGGCTCTGGCTGTCTGCTTTTGCCAAAATGAGGTCTCAAACATTTTCTACTTTACTATTTATTTTTATGTACTTTAATATTACCCAAATCTTTCTACTTCCATCCATTATTTACTTATATTAGTATTATACTCTTAGTCTATAAAAAGCATTAATTTCCTATCATACACCACAGAGAGAGAGAGAGAGAGAGAGAGAGAGAGAGAGAGAGAGAGAGAATAATGTTGGATGTTGGTTTTCTTATTTTATTTTTCATTTGTTTTTTGAGGCAGGGTCCCACTGTAGAGCTCTTGTACTCGAATGCTAGCCTCCCTGGAATTCATACAGATGTACCTGGTTCTGCCTTCCTGAGCATCACCAGGCCTGGCCTTTTTAATATGCTGATTGATTGAAACATTGATTTTATTCAATGCTGACTTAATTGCCATTCATTTAGATAACTTATCTATGAAATGCTCACTCTGCTTGGGATGTCTTAGTGGCAAAGAAGATGGAGAAATGGAAGAGAACCCACTTCAAGTTGGACTTGCATAGGAAGGTAGATGAGCTCTCCAGAGGTTCTGCTGATAGAAGTGCCAGGCCATGAGTTGCTTTAAATTGTGGGTAAGCTGCTTAAATTTCCTTCTGAAGTATACCTAGTCAGAAAATAGGAAGCTACACCAACATGAAGATTGCACAGGTATTTGTAACAACAAATAAACCCATTGCCAACATACAGTGACTGGGGCACTGGCAGAGTTGAACCTGCCAGAGTAAGATAGAACAGGGGTAAAGGAGGGTGCCTCACCAAGGAGATTGTCACATGTGAGTCTAATGGAGAATTGCTTTCCAGGCAGACAGGGTCAGTAAAGGAATGACATAAGCAATAACCAATAGCTATCTTTATTGAGCACTTATTATGTTCCAGGAACTGTCCTAGGAATTTGAAACACAAGCACTCACTTATTTCTCTTCTCAAAAATACAATGGAATCAGTGGCCTAATTTTGTTCATTGTATACATAAAAGTCCAAGTTCTTGTGAATGTTGTATAGGCCCAAGTAGAAAATAGTATGCTTAAAATGACAGCATCATAGATGCAGAATGGTGGGTATTTGTGAGAAATATTGGGAGACAGGGGTGCAAAGCAAAAGGAATGGGAACTTGTGTAGCCTTACATATGAGATTCATCCACAGGTTGTGACTATGAGTAGAATTACTTTGCTGCAAATTTTTCTATAATAAATTTGTACAAATTGTTTAGGAAACATAATCAGAGGAGTATGCACTTCAGAAAAGTTGGACATGAAGACGTGATGTCCTTAGGTAGAGTCTTATGGCATTGATGAAAGGGAGTAGAACCTGGTTCCTGGAGAGAGCTTTTCTTTGGTTTAATTTGGCTTTTAGAACAGGAATGCCCCTGCTCTATTTATAGGTGCCTGTAATGGATGAGGGTATCATATGATACCAAGAAAACAAAACAAAACAAAGAAGCAAACCAAAACCACCATGGAGAAGTGAAAAGGATGGGGGATAATGACCAAAGATCTGAAACAAAATGATGAAGGCAGTTCTTCCAATGAGGGCTCATGGGAGTAAGCACAGGGGTAGATATATTAGAAGAAATGCATGAAAGGAAAAATTTCTCATGAATAAAGTAACAGATAAAGGTTAGTGGTGAAGAAATGGACAAGGAGTGAGCTGGGTGGTTGTAGGATATCGTGATGAAGATCTGAAGTAGAGCAAAGAACCAATAAAAGGAAAAGAGAAACTCCTGAGACCAGGTGGAAGCCAGCACCATCCTTAGACAGGGGGTAGAATCAAGAGCCTTGGTTTTCAACTCAGAGACTCTCAGACTTGCTTCTCTGAAACTGTCTGAATAATTTCATTGGAAGTACAATTTTAAGCAAATAAGATATAATGACATTTGAAATTGAGAGGGAAGTTTGAAAGAATTAACACGCTGCCCAGGAGCCAACTCTAAGTTCATGTTTGTTGGACTCCAGTGCTGTTTATAAATGATAGTAGCAGGTAGGAATTCAGAAGGAAGTTTTTGTTTTGTTTTGTTTTGTTTTGTTTTGTTTTGTTTTGTTTTGTTTGAAGTAAACATATAAGTAAAAGTCTCATGTTCTTTTGAGGACCTGGAGCCCTTCCAAAGTAAGTGATAGGAGCCATTAGAGACTTCACCACCGCAAACACTTTCTTTTGTTAATTTAATGTATGGTTTTTGTTTTTATTTATTCACTTTAGATCCTGCTCACTGCTCCTCTCCTGGTCACCCCCTCCCATAATCCTTCCCCCTGAAAGCAACAATGTCATAATTAAGAGAAGACTTCATTGATCAACACCTATAGTATGGTGACCCCCTACCATGAGGTATAATCCATCTCCAATACTAAGAAGAATCTGCTAGATAAGCTTTGCATCAAAATGATCCAAAAGTAACATTTAAGTGCTATAGAAAATTGGAGGCTTCAAGCCATTAACAAAGGAAGAAACCATCTGAGTGAAAAATGGAAATAAGCCAAGCCTGGAAGCAGTAACTGTGAAAACTACTCAACCAAGCTTGGATGGAGAGACCTATTATTATTACTAATACTAACAACCATGATAAGAAATGAATTTAACCCTAAAGCAGGAGGCATAATTAGCAGCGTAGGCATGAAAATCTCATAATCGCCCAAGCTTCAGCTGTGTTCAAGCAGCAAGAGTGGGAAGAACTAGAGAAAAGAATTACAATTAAAAAGAAATTGACATCTATGAATTGAATTGGGTACATTATCTCCAGCTTCTGGTTCAGAGTTCTTATTATAAAATTAAATAGAGAGGCTAATTAGACTGCAGGAAAATTTCCAGTGAACTTTACAGTTTCTACCAGGAGGGAAGAAAGACCAAAGCTATGCGTGAGAAAACAGAGAGAACAGGAAGTCTTCAAAGGACCAATTTCTAGCTACTAGAAGTCTACTGAGGAGCAAATAAAATATAAGCCAAACTCTACACTAAAATGTGTCTTCATATTTAGTATACGACAGGTCTAAAACGTTACTGGAATGATGCTCAGGACAAATATAGAATCTGTTCACTTTGTTTGGTCCCTCTTATCAAGGTGAAGGGTTTAAAGTGTTATGCAAAATGGCAGTGAGTGTGCCATAAGAAGAGATTTATATCCTTGTGCATGTATGGAATTGCCTTAGGTGACTTGGTACCCTTGATTTTCACAGGGAAAATCTGCATCTTTGGCATACCATGAAATCAATGATTGAGGCTGAGCTCAGAAGATCATATAGTCTAATACCCCTAATCTAGCTATAGAAATTTTCAACACCCAGTCCTATAGACCTTTGTCATAACAAAAAAATTGCCATCCTAATTGCCTTTCCCTAATCATTTGCCTTATGAAAAGACACCATGACCATGGCAAGTCTTATAAAAGAAAGCATTTAATTGGAGCTTGAACTTAGTCTTGCTGTGACAGGATGTCTCAGGGTAGGGTAGTACCGTAGGGGGTCATTCCCTTCTCTTAGGAGAAGGGGAGGAGATAATATGGGGATTTGTAAGGGAGGGACTGGGAGGAGAGGAGAGAGGAGGCTGTGAACATAATATAAAATTAATTAATTAATTAATTAATTAATTAATTAATTAATTAATTTTTAAAAATTTGAGCTTGATTAGAGGTTTGGAGGTTTAGTCCATTATCAGCATTGAAGGAAGCATGTCAAAACACAGGCAGACAGTGTTGGAGAAGTAGCTTTGAGTTCTACATCTAGGTCCTCAGGCAGCAGAAAGAGAGATACAGGGCCTAGCTTAAGCACTTGAAACCTCAAAGTTCACCTCCAGTGACATTCTTCCTTCAATAATACCACATCTATTCCAACAGGCCCACCCCTCCTAATCCCTGAAAAGTAGCTCCACTCCCTAATGATCAAGCATCCAAATATATGAGCCTCTGGGGTGTCATTCCTATTCAAACCCCCACATCCTTCATGCATAGATATTACATTGCTCACTTATGTTGAGTCTGCTGTATTTCCAGACACCAGAGCTACTATGTATAGACTGGAAACAGAAGAGCAAGAGGGAGTCTAATCCATCCAGCAGTGCCATGGCAGGAGCTGCTGTCTTGGATAGAATACTTCCTGATTCTCTTTGAAAAGAGTAGTTTCTTTACCACTTTTCTTGGAAAACTCTTTGCAGGTTAGAAAAATAACTATAGCCCCTTCCTGTTTTCCTAGATACTTGTCCTTCTTTATCAGAGTTGTTAAGATTGTGATTAACTAGTTGTTCTTGTTTTGTGAGACAAAATTTCTTTCTGTAGCCTTGGCTGTCTTAGAATTAGCTATGTAGACCAGGCTGGCCCCGAACTCACAGAGATCTACCTGCCTCTTTCTCCCTCCTGCTGGGATTAAAGATGTGCACCACTACCTCAAGGCTGTGATTGAGTAGGTGTAAAAGTGGCTTGTTCATGCCTTTTCCCACATTAGAAGGAGCCTCATGAAGATGGCCAGCATCCATTTGGCTGATTTACCCTATCAACTCCATCTAGATCCTTTGACACAGCATGCAGTAGGCACTGTAAACTCAGGGACCAAATAATCTTCATGATTCAGTTTCCTAGCCCTCTCTTAAACTCACATTATGCACTGTATTGAAATGACTCCAAAACAACCTTTTTGAGCTGGCAATCTTATGAGCACAACTCAAAATGTAAGTTTACCTGAATCTCAGAAGTCTTTGTAAGAAATTTCCACATCCACCACCTGGGTCTGTCTGTTTTCAGGGAATTTGTGCAACAGCTCGGGGACAGGCTGAGGTCTTGTTCAATTGTTGAATCATTCCCTTGGCCTCAATTATCAGGCTTTTAAGGCTATGACATAATTTTACAGGGCCTAACATGACAAAACCATCTCTGATATTGTCCAACAGAATCTCCTTTCATTGTATATTGCAAAGGAAAATGTGTTTTGAATTTTAAAAGGATGCTGGTGTGGGGAAAACATTTACAACAGTCAAAAGAGGAAAAGTCTTTCTACATAGATGCCTACTCAGGTGAGTAGCTAAACAAAGAAATATAGACCTTAGAAAACAAAGGGATAGAGATAGACATAGAAGATAGATGGATGGATAGATAGATAGATAGATAGATAGATAGATAGATAGATAGATAGATAGATGATAAATAGATAGCCAAACAACCAGACAGATGACAGATAGATGATAAATAGACTTTAAAGAAAAAAAAACAAAACAACAATACCATAGTGGTTTCTGTTTCCTTGCATTCTATTTCTTTGTAATTATTACCATATATCTAACTGAACAACACACAACAAAAACAAGTTGTCTAGACATCCACCCTCTATCTCTCAAAGTAAAACATGAATTTCCTGTTGGCTACTAGAGTCAAAAAGAACATTTTATAGGTGTTTTTGGTATAGCTATATAGTGTTTTTAGTATGGCTTTGGAAGTAAATTTGCTATTTACCATCTTTCTTCTTCAAATATTTTGTTTTACTGCGGAGCCTCCAGCAATCTTTGCTTTTTGGTTAGAAATGTTTGGTAGAAATGATTCCCTATAGAAATAGGCTTGAGAGCATCCTTACCTCCTCCACTCAGTTCTCCCTATGCCTTCCCATTCATATATATATATAACGTAAGTGTCCACTCCCCTCTGCTTCGATGACTATAAAGTTTGGCTCACTCTTAGAGGAATGACTTGACCACACCCCATTTCCACCATCCAAATCCATGTACATTAGCATTAATTTGGGGACAGGTTAGAGGAATTTATCTTTGTTTCTTATGATATGTTATTCCTCATTAGGAGAGGAAATGTAGAGGCAGTTGTTTTCTTCAGCACTTCTCAAGCATCTAATGAAAATCATATTCAAACACATTGCACTGAGGAAGCTAAGAGCCCAATGCCCACTGTCAGCAAGCAGTGTATGAGGGGACCCAGAGACACACAAACTCACATAAAACTCCAAAGTTGAAAAACCTAATCCTTGGTATTCTAGAAAATACTAGCATCTGCCGAGAGACAGAAGAGTCAGATTATGCTCATTTCTGCATACAAAAAGTTTAAAGTGCTTGCATACATTATTTAACTCATGATATCTGTGAATTTGTTAAGGAATACACATTATGGTAAAAACAAAACAAATAAGAATCCCTCAAAAACAAAAACCAACAAAATAAAGCACACTAACGGAGTGACAAAAGAACTAAGGATCAGGAGAGATGGTTGACAAGAAGATGAAATGAGTTTGGATCCCCAGAACTCACATAAAAGCCAGACACACGAGTGGACATGTCTGTAATCCCGGTGTACTTCTACTAGGTGATGAGAGAGAGAAATAGGATTACTACTGTAGACGCAGGAATAAGCTTGCTTGGTCTACACAGAGGGGAACAAGAGGGACTATGTCTCAAACAAGGTAACAGAAAAGCATAAAGGGCTGAAACCTGAAGTTGTCCTCTGACCTCCACATATATGCCAGAGAACATACAGGCTCTATGTGTGCCTATGAGCACAGTACAAAGTTAGAGAATGAGAGAGAGAGAGAGAGAGAGAGAGAGAGAGAGAGAGAGAGAGAGAGAGAGAGAAAGGAAGAGGAAGGGAGAAAGGAGGAGTAGGAAGAGAAGAAGAAGAAGAAATAATTCTTAGCAGAACTGTACATTGATGACCTATAAATATGTAGTATGATGTGTATGTATAAGTACATATATGTACACAAACACAAAACAACTTAGGGCTTTATTGCATTGAATTGTTAAACTCAAAACTTCATGCTTTTTTATAGTTATAGTGTGTGTGTGTGTGTGTGTGTGTGTGTGTGTGTGTGTGTGTGTGTGTGTACTGTATGAATTTAGCAATAGATTAGCTGAACAAAATTCAAGATGTCAGCCAGATCTCAATAAAGGGCAAAAGCCTAAAACTACACAAACACATTGAGCAACTGCACCCAGTCCTCAAGATATGGGTTATAGATATGATCTCGAAGTTCACTGATTAAGAGCTGAGATTTCAGAGCGAAAGAAAAGTAAAATACAGTCTAGGAATCTGTCACCAACCTGTTGTCAACAATTACATCATCCTGAAGATACTGGTCACGTGCTTTCAAGTTCATTATTTCTGCCCTGCAAGTCCCCACCAGGAAAACCATCAACAAACAATGAGGGTGGGCTAGAACCCCTTCCCATGGGCAGTATCTTGCTAGTTTTACTTACCTGTTCTCAGGAAGTCAGAGGATGGTTTCAGTCTTCAGAAGGGAGAATAACTCAGAAAGAGAAAGGAGGGGGGGGTCAGTAAAATAAAACGAGGGCCTCAGGGAGCTTGCCCACATGTACAGTGAGGGAGGACAGGCAGCATCTGGGAGACAGCAGGTACTCAGGGTCCAGAGGATTAGACCAACAGGGTATCAGCCAGGAAACAATGGAAATGTGGATTCTCTCTGAAATGACTTTTAGATGTGTGCTACTGTGACTGAGAGGTGGGGAGAGAGAGGCTAATGAGATAATGAAGGTGCTCATTAACAAAGAGCTTCAGAAGAAAAGAAAGTTAATCATAACATTAGAAAGTTAGCCAGGGCCAAGCATTTGTTCCATTTTCTTTACAGCGGTTACCTCAGCTCCTAGAATAATAACCGATGCCTTCTACCTACTGTGTAAACATTTGTAAAATGAATCAGTTCATGTGTGATCTTCTTACATTGCTCTCAGAAAGTGATATACGAAGTCACGATAATGTAAACTATGAATCCTCATTTAACCAAATAATGTGATGGAAATTTACTGGGAAATTGAAGAATGAGGAAGTTGATGTGGTTGGGCGGGAGAAGGAGACAAATCTCTTGTCATTTTCCTGCAGAGTCACTGAGTCGTTAATGTGTTGAAAAAGGTAAGAAATGGAAAGATGGTTCTTTACGAAGAGGGAAGCTCTGCCAAATTCCAGCAACCTACAGGAGCAGTCCAGGGCTGCAGGGCATGGTGAGGAGGCTGCTGCTCCGCTCAGGCCTGCTGTTTGTTTTCTTGCAGGCTATGTGGTGTGGTGTTAAGTGGGGGTATTTAGAAAAGAGGTGCTAAGTCTGGATTTTGTACATGAGAAGTTTTATATGCAGAGCCATTAGCATCAGGACAGAAGGCAGATGTTCTTGTATGGGTGGCTGATGACCATTTCCCTCCGTGGCTGGGAGGTTTGCCCTCATGGTCCAGAGTTGAGACAGGGGACAGAGGATTTATGTATCTCCTATGTCACCACCTAACACTTTGGTTATGCATCACGCATAGGAAGAGACTTAGCTTGGGCAAATGACTCTTTAGTTTGAGCAAGTCCTGCTGATGGGCTCAGGTAAGACCTATCAGCCAACACTCAAAAAAAAAAAAAAAAAAAAAAAAAAGAGCTCCTAAAGGAAAGGATATTGTCTTATTTTACTTCAGGAACTGGATGTACTATTTTGACAAAAATAAAATTAAAATGTGAAAATAACTTCATGTCAGTGGGATTTGTTGAAGGAGCCTGAGCAGGAGATTTTTGAGGCTAGCCTGGACTATACACTTTAACTGGGCAGTGATGGAACATGTCTTTAATCCCAGCACTCAGGGGGCACAGGCAGGCAGCTCTCTTGAGTTCGAGGTTAGTCTGGTCTACAGAGTGACTTTCAGAGTTCCAGGACAGTCAGGGCCACACAGAGAAACCCTGTCTCAAAAAAAAAAAAAAAAAAAAAAAAAAATCAAAACTAAAACCAAAACCATAATCAACCAACCACCCACCACTGACAACAACAAGGAGGGAGGGGGGAGAAGGAGAGAATACTGGCTGGTTTTGTAATCCTCTGAGAAAAAAAAGTGTTCCTTTTATTTGTTGTTTCCCAAACTCGCACACTTCATGAGGTACTCCATATTTGTGGAACTAATTATTTTATCTTTTTTTTTCTTTACTTATTTCACCCAAATACCTGGCCCAACTAGGCCCTCAATTAATGATGCCACTCACTGGTTGATTTCAAATCCCATTTAAAACTGAAGCTCCATGTGGTGCCTCAGCCATAAATCCCACGTCCTCCTAAAGTCAACATTGGAAGCATGACATTTTCTAAATCAGATTATGGGACTCTCTGCCTAGGCTAATGAATTTGCCATTATCAGTAGATACTCGTGCTGTGATAGTGTTCCTATCATGGTCCATCTTACCAACCAAGCCCCACCATGCAGTCCACTTCAATGTTAATGCAGGCAATAATTTACCCATCATTCTTTGTTGAAATAAGTAACAGGTATCAGACACTACTTTATATGATATGTACATAAAAATACAACAAAGAGAGAGACTGAGACCAAGTATTTCAAAAACTTGAAATCAGCCATGATATGGAGATGCTTATCAATGAGGGCGTTCAAGGCAAAAAACATAGTCCATCCTGCCTTTTGCATAAGTGACCATGGAAAACAATTTTACAGGCTACTTCTTATTGATTTTTGCAGACAAGGACTGAACACAAACAAAAGAACATGCACAAGAATGTATATAGGAAGTCAAAATGAAAAGCAGCAGGACAGAGAGACACAGACCAGAGCATCTATTATCTTAGACCTGAAAAAAAAAAAAAGCAATAAAACAAAACACACACAAACCCTCAAACAAAGAAGAGCAACAATGAGACCCTCATGGAGGTCAGTTCTCTTTAGCAAAAAACTATCTATTCTCTGTGTCCTTGTTCATTTCTTCCGCATGAAGCCACTTGCAAATGTCATCCGTTCCCTGTTGCCAATAGATCACACATTTCCTAACAGGATAGATAGGATAGTAAGGTTCTAATAATGGTAATAATAATAATGAGAAATGGCCCTAGAGATATATTTCATGTGTCTTGCTCTCCCCTTGTCTTCCTTCAGCAGCACAGTTTCCCAGCCAGTGGGGCATTAATCATTGCAACAGCGGCTCTAAGATAAAGGCTGGGTGAAATTTCATTGTGTGTTGCAGAATGAATTGTGGGTGCACAAGTATGTGTCTCTCTCAGTATCTGGTAGGGAGGTATGGAAAGGCAGAGCAGAAAAAAATCTGTCATTTCATATATTTATACCGTTCAAGACTGTCAGGACTGGCTTCCCATTGTTACTGTGGATTAAAATCATTCACGTCCTTCTGATTCCATTGGAGGTCAACTCTCTAAAAGGGGAATAAATATTGTGACAAGGTAAATTCTTTCTTATTTTTTCATCTGTCTTAGGGGTATGCAGCAGAATGAGGGACAGGAAGAGGGGGTATTAAGAACCAACACAGCATTGTCTGATGGGAATTTTTTTCTTTGTTAATTCTTCTTTGGATATCTATTTGTTCACTTCTCTAATACTTTGGATGAGTTCAACATTTCACCTTGAAGAGTCCTGAACTACATTTGCAAAGAAGATTTTGATAGGTTGGGTAAACAGATGCTGCAGCTACTCATGATGGAGTTGGGAATATCTATAAGATCTTACCCCATACACTGAGCAGCATGGAATAAATCCTCTGGGAGGTTGTTCAGAATCTCTGGCAAGTCTCCAATCCAAATGAGAGTCTGTTCTTCAGGAAGATCACCAAGCATGTTATATGATGTTAAACTTAATAAGCATTATTTTCCATAATAAATGTAAATGTACACAAATATCCTCTCTACTTTTTCTTTTTGTCTTTTTCTCTGTCTTGTTATTCCTTGTTCTCTTTGTGTCTCTATGTGTTTATCTCTCTGTGTTTCTCTACCTCTTTCATACACAAAGAGAGATAGGGGAGGGAGGTTGAGAGGAGGAGGAGGGAGAAAGAGAGAGAGAGAGAGAGAGAGAGAGAGAGAGAGAGAGAGAGAGAGAGAGAGAGAGAGAGAGATGCCTAACCAGACAGGATGATATAAGAAAGAGGTTTCATTATATATACAAGTCAATCAAATTCCCATCAAGCAATTCCCTCCGTGACTGCTAGCCCCTGCAAACAGGGTGTATATGATTCTCCCATCTTTTCATCCCAGGATGATGACGAGAAAAATCAAAGGGAAACATATTTCTCCATTTATCTAACAGTAGCAGCTCTCTAGAAACGAAAGCTTTAATTAGAAGGTTTCAAAAGGCAAGGCTTGTCATAACAACACCCAGTGTTTCTCCTTTCTCCAGTTATTCAGACAGGCACCAGGAAGGTATAAAGAATATCCTACCCTCCCAGTGTCTTATCACAGACAGAATGGAGCTACTGGTGTTGAGACCTGGCTACTGATAACTGTGCTTGAAGATGGTAATAGGAAGTAAGGCATGTATTGTCAAAGATAAAGAACCAAAACCAATCTCTGAATTTCCATTTAAATTAGAATCAATTATTCTTTTTGATTACTGAAGAAAAATTTAGTAGGCAGTGTATTTTTTACACAGAAGTGGCCATTGCTGGATGCATTTGGGCAAACTAAGAAAAAGGGATGAATTACGAAAAAAATAGTATTATATTAATTAAATCAAAGGCGTTCTGTTCATCTCTCTCAACTGAATCATCCAGTTTGTGAAATGGTTATATAGTTATCCCAAATGATTAGAGTGGGAGGTGATGCACTCAAGTGTGGTGAAGACTCTACAGGATAAAACTCGCTCTTGCTCGTTCTTGTAAAAAGTGCTCCTTGATACATAAGCCAATAGGAACAGTTGCCAACCAGAGACAGTTGATGTCTCCAGGACTTTAGGGTTTGGGGTAGGCTGCTGTTGTTGTTGGTTTTGTTTGTTTGTGGTTGTTTATTTTGTTTTGAGGAAGGGTCTTATTCTATAGCCCTGATGAGCCTGTAACTTGCTATATGGACACTATTAGCCTCACAGTTGCCTCTTGTCTCTGCTTCCTAAGTACAAAGATTATAGGTTTACATCATCAAGTCTGATTTGGATTCATTACTTACCCTCTATGCCCTTTTTTTGAGACAGGGTGTCATGTAGCCCAGACTAGCCTCCAACCCACTATGTAGCCATATATGACCATGAACTTCTGATTTTCATGCTTCTACTTCCTAAGTGTTGGGTTGTAGCTCTAAGCCACCAATGTCCGGTTAGCTCCAGCACATTCTAAGCAAATACTCAACATGAGTATATGCCTACTCATAGAACACCTTCTTTTTAAGGCCAGAAGTCATAGAAAATATCCATGACCATTTCTGCAGATGAGCCTCAAGAGGCAATAGGTCTCTGGGGAGCAGCAGCTAGGAAGTTTGAAAACCTCAGCCTAAAACTATTAACACACATGTGTGCTCTTTAGAAGGGGATGACGGATTGTTGCCTGTTAGTTCTTTCTAACAACACTGATTAATACTCATTATTAGTAAATGCTGAATACTATCCCAGGTAGAAAAGGCTAAATCTAGCTAGAGCACTGTGATGGCCAGAGTGACAGCAAGGGTAGCAACCACAGGTACCAGGGTAAGGGCTCTGGCTTTGATCCTGGCTGAAAAGCTAGTTAGGTGATGGCAAAAATCACCATGATCCTTAATGGCCACATATGGAATCTGAGAGCCAAACCAATACCCTCTTCTAGCTGTTCAGGTACTTTGCAATAAGATCCAGCATTTTAACAGTCGTTTGGGCGGGAAATCTATCCCACCAATCCTGTAATTCAATTAGACAGGCGTCTCTATCACTCCCATGGGAATATTTAAGCTTCTAGCCTATCTGCTGTCAGGATTTCCTCTAAGGACCCCTTAAGAGACTTGACATCTCTCTGGGACATGGCTGCCCCAGCCCTTGAAAGTGATATGTTAAGGGGCGGATGAAAAGAAATCATGTTATCTTCCGTCAGCCATGTGTACTGGCAACATATAAGTCCTTACAGCAAAGGCCTACCTATAGGATTTTTTCCCCTTCAACACTTTCTACCTCCTCTCTCTCCCTCTCTGTCTCTCTTTATCTCTCTCTATGTCTTTCTCTCTGTGTTTCTCACTTTCTTTTTCATCTGAACTTTCCAGAAAGACACCATCACTGGAGACTCTTACCAGGAATCAAGTAAATTGGAGTCCAATTTCCTTCCCTCCACATTATTCTCAAAAAGGGAAAGGAGAGTGTCTATGTGAGGGCAGGCAGAACACAAGAGATATTTCCTGGCTGGCAGCTAAAGTCTAATTAGACTGACAAATCTTCAGCGCCTTCCCCAGCTATGAGGCTTGGCAGGGAAGCAAGGAGCCTGGAGCCACACATTATGTAAGGCTGTTAATCAATATTAGCTGAGCCCTGATCCTAAAAATAAACTTTCCCAGGGGGGCAATGTTGTCTACTGGTAAAAGGACGGGAGCAGAAACTGTGTATTCCTTATCTCATTTCTATCAAGCCCACGGCAGTAGGGAAAAGAGAGAGAGAACCAAAGGGGATAACTCTCCAGCAAGTATAACCACTCCTGATAGATGCTATGATCACAAGGCACTCCAGGCTCGGTACATCTGATTTACATAACAAGCTGAGACCCACAGACTTTTCAAAGCATGTGGAAAATAGTTGGTGACCTATCCTGGACCTCAAATATCCTGCTGATGATGGTGTGCTTTTAAATCTAAGTGCTATGCATTTTACGGAACAGTGTGAAATTCCTAATCTTTCAGCATTTTGACCTACCAAAATTGCAATTTCATATACTTTACAGTAAAAGTTTCTCCATATGTTCTAACTGATCAGCTAAGCTGATCTCTACTCAAACATATGAACATTTCTGGTAGATCTCTGTCTTCATTATTGAGGTCATAAGAGGTCTGAGTCATGTTAGCTTTTGTGGGTATAGAGCAAACAATACTTGTACTGATGGAACCTTCAGGAGTGCTGTGCTCAGATAAGGCACATGAGTCTGGGGGGTCTCTTAGGTGGAAGTAGGATCGTACTTTGAAATTCTTCAACAAACGTGTATGAATGACTTCTCATGATCGTATTTATTACTGTCAATATAATAAAAGGGGACACACACTTATGTCCCTTAGACAGTAATGAAACAGAGAGAGAGAGAGAGAGAGAGAGAGAGAGAGAGAGAGAGAGAGAGAGAGAGAGAGACTGGACTGACCTTAATTAAGGCATATAGCTAAGTAACTAGAAGTAAATGAGTCCTTAATGCAGAAGTTCTGATGGCAAATCCTACAGTCTTTCTTTAACATGCTGAAATTCCACTTAGAATGAAGTATAGGGGCAACTTATTTTGTTTCAGGCTATCATTTTCAGTATCAAGTCTGAGGTACGCTCCTAACCTTCCATAGCCTAAAACTGAAGAGCCCAAAGGAAGAATTTCCACATATGTACTGTTGCAAATCTGAAAACTTAGAGCTCGTTTTGGATCTTTCAGAGGTAGTTCCCATTCAATCATTGCCATTATGGTGCTTGAGACAGAGTAAAATCTCAGCCTTTCAGCCCACTGTGTATTAGGAGACTTCCAATCCAGGCTGAGCATCATGACTTTTCTGCCTATTATCTGGTGGGACACAGCCTGGCCAGTGTCAAGGTGACTTTGCCTAGGCCTCAGACGCAAAAAGTAGGTTATGATCAGTTTCTTGCTAATAGCTTATAAACAATTCTAAATGGTGATTTGCACAGGACACAGTGAGCTCCTTTGCTGCGGATAACTACTCAGACTGGAGGCCAAAGATAAGAGAATTCACATTTATTTTTTACTTTTTGCAACTATTTTCCTCTTGGCCTGCTCCTTTCTTCCAGGAACATTTTGGCTGGAGAGACTAAAAGTACTGAGAGCAGTGAAAGACTTCTGCCGCTCACAGTTTTCTGTAGCCTAGAATGAGGGAGAGAGAACTTGGAATGTAGACTGCAGTGAAATTTCCCATTTTGGGATCTATCTCCTCAGTGTTGTCTTAGCTATCCAGCTGCACTGTAGTTGGTGAAGATCCTCTGTGGCAGAGGGGGGCAGAGGTAGGGGCAGGAGTGGAGCAGGGATGGGGGCAGGGGTGCAGTTTGCTAGTAGAGTTCTTATCTAATTCAAGCAAAGCTTTGGGTTTGATCTCTTCCACCCCCACCACCCCTAAAGGTTTTCATGTAATTTCTCTGGGTAATCCTAGATTCTGCCCACAGATAGTTCAATTCACTCCAGTCCTCTGAGTACTCTGCCAGATGTAGGAGGTGAGCTTCAAGCTAAAGTCCTCAAACCTGGGAACCTTGCAAGTCACATCTTTGACTTACACCATAGCTCACAACACTGAGACTTTCTTCTAGCCCTGGTGCATTCACTCTTTAAGGCCTCATTTTATGACAATCTCATCTATGGTAATGCTTTAAGTCATTCCATACATGACCCGTCCAATACACAACACTACTCAGAAGTTACACTGACAGCCCTCCTGCCTTCTTGAGGTTATTTGCTCCATGATACAAGTAATCTAGATTTCTAACTTTGATTGTAACCTTCCAAAATATGTGCAAATTGGTTGATTTCATGACATGGCGTATTTTTTAAAGTCCGCTGAACTCTAAAGTTGGTTTATTAAAATAAAACAAAAATCCAAGGTAGGTAATGAGATGACAGAGGAGTCTATTCCTGATGTCATACATTTTTTGATTTTCCAGGATTAATTTTAGGATCAAAATTCTACTCAGATCCTTCTGAATATCCCACTCCCTGACTCAAAATTTCTAACCTCTGCTCAAAACTATAGCTACTAATATCAATTAAAGCAGCCCTTGTTTTCTCAGTAGATTATTGCTTGACTTGCATACCAAATATAATGATGATAATAATAATCATAGAATTAATAATAATAATAATGATAATAATAATAATAAATGGGCAAGACGCTGACAGTCCAACTCTGCATCGTATATTTAGTGTAGTAGTTTTCTTGTTGACATGATAAAATATCTGACAAAGTAAATCATGGAAAGAAGACTAGTTTTTTGCTCACAGCTCCAGTGTACATCATGACGGGAAAGGCGTGGCAGCTGAAGAATGAGGCAGCGGGTCACAGTGTATCCACATTTAGTAATTATGGGGAAAAGAATGCTTGTGGTTAGCTTGCTGTCTCTTTTTGATTCAGCCCAAGACTCCAGCTAATGGAATGATCCCACACATACTTAGGATGTGTCTTTATACCACAGCTAATCTAGAAAATTACCCACAGATAGATCTAGAGGCTTATTTCTCTAATCATACTAAATGTCATCAAGTCTTCCCTGAAATTGGAAAAGGCTGGGAAACTTACAACACAAATGGGTATAGTATAGACAACAGAAGTAGCCACTTAGCTAAAGAAGGCACTAGACCACAACTGGTCCTGAGTGAACCCCTGTCAGTTTAATTAGTGGAAGTAGGATTGCCTATGTTAAACTTACATCAATGTCTGACTCTGTACGTTATGATACCAAATGACAGAGCTGATTTTTAGCTACAAGTTAAGGAAAAATTTTACTTTTAGCAATAGGTATTTAAGTGTCCTGTGATCTATCCAGAATCACTTAGCCAGTGTGAGAATAGACTAGAAATTAAATCCAGGATATATCGCTCAAGTCTATTACATATTATAGTTATACCAGTGGAAAAGACTGTCTACACACCCTGATTATTCTACAAGTAGAACATTACTGCAACCGTGGCTGCAATATAGCACATAAAGCCTGTCTGGTCTTCTGACTTATACAGTGTCTGTTGAATACCTACTAAGTACAAGACTTTTCTAAAGATTATTATCTGCCTACCTGGCTTCTTAATGTGCACTTTAGCTGCTTTTTCACCCTTAAATTGAGAGGAGTATCTTGAGGCATTCTTTTTAATATAAGGTCAAGATCCATTGCTTGGGCACAATGGCTGTGAGTAATTTAACACAGTCCATGTCATTCACAAGCAATTCTGTACTCCTATCAGTAACAGACTGATATATCACAGAGATCAAAGTACCAATTACTTCCAAAAGACTGGAGCATTGGAGAGCTGTATCAACTCAAAAATGATTTGTTCCCATTCACACACAGTTAAGAGCAGCACTAAAAGCACTTTACAGTTTTCCTTTGATCTGATGTGAGCACTAGCCAAGGTCCATCAGAGATGAACCCCTCAAAGGAAGTTTTCCCAGCTAATGCTTGAGGAAAGAATTGGGGAGTTTTTTGAATAGTGACATTTTTATACTTGTGGTCACACATGCTTAATTGTTTTTCTCCTAGAAGTGTCTTATTTTAGGACAACCATGCTTTAATGATATTATCAAAGTGAAAAAGCAAAGAATGGAACACCGCTTGTAAAATGGTCTGCATGGGATTTCAGAGAGATGAAAACTGAGTGATGGACTGATGAGCATGAGATTTAATCTTTCCTATTTTCTTTTCTTTTTTGAAGTACCTCTCAGAGATCAAAGCTACATGAGTCCTCTTCATCCAAGAAAATTGGCTGGGTCATATGTTGCATGTATTTGAAGCTACCTACTATGTCCAGCATCTAAGACTAAATCACTGGGTAGGCTTGATGCAATCTGTCAACAGTAATTAGGCCAGAATAGGCTTGACTATGAAGTTTTTGGGTTTGCATAAAGCATGGGGCAAAGTTCTTGTGGCTAGTTGGAAGAAAAAAAGTGCCTAAAATCTTTCACAATGTGTCTCCTCAAGTTTCTCTTTACACAATCCTGGGGTTTCTGAATCCTTCAGCCCGGATCTAATCAATTCTGCTAAGCTCCTGGCTTTCCTCCAAGAGTATGTACTTATGCACCCGTAAAACAAGGAGTGTCAACAGATTTATATCCCATCTTTATAGCCTAGCAGAAAGAAAACGGGGAAGCATGTAACAATGTAATCCAATTTTCACCAACCTCTGAAAGAAAAGCAGTTCTTAAGAGGAAAGCTGTTGGAGAGGGCTCTCACTGGTGCTTACTTGCTCCAAGAGACAACCCAGGCTTAGAGATAAATCAGTAGTAAGATTTATGCACCTTGAAATCCATCCTAGTCCAGAAGCCCCTGGATCTCTTGGGTTGTAGAAAAAGTTTAGGAACTCAAACAATCTGCCCCCACTACACCTCCATTTATGTATTCGCTGTGAGAGGGAACAACCAAAGACTGAAAATTACCACAAATTGAGGCAATTCCCTAAATCCCTGTGTGGCATTAAATCCACTTGTGGTCAGTGAAAATTTGATCCTAAGGCAGACAGCTGAATCAACCATTCCTATGGAGAAAAAACCATTTGCTCTTCTGTTTCCCACAGAGTTAGAAGAATATACTCTGACAGAAGTGAACCAGGTCTGCCAAGACCTGTGCAAACAGAACTATCCTTTTATGAACAGTAAACAGATCTATGCTTGAACTATAGAGAGTCATAATAGAAATATATATTGCATTTTATCTTCTTCTCAGTGAGTGGAATGAGGTGTCAGGAGTTATTGCTGTAATATCAGCTGCGAAGTGCTATTTTTCTCTTTCAAGAATGTGCATAGGTATGCATGGAATGGCACCCATGATTACAGGACCACTCTGCTAGCTAGGTTCTTAGTGGCCTTTGGAAAACATATAAAATTGACTGATAAGATAACATCATCAATACACGCGGCTTCAAATTATTCTTAGGAATCATAAAGAAGCTGCCTAGATTTCTGCTCAAACTCAAAGAAAAGGAATAAAGGAAGACAACATGTTTCCATACAATGAAGTCACATAATTTAGAAAGATTAATAAAAAACAAAACAAAAAAAGAAAAACAAAAAATTAATGATTCACTCTAAGTTTATAGTGTCCACTGGAATGGATGGAAAGGGGGATGTCGGGAATTCTACTGAGCTCCTGGATCATGGTGTGAAAACTGAGTAGCAGAAGGGACAAAGATTGGTATGTTGATTTTTACAAACAACTAACTAAGATAGGGATAATTTCCCCCACAAGCAGTGGCATGCCTTCTTCAATGCCAAACCATTTAAGGCTAATAACTTGATTAACCTCCTCACCCCTACTAACTAGATTTATGAACTGCCAAGGGAGGCAGCTAAGTATTAAGCTTTAGCTTGTATGTAATTACTTTCAAGTGAGAAAAAAAGCCTTACCACAAAACCCGAGAACTTTTTGCCTAGCTAAAATGAAACCTTTACATTTACTAACAATATCAATATATTAGTCAAAGAAATTTAAGAAAAGACTCTAAAATGACAAGTCATTAATTAGGACTTAATGTCAAATACAAAGACTATTATTCACACAGAGTGGCTGAGCTTCTAGTTTCAATTGTCCTTGATTTAATGATACCTGTTGACCTTAATAATGTGCAGTTCATGTTCTACCAAAGCTATCTGGAGAATGTGAATTGAATTGAAGTAGGGTACAGACTTGCTTATGATAACAAATGTTCATTTCTTCCTTCCTACTTTCTGTTAATTGAAAAGAAAAGGTAATGCAAAGAGAGGATAGGGCTATCTTATACTAAAAGTGTGGTCCTTTGTCATTTTGAATAATAGCTTTCCCATTTCAGTGACAAATGGAAAGGGTAACTTGAGTTATCTTATGAGCTCACGAGTACTAGAAGGTTTTCCTAATTCACTCAGTCATTGCTTCCTCTTTCTCTAGTCTTAGTTTTCATTATGAACATCTTCGTCCTTCCATCAAAGGCAGGCATTCAACGTAATTAGCTACCTAGAACACTGATCACAGCATCACTGTAGCAAAGTCAAGAAAGAACAATATCACAAGAGAAAGGTTTACCTGAATGCTGGCTGTAGAGCGGTTCTTGCGGGTGGTGGTCGTAGCCATGGTGGTGGTGGTTTCCATGACAGTGGTAGACATTTCAGGTGGCATGGAGGTTGTCTGTGTCGTTCCTGAGACTGATGGGACTTCTCCCACTAGCCGGACACTTCCATTGATTTTAATATTAGGGTTGTTCTCAGCTGCCATGTTCAGTACTTTCAAACCATCATAATAGAGACCAGAGAGTTGACCTTGGAAGAGACGTCCTTTGTCCTTTCCTCCGATGGCTATTTGCGCCTGGGTGTTGAAGATGGTTAGCTGCCGGCCTAGTGGATTAGGTGGAGGAGATACTATTATTTCTATACATTTCTGCTCCTTCCCTTACCTACTCTGTATGGAGCAGGCACCTAAACAGGCTTCCTTGAACAACTGAAATAGGTCAAATGTATAAGAAAAATTCACTACTGGTATTAGTGAGTAACATTTCATGGTAATTACCTCTTCCACTGTCTAGCTAGAGATCCTAAGTTATCAGGATAACTAAATCTTTTTCTTATTTGAAAGAAGGAGACATCTTGGTTTAAATATGAGCAGTATTCCAGTCTCCTGAGACATATAATCCAGGATGACAGAAACATCTAGTTTAGATCATGACAAGAATGAACCACAGTTGCCTGATGTTCTGAGTTAAACTACAAATTAACGTAATGACAAGAGAAAAGAATGATAGGCGGCAAACAAAACTCAATGAGGTGACTGAGAACACTGAGTTGAAAAATTAGGTTCAGTAATTAAATTAAATTTACTGAAATTAAACTGCAATTAAAAGAGGCTCAGATTCTTTGCATGCTTATAAAAATGGACACTCTGGTTACCAGAAACGGAGTTTTCCATAAACCATCATAGTGAGTAATATGCTATCAGGATTTGCTGTTTAACACGTCATAATAGATATATAATTTGGAAGCAGGAATGATAAGTCAATAGATTATTCTCTAAGATGGTGGCATAATTAGGCATTGATAAAACTCCTAGGATAGGAATGGGGTGGGGATGAGGTAATTCTAAAATGGTCTTAAGAGGATAAAGGGAGATTTATCAGAATATATTATGTACGTGCATGAAATTGTTAAAAAATATAATTAATCAATAAAAATTAATTTTAAGGGGAAGATGGGTACGGACAAAGAAAACAAAATGTAAAACTCTTTGAATGACGTAGGGACATGGTAATAGATTGTAAAATGCCAATAGCTAATCTTATTTCAGGTTTTCTTTGTGGGCAAGGAAAGTGATCAGAAAAAAAATCATGGCAAAACAGTTTAGAATGGAGCACTCAGCTAACTAGGCTTATTCTACTTTTTTTTTTTAAAAGCCAAACTAGGTCTTTCCCATGGGTGGAAAACAGCATTTAAAACCTTATTGTAATTTATCATGACAGCAACATGTTATGGCCTTCCGTCATGTTTTCTCTTTAGATTAATTCCATCTGCTTTCCCATATGGATTTGAGAGGAAGAAAAGATGCCTATTCATGGAATTAGACACATCTGTCCTGGAGTTTTCTTTAGTCAGTGACCAATAGAGACACAAATTCTTCATCTAATCACCTTGATTATTTTGGGTGTAAATAATTATAAACTACTTTTTGCTACAGAGGCTTTCTTGGTGAGCCATATATGCTTTCTCTCTAAAAACCCGACTGAACAGAGGTATGTTGTGGTGTTTGGCTTCTCAACTTCTATCACTAGTACAATAAGCTCTAGTTTGCACAATGTACCACTAGCCTTGGATTTCTGGAACTTAGTGTAGATATACCTTCTCAGTGTCTACTGCTGGAAGGCATGAAGAAGAGAAAAGGGAGACAGCATATGTTCAGGGTGAACTCTTTAGACAAGTGTCAACTTTACTGTCTGGCAACTCTTAAGGGTTATTATTTGAATTAGTTATAAATAACAGTACTGTCCTTTTAGTCTGGGGAACTTTGTTAGGGTGGAAATGATCCACACTTACAACCATGTAAAGGTTCTTATTGTAATGATAACAGAACTCTCTAGTTCCCAGGGATGTATTCAATTCATTCAATATTTTCCAATAAATCCCCTCAGTGTTCTGTGAGTTGACACCATTTGACAGTTGCATTTTTTTTTTTTTGCCTCTGTTCTCCTCACATGAGATGCAACATGTTCAGTGCACAATGATGTAGAGTAATGGGCTAGAGGTCATATTCCTTTCTTTGGAGCCATATACTTACTACAGTAGAAACAGGATAATAGACGTATAGAATAATTTTTGCTTGGCTTCATATCAATCTTTGGAGCAGCTTAACATACTGATTTAGAATAAGCTATTTAGTGAAAGATTGCTAGGGTATAATGTTAGTCTCTTAGACTAGACAGCCTCCATGCAAGGTATCCTTTGCATATGTACGACTGTTGCCCATTTATGATATTATCCCTCTTTTTATCTTTCATTTTCTCCTCCTTCCTCCCTCTCTCTTTTCTATGTAAGCCAGCATTGGTGATTAGTTAATGGTTGAGTAACCTTGATTATATGTAGAAGATTTTATGTTCTAATATCCTTGGACTGTTTCATAATGACAATCTCTTATAATGGTCCTCATCTAACTTTCCTGGAAAGATTCATTCTGCCAATACTTAAAAATGAAAACCGGTCAGAGAAAATTGAAATTCAAACTGCAATAGACTGCCTGGAAATGATGGATTGCCTTCATTCTATTTGCTATATAGTTCACTCCATAAAGTGGTCATTGCTTATTCAAGAATGACTGAAGAATGAGGAAAGGCATGACATGGTTGAGGCCGTTAGATTGAAGGGTTGCTTTATTTTAGTTATCATTGCTTTACAAGGGAGATTCGACCACTCACTTCCTACTGCCAAGACACTGGAGGGATATTCATGTTTCAATTAATGCCACAGGAAGAGTTTGGGTTTCTGTTAGCCTGTTTGCTTGGTAGTCTCATGGTTAGGTCTTTTGCCTTTGGTTTTGCAGGCATCTCCTAGTCCTCTGCACTTTGCCTACACAGTTCAGGCCAGAGCTAGAAATCACTTGGGGGAGAGACCACTCTGTCTCCTCCCGTGTCTTGCTGTCAGTGTCTCATTTTTCTTTAGATGCACAGAAGATCAGGAACAATGGAAAACCAGTATCAGTATCATCTCTGTACGAAGAACGCACAAGAACTAACTGGAGAAAGTTTCTCTTTTTATCATTTTTCCAAGATGCCTCAAAATCAATGTCAGATATCATTCTTATTGTTGTGATAGGCAACGCTTAACATCTTTATAAGAAAAATATTTATGTGTATATTTGTATAAATGTGTACTATAAGTGCACACATATGCATATAATTTTGGAGTATGAAAATGTTTCTATTGAAAATGATAAGAAATTTGATGATCACAGCAAAACAGGATTTGTAGCATGCAACTGTTTGCTTCATTTTAGATTCACATTCTTTTGGAAGTCATTATCTGTTGCCTCATTTTAACACCAAGTTCACATAGGCTTAAATTAAATCTGTGCACGTCTCTAGCCTGTGTTGCACAAAGACTAATTAATTAAATCTCAGAATACCCTGGGGGAATAGGCAGCATTATTTCTCCTCTCCTCATATGGGAAATCTGAGACACAAAGAGGTTAAGTGGGTTGTCTAAGGTCAGAAAGTCCGTCAATAGTAGACACTGCCAGCAGACCCACTTGGTAATGCTCTGACTCAGCTCTCCTCCCCAGTGGCAGAAGGAGCTCCAAAGCAACAGCCCATGTATTTCTGAATGCACCTGTCTAACCTCCCTTTTGTCTATTTACTCTTTATACTCATCTTCACAACCAAGGTCTTTCAGTGCAAATTTTCCATTCTATTTGCAAATGAAGTTAACTAGATAGAGGAAGAGGTAAAGATGCTACTCACCCAAATTACATAAAGAATAATTTCAGAGAAAACAGTAGAGAAGATAATCTCAGTTGCCAAATGTTTTGTATACATATGTATGTGTGTGTGTGTGCATATATATATATATATATATATATATATATATATATATATATATATATATATATATAATAAAGAAGCCAAGATACACCCATCCATACCACCTCAACCACCCTTTCCCTCCCAGCATTCAACCTGTGTGTATGAGGGCTTCCCTTTTCCTTGAAAGCCAGCTGATAACGCAGCTATCAGAAGGAACACTAAAAGCTTACTAACCGCTTTATAATGGTTTGTACGAATGAAAATGCCTGGCATGCTATTAAACTTAGACTTCAAAAGGCAATGGAATAAAATAAAATATTATTAACATAAAATTGAAAGAAACAGAAAAGTTCTCTCAGGCACATGAGACTCAGACATGCATCTCGTTTTCTTGTTTTAAAAGTGAGGCGATCATTGTCTTTAATGTTAAAGGGACTTTATGAGCTGTTGATTACTAATTGAAATTATTTGCTTTTTAGAGTTATTCTTAATTTATTTTTAATTAGACCACATATGTTGAAAATAGGACATGAAGTTAAGATTCCATAAGGATTTTCCATGTCTAAACATCTGAAGCATACACAGGTGTCCTTCATTTCTTTATTTGTAGGTTATGTAATATCTCCAATTCCTCCTCATATGTAACTCAATTAAATCTTTGCAACAGGTAAGGGGTTCTTTGAGGCCTTGAGACAAGAGTTCAATTATACTGCCTCAAGAAAGAACAGAACCCCTAGCTTTCTTAAAGGTAAGAGAATTTTCCTAATGGAAAAGCAAGTGTATTTCTAGTCAGCAAAAGAAATCACACACACAAAAAATCTGCCAGGGTTTATAACTGCTGCCTTCTTCGACAGAGTGGTTGTTCCTGTCAGCAAATCCCAAAGTGCTGCTTGGATTTTCACAGGACTTTTCCCTTATCAACTCATTGTCTTAACAACTTACACTTTGTTGCATAAATCCTCCTCTGAATGCACCAGGATATCACACCAGCAAAGTGTGAAACAGGTTTGTTTAGTTTGTTTAGTTTTAGTTTCCTGAAGCAACTGGAAAGTAATTAAGTTTGCCTAGAAACTTAGCCTCTGACAGTTTGAATTTAGAGGCAAAATCTCTTCTTTCTCATCCCTCTCATTGTTTAAAAACAAATGATAATACACACTGCTTCCTTTATAACATTTGTTTTAAACACTTTAAGTTACAAAAGTGAATCTAAGATATTTTTTGGTTTGGTTTGATGTGGTTTGTTTGGTTTTTGTTTGTTTGTTTGTTTGATTAACCATGCTATAGACAGCAAAGCCAAAACAGACTCAAGATATAAGTTTAACAAGTTCTGTTGAAAATTCTTTAGAAAGCTTTGGTGAGAGAGGTCATTTAAAATGAATTAACAAATAATGTCATGCAGTGGTTAAATTGCCATAATCCATTTCTTTCTTTCCTTTTTGTTTTTAAATAGAGTTTCCAGGAATTCCTTGTTTGTGGCTGCCATGTTGACAGCAGGCTAGATGTTAGTCCCTTTAACTGTGTTTTAATGGCGATGTATTATTGCATGATTTATCAACATATGGCAGGTGGAAGCTGACACAAATTATAATGAAAATTAAAACAGTCATTTATGCAGCAGGCGATTATCATTTAAGGAACATTTATCTGCAGGCTTTAAAAATGAGGGTTTAGAGTCAAATGCTTTTAGAATGAAAGTTTAACGACCGTTACCTTTTTCCTGCAGCCACTCCTCTACAGGCCGGTTATATTTGAAGGGGATTTTCTGTTTTACCATTTGGAGGCGTTCATTATCAGTGTTGCCTTTAAAGTTTAAAAAACAGCTTAAAGAACAATCTGAAAAGTCAATAGGTCATTAAAAAACATCCTAGGTGTTCAGTTTGTTTTATGAAGAGTTTAGAGATAGATATCAATTTATCGTTAGTAGAGGTGGAGCTGAATTCACTCTGCCCTTGAATGACAGGTTTGAGGTCAGATTGATCTCAACTATGCAGTGCTCCATCACATGTTGGTCACGTGATTTGCGATATAGATCAGTAAGCCATAGGGCAATTTACAGAAATCTCTTTACCTTTTGACCCCACCTCATCTTTCTTTCTCTCATCTATCACAGAGTTGGTCCCAGTGAGGCTCAATATCTAATTTTTCAATGTTTCTCCTACCACATCAAGTTCACAATGCAAAGGGAATAATCAGAGCCTCATTTATGCAGATGCTACTGTTTTTCTGACGGGTTCCCTTCTGGAGCACTTGCTGTTACTCTCAAGCATCTGTCCTTGCTCTGTACTCTAGAAAAAAGGTGCTAGGGAAGATGACTGAATCCCTGCTATCCAAGGGAGACAGGCTAAGAAACAGTTCTAGGGTTTTGTTACATGTTTTTGTGTGTTTGGTTGGTTGGTTTGGGTGTCTGAGATAAGACTCTGACTGTAGTTCAGATTAGCTTTAACTCATAGTAATTCTGCTTTGGTCACTAGAGCTTGAACTAAAGGGAAATTCTTACTCCAAAAGGAAACCCTAATGGTACAGTGCCTGGATAAAACTAGAAGATTAGTACATGTGACTGTAGACCTCTATCTTTTTGTTGTTATTATTGTTATTGCTGTTGGGCATTTTAAAGAGATGGGACCCACGAGGGACATACATACATAGCATTTACAGGCCTGAATATGCTGACTCAGCTGTTCATCCCCCCCCCCCCCCCCAATCCCCCTTCTATGAAAGGGTATTCCAGAACAAGCATCCATTCACAAGGCCTGTGAGGAATATTTCTCCTGAGCATGAAATATCAAATTAGTTTCAGGCTCAAACATTGTGTTTTAACTGTGGGTATACCCTCTCTTCTTTTGTAATTGTTATTACCACTCTTGGGTGGTTTGTCTAATTAGGAGAGACTTGGAAAGTGCTGGTGTGTAGTTCCACTCCTAATAAATATGCTTCAAATAACAAAATAATGAAGGCATGCTATGGAAACTGTTCTAGCTCATCAGCCAACCTCACATTGATTTAGGGAAAACCAGTACACTTTAATTCATCATGTTTGATTCAGAGCTCTGTGTTAAAACTTAGGAAACTCCAATCCAAATTACTAATATTTTAAAAAGGAAACAAAAATCTTAAAAACAGATGGCTGAGGATTAAATTATAGAGAAGTTCAGAAGCTAGAGTGAGTATAGGCTCTAGTGTAGCATCAGACCAAGTAAATAGAAATGAGCCATAACATTTCAATCACAGAGCCATTGCAATGCAACAGTTACCACTGGCAGAGAACTGTGACAAATAGGACCTCCTTGTTGGGCTTGGTGGGAGAAGGTAGAAGAAAGTGGGTAGCAATATTAGTGGATGGTGATTCCTCATAGACTTCTGTGATGAAGACATTATTCTGAAAATCTGAGTAATCCTTACTGCCTTGGGATATTTTTTCCTGCCTTGGAATTTAAACAAATAGTGGCTCATGAGAAACAACATGGATATGCTTCCAGCCCACACTGAAGATCTCTAGCTGCCTACATGAATGATAACATATCAACCTATCAAAGAGCGGTTGCAAGCCATTGGAGGCTTTCTTACCCAGCAGCTCTAGGCCTTGGGTTGTTGCCCAGGACTACCAATAAACAAAAACTTATTGAGGGATAATGTGGATAAGAGGAAAAATAAACAGTCCTGGGCTCTCATGGACAATTTAAAGTTTTTCTCAAAGTGTAGCAGAATGAGGGATAGGAGACAATAGGCAAGAGGAAGAACCAAGAAAGAGCACCATTTCTTGCTGTCTTCATATGGCCATCGTGAATGACATTGTTTTAACTGGTCCACAGAGCTCCAGTTAATGATCATGATGATATTTGTTCTTGGAGGACCAGTGAACTTTGTATTCTATTATTAAAAAATAAATTAGGTAATTCTTAAATTGTTTTCATAGAAATGGAGTACTTTTCTGAAAATAATCCATATGCCTGATTCTTACTTATACTCAGAAGGTAGCACATAACATGTGAACTTCTACAGGACAATGACATGCCACACTGGGGAATGGCAATTGAATTGTGCAGAATTCACCTTCAATAAATTTTGCTGCTTTGGGGTTTTTGTATTTATTTTTATTGTTAACAACATCACTAAAGGTAATGATGATTTACATTTTACTCCCTGGAATGAATTAGTAAAGGCAAAAATAAATATAAAATGGGAAATCTTACTAATATATAACACAGCAATAACTAAAAGTCCAAATTGCCAGGGTCATCTAGACAACTAAGTTAATTAATTTATAGGCTATATTGATTTACTTCCTCTAAATATACAGGGTCCCTAGATCTCCCAAAGAGCCTAGTACCCATGATTCATCCTCTTTTAAATATAAAGCAGTGTAGGAAATCATTTACTGACATAGTACAGGGGGAATAAAAGAGGAAGCTGTTGAGTAACCAATGGAGAAAAGCACAGCTGGAATCAACCTCTGACCTTTCTGAAAATATAGACAGTACATTCTTCTCCACCTCAGCTTTAAAGACATTTAGAAGCATGGTTTAAGTCTTGCACACCAGACTGATACCATCCAGCACCATGGATAGTGATCTAGCATGCTGTTAAAAGTCATGAGAGACAGAAGGCCATTTGGAAAACCACATTGGTTTAAGTCACCACATTAACATTGTTCTTAGTCTCTTTTCATGTTCTTGTTGGCATTTATTTTAATTTATCTAAAACACTAGCAATCTCTGTTTTAGAAACATGTGCAAGTGAATGAGTTCATTTGCCCTGAGCCCCATTCTAGAGGTGGAAGACAGGGCATACATTCATTATTACAAGAATTCATACAGAGGACTATTCTGAAAGCTGCACAAACTACTTTAAATTCATATAAACTCTTATTAAATAAACAATGACATTAAGTCGTACATTTCATATAACAACTAGCATGGACACTTAAAGAGTATAATTAATTACTCAATAAAAATAATGTTATAGTCAGGAAAGAATGGCCTTATGAACAGTAAGTCATAATTTCCTTCAAATAAAGTATATAAATTACTGATTTGACAGAAACATCAGTTATTACCACAGAGTAACTCATAAATTGAATTGGGAGCTCTTAAAATAAGTACTTAAGTTAATTATATGAATTGGACATCTACATAGAATGGAAATTTTAGAGAAACAAATAGCCATGTTTTAGTTGACTTGAAGTAGAATACGTATATGTTTATTCTCTGACACTCTTGACAAGTTATTGAAATTTAATACAATTGGTTTTCTATAGTCTACTAGCAGTATTATCAACTAGTACCACTTCTGGAGACGTGTAGAATATGCACTGTGAAATTATAACATTGAGAAGAGCAGAAGGCTCTGAGTTGAAATTACCAAAGCCCAACTGGTTCATAAACATAGCCTTGATGATTCTGTAGAACTATCTCACAGTTTCCCCCTTGCACTTAACCATTTGAGAGTCAAAGTATCAAAGTAATAGAAACAGTAAAATAAGGTGAACAAAGCAAATAAACCCTTCAGTTGGTCCTAAGCTTATATCAGTATCTCTTTAAGATGTGGACTTTGCCAATCACTGCTAAAGAGTAAAAACATCATGCAACTGGAGAACTGAATGAACACAAGAAGAAAATTCTTGCATAGAACAAAAAGTAACATCTCTAATCCCAAAGTTCAAACATGGGCTACTTTACTATAAGTTATTTTATATATATACACACACAAACTGAATGTATTGGGGAGAATAATGTTAACATAACTTCCCTCTCATCCAAAGGAAGCACACTGGTTCTATGGTTTGTTCCCATGTTCCCACCTTATCAGCTGTCACTCGAAAGATGACTATATCCATTTGGTCTCACAAAGGTTAGCACTCAAAGAACACCTGATAATAAGACAAGTAAAGCATTCTAAATATTCCTCCTGAATCTCCAGCTGTTGCTGTTTATATGTCTGTGTTTTCGAAAATATATTCAGCTAACTCTATTTCCAAAGCAAAGTGGGTTTCTAAAACCACTGAAAGCAAAAGAGCAATTCAGGCACTGACAAATGTGATTTCTTGGTCCAGCCACAGGTAATGATGATATAGTGCCACCAAGTTGAGGAAGAGTAGCTTAAAGGTTCTGGCAATTTGCGCCAGGCTGGCAGAAAATGCTTTTCTACAAGCAGACTATTAATACCATCTGAAGTGTTGTCAAATATGTGGCCACTCTAACAGGAATAACTGTAACAACATTCATCTGGATGAAATTAATGCCAGAGGTATTTTTTGCATTTTGTTTTGAGCTCCAGAATAAGGAAGGAAAAGTTTTCTTTATTGCTCTGTCAACATTAAAAAAAATGGGAGCAGGAGGCTAACGAATAGCTGGAGACTAAGGTCTATGGACTAGGGTTGGTGGCAAAATAAAATCAATGCTAGTAGCTCAAGTGCTAGGGTCGTTCATAGGCTCTTGCCATGCCTCTGTCCCCAAGGAACATTTTGTGAGTTTCAAAGCAACTATGTAGCCCTGAAGAAAAGATGCCCAGAGAACTCTCTGAGTGTGGCTCTAGCCAACTTCTTGGAGTGTTCCCAAAACAGCTTTCTTAGAGTTAGGGAAGTGTATTACTCAAAGGACATCAAGAATGTTCAATCACTTGTAAGGGATGGATGAACCTCAACACAGACCTAATATCTTATATTTATAAAGTGCTTTTCAACCAAAGAGCTCAGAAGGCAATTACGAACACCATTTCATTAATCCTCATGACACGACACACCTTTAGGCTTCAGGAAACGGAACTATTTGTATTTTGTGGACTTTGATCCTTTAGTGTGCCATGAGAAAGAAATAAATCTAAAACAGAAAACTCATCAGGTGGAGGAAGCGATTTAAAGACCCAGAGCACATGGGCATTATTAAGTAAGGATATTTTGTACATTCACTTAACTAGTTCCTTCAGCCTGGGGAAGCTACCTTTCCTAAAGAACAAGATAGATAGCAGTGTGGTCACCATGCAGACCTTGACATGACTGACAGAACTCACTTCTGCATATAACATGTACTTTCTTCCTTTACAAAAGAAGTTGAACTGTTTAGGTAAAGGTAGTATTCTAGATCTAGCTCCTTAAGTGGCCCTGTTCCTATTCCTTCTTGTCTATTGTTGGCTGAAAACACGCTTTTCATGCACGTATGTGCATGAAAATCATTCAACACTGAATGATTCTTTCAAATCCTGAAAATACATCAAGGGGGCATGTTTTATTGGACTATATTGCTGTTGAAGATAATCTGATGTAATCAATAAGGCATACATCATCACTTCCTGTCCTTTCTCCACTTTTCTCAGCCTGAAGCTCATTTCTCTAGAGTTTCTTCCTAGTTTATGAATTCATCAAGATTATTTGGAATCATGTTGGATTAATACAATGAGGTTCGGATGATGACATCTTCTTCCCCTCCCATGGTCAAAGGGAATGTTTTGAAGGAATTCGATTAGAGCTTTTTTTCAGTATTATCAGGTTCTGTATCATTGACTTATTATAGAAAAAACAATCATAAAGTTGACATGCTATAAATTAGTAACACATAAACTGGCTATATTTGCTTTCCTCACACTTCTTTCATATAATTATTCTGAAACACATACTGTAGATATGCTGGTAGACTCTCTGAATTTGCATCTCTCCTTTCTAGAAAATGTATGCATTCCCTTGTCTGTAAATTTCTGTTTCTTTACATGTAAAATGTTATTTTTATAATAACTATAACATGGAGTTGTTCTGAGAATTAACTGAGGGATTTTATGGGAAGCACTTAGCAAAGTGTGCACCAGACAAATCATAGGGGTAGAGGTATTTTAGATTACATTGCTCAGCTTTTTGCCACTAAAATGAAATATCTGAAGATATTAATTCAAAAATGGAGAAGGTATATTTTGGCTCATCCTTTCTGAGTTGCAATCTAAGCTTAGAGGATCCCTTTAGCTTTGGAGTGTTGGAGAAACATCAATAGAATATGCTGGAGCAAAACTGCTCCCTTTACTAGCCAGGAAACAAAAAGGAAGCCTAGAGATGTCAGTTATAGTCCCCATCAGGCTATGACTTTGGTGATCTAAGGACCTTTCCCAATATTTGTCAGTTGTTGGTGTTAATTCCAGACTGCATACATACAGTCCTACTCACACATACAGTCCTACTCACACATACAGTCCTACTCACAAACCCCTTACCTGTGCTTATATGGTGTGGTGTGCTCAATGCCTGTTTCTTGTGGAACTATTAGTATTGAGTTCTTTAATTCACTTGGAGTAGATTTTAGTACATGGTAAAAGATGAAGATTGAACTTTATTTTCCACAAGTGGATACCCAATTTCCTCAATACCATTTTGAAGATGATCTTTTTTTTCTTTTAGTGTATGCTGTTGGCATTATTTTTGTGGAGAATTCAGTGACTATAATTGCATGGGGTTGTATGTGAGTCCTTTATTCTATTCTATTGATATGCATGTCTGTATTTGTGGCAGTACCATGTTCTTTTTAGCACTATGGTTCTCTAGTACAATTTCAAGTCAGATATGCTTCTCTCTCTAGCATTCTTTTTTTTTTTTTTTTTCAAGATGCTTCTAGCTAAAAATATCTTAATGGTTCCCCTGCCTCTAACGTGCACATCGTGATTACCAAACATTTAGCATATAGGACTTTGGAGACATTCAAGATCCAAACAATGATGCAGACTTGCCTTAAAGTCCATGCTCGGGAGCGAATACAGATACTGTTATATTTATGATGGAGTTATGTTACAATAAGCACATTATAAGTCAAGTTTAACAAATATTTAATATAACTAAGCTATATACTCTAGAGTTTGTATAATTCCCCCATTATCATATATATGTATGTATATGTATAAAACTAGAACTACCAATAGATGCCTCAGCCACCATCCAGACAGAGTACCTTACTATACATTTCCAATCTACAAAAAAGATTAAAATGTAAAGCATGTGTGCTATTGAATGTGTATTGCTCTCACAACATCATAAAGTTAAAAAAAAAAATCCCGTAAGTTGAAGTGCCCTAAATCTAGGACCAGCTACCTATTGCCCTTAGGCTACAAATTTCACTGTTTCTACTCCATGCATGATCCACCTATGACTTGGTGAGGGTATAGGTGTGCACTATTTGTCTAAACAACCAGTATTCAATGATCGCCTTCTTACCAACTGAAGCCCAAGATCACCCCCAATTGAATTGCCTCCCCTAAATATTAGTTTTGCATTCGTGTGATGCACGTTTTGAACTTCAAAGCGGGACTTTAATTACATTCCAGTAAATTTATTCTCTTTTTGTTTCATAACAACCTTCAAAACTGATAAGAAAATGTTTACCTCTGGGTTTCTTTTGGGTTTTGTAGGAGGTATCACTCTTAGCTTTGTGTCATCAGCAAATTTTTTTTATAAGTACAGTTTGAAATTATATTGTGAAAACAAAAACCCATCACATTTATAAGGATGAGAAAATACATAATTCAAAGTGTTGCGAAAGATATACAGAAATAGGAACATTAGCAGTCTACTTTATGAGAAGGATCATTTAGTACTATCTATGCATCAGTCCTTTGATCCAGACATTTATATTTAGAATTTGTTCTTCATACTATCCTCATAAATAATAACTATCTCTATGAAAGGTTCCTCATTACAGCTCTGTAATTCTAAAAGACACCAGTCACCTCTAAGAAATCTCAATCCTCATACAAATACAAAACAGTGCAAATTAGGAACAGCAAGCTATACAAGGAAAAGGCTAACAGTTTTGTACATTTATTTTAGCCACTGAAAACTTTTGCAAAGTGGGAAGATTGTGGTCTACCTTTATTAATGAATATAAATTCACTGCAATTTGTAATTGCCTTGCAATGTCTGAGTTAAGATTTGATTTTCAAAACTTAGAAGTAAGCTAAACTAAAGACATGAATCATTTTTTAAGGAAATCTTTTTGCGTATGTATTTGTGTTTTGCCTGGATATATGTCTGTGTGAGGGTATGGAACCCCCCTAGCGCTGGAGTTATAAACAGTTGTCAGCTGCCATGAGGGTGATGGGAATTGAACTTGGGTCCTCTAGAAGAGAAGACAATGCTCTTAACTGCTGAGCCATCTCCCTAGCTCCAAAGACCTAGTTCTAAAAAGTGGGACATGGTGGAAAAAACAGTGTGTGTACTTAGAATTCATGTCATAAAAGGTATTGAGATTCTTTGTTTCTGGGATACTCCATACAAGGAGGCTATAGTCACAGAGACACTTAAGAAGGTTTATAGAGAAGTGGGCAAGGTAAGGAATTGAGGTAGTAAGGACAGCCAGGTAGACCCAGACAATTGAAATGAAACAAACTCTCTGTCCCTATGAGTGTGAGCAACCAGTAGTACAGTTAACCTCCCCCACACAGGTACATCCCCAGATGACTAGTGCAAAGTGTGACAACTACTGTAAGCTCATGAGAGGCACCTGCCTAAGCTGTAAGCAAAGCCTGACATATAGAAACTATGATGTAATAAATGCTACTTTATTATTTGTGCTTTCTCCCAAATAAAGTGGAGTGTTTTGTATGTAGCAACACTTTGAAGGCCAGTAGAGAACTAATCAACATCAAAGGGATTTCCTGCCAGCTTTCCTTGTGTTGTCCAGTTCAGGAAGAAATTCACCATGATGCACACCAGTTTATAACATTCTTACTGTATGGAAACATTTGCTATAATTACCCAGAAGGCATTCATACTAGTTTGTTAAGATGTATTTTCATGAGCCCATGTTAGTCCTTAGACAGCATTACAGTCTTTATTAAACATGGTCAAATATTACCAACTCTTTTATCAAATGAAATTTGACAATTTATAGATATGAATCCCAAGCTTAAGAGATCTATCTTTTTATACAATGTCAGAGTTAGGAAATTTTTTAGTGCTATTTTCTATTCCAATTTTTCTCCTACTCATTATTTTTAAGTGAACATAATCATGGCTTAGAATATATGTTGCTTGTGTCTGTTGGGTGCTTACTTGAGACATAGAAATTCAGTCTCTTTGAAAAACTTGTGTTGTCATTTTCTCACTTTTGGTGGGATTTAAGATTTCTTGTTTCTATTGCTGACATTATTCTCTACAGTCTGATGACATTAAAAATGGGTACGTAGGAAGCGGCACCTTCATGATGCTATGGTGGTCACTCTTTAAAGAGTTCTGTCCAACTTTGTAATTAATCACAAAGTAGTTTCTGACACACTTGAAAATTTACAGACATTTACAAAAATGTACCTGCTTATTATTTGTGAGAAGACAACAGTGATTGTAAGGTTGTAGAGTCTTCAAAGAATATCTGCGAAACATAAGTTTTCTAATTTGTTGTTTGTCATAGTTCTGCATCATTGGAATTTGGAACCTAGGAAACTAGGAAAGTATCAGAGGACATATTGTGAATTCTACCTCTGCTAATGGAGGTATTAATTAAGAAACAGTATATATGCCTAGTTTTAAAAAAAAATATACCATTTCTACGTCTTCAGAGTGATCTAGTCATAGTTCACGTAATGTAATATTCAAAGGTCATCTGTATACACATCATAATGTGGGCATTATAATATCCTAGTGAAGAAATCACCTGGGGAATGTAGCAGCTTAGTACATCTTGAATTCATACAATGCCTCGTTAACTCTACTTGGCAGATTCATTCAAATTGATTTGTTTGTGAGATTGCAGTATGGCCTCAAATCTGGCTAAAAACAAAGGATGATTATAAACAGCAATGGATTTAATTCAGAGAAATATCTGGAGAATGCTTGGATTAATGTAAAGACTGTTTTTTAAAAATTAACTGTCCTTTTACAAAGAGAAGAACAGAAGATGAAAGGGAAGACAATAGAAAAGACTATATGCTGTATAATAATAACAGCAAATTTAATAAATGGTACTGATTTATTATAAGTACTCCAAAATGCAAATGAAGTATTTGAAATGATTCAAAGATAGTACAGAGATAAAATGTTAAAATGGCCATGTAATTTCCTTAAAAATAATTAATTTAATTCAAGGAAAGATGATCAAATACACTAAGAAAATGAAAAAAAAAAAAAAAGAAAAGAAAAGACTTATGATATAGTGTGAGAAACAAAGACTAACTTCCAAATACCAGTTCCTAAAGAAGAGGAAAGATAGACTCGGGAGCCGGCGCAGATAGTAAAGCATCTATGACACCATCCTCAGGACCTCAATCACATCCTCGTAATCCATGAGAGTAGAGCAGAACAGAGAGAGAGAGAGAGAGAGAGAGAGAGAGAGAGAGAGAGAGAGAGAGAATTCCAGAATTCCTTACCAAAATTTGCTAATTTCTAACTTCAGTTAGAGAGCAGTGTACAAGAATGAGAGGAGACATTTTAGGGGGAAACCATGACTACAGCAATAAGATCCTTTCTCTTCCAGGGATTACAATAGAAGAGCATCTAACTGGTCATTCCAGTGCTTGTTTACTTGGATTTTTGAAATGGCAGGGTCTTATTTCTCCCTCAATCCGTTGAGTCTACTTAGGGTTCTAGGTTGGCTGTTAGACTCCTTAACCTCTGGTCCATTACCAAAGATGATGTATAGGGAAAACTGGACATACTTGGGGATGTGTGTTCGCCTCTCCTCCTGCCACACCTGTGATGGGGAAATGAAGATGGTTGGTCTAGGTTCTTCCTCCACCAGACAACACAGCCAGCCACCTAAACTGCTCATCTAACTCAGTAAGTTCAGATGAAGCCTAATCAGTGACTAACAATCCCATCAAAACTGTGACTTCCATCGCTCCTATTCTGAAGCTGGGAGAAGAGAGTGGAAAGATAGTCAATTGTTCTCCCCACTATTTCTGGCTATGCCTCCCCTTGTTTTCCTTGAAAAATCGATATGTTTATCAGACAAGAGGAAGTGGGTGCTTCAAGTTGCTCATCTCATGAATGGCACAATATTCATTAAGTCTATCAGAGAATGAATCCTTCTCCTATGGTAGAAAAGGGTAGGCATAATACATGCCAAAAACTGAGATTCTTTTCTATTAAAAAATGGCGGATCTCTTACCTTGGCTCACATGTGAATTAAAAAATAAAACAAACCCCTCCCAACTGTTTTGGGCATAGAACAGTTGCAATCTGGGCCAATGTCCCCTTCCAGCCATGTTTACTGGTCTCACAGCTTCACTTACAAATGTGGTACAACATTTGCCTCATGGTTTTCAATAATTTGTAATACGGCCATACACACACTGGGGAAAATGTTCTCATCATCCTCGTATTGCCAAACTATAAATAAATACATTTCCTTTTTTTCCTTTTGTCTTTTAACCAATTAGTTTCTAATTTCTTTGGAGCAAATGGAAATGTGTTTGAGGCTTATGTACCTTTTGAGTCACGGAAAGACAAAGCAACAAACAACATACAGAAAACTAGAAATGATAGTCTGGAATTGAATTGAATCTGTGGACTGTTCACTTGATGTAGAGAACACAAAACTCTCTTATACAGAGGTTGTTGCCAAAGTCCTACAGGAAGCAGGAAGCATCTTAGGTTCTGACTTTGCAGTGAAAGAAGTTTGGAATCCAGAGCCATTAGTGAAGAGTTGATATGGATGCACAGATCTGGGTCCTTGCTACATAACTTTAGCACGTATCTCTTTCTGAGGAAATAATGACCAAGTCCAAGAACCGATACAATAGTGCAGCCCCTGAAGAAAAAGGTAAGGCTATAGGGGGAAAATGGCAAGCAAGTCAGGAAGGAGTGATATTTCTCCATTCCTCCAAGGAAGGGAGGACCCTATTTAACCTCTTCTCATTATTATTTGAATGAAGAGTGGATGCTTTAGTAAAATGAGTAGCATATATTCTGACTTCCTGGCACTGTGATCCCCACCAGTGGCTGTGACTTGCCACTAATGGTTCCACACTGTTATTACAAGTCTGAACAAACATGGCTTCGCCTTCCATCTTTTAGCCTAACTTTTATGAACCAATCTTAAACAAACAATCCTTATGTTAGATCTTGATATGAATAATTGCCGGTCTGGAATTACCTATGTCTACTTAGAGTAGCAAAATATTCAACCTTTTCTATATTCAAAACAAAACCTTTAAAAGAAAAGCTAGGGGAAAATAGTTCCATCTTTCAACCTAGGTGGTTGTTAAAAAGCAGCCTTAAGCATGAGTGTTTTATAGTTTATAGTTGAGCAAAAAGAAGCTTCCATAAATGCATTTCCCTACGAATTAAGAGCCAATATTAGAATGACATTACTTTAGCATATGAATGATAGGAAGGCTCTAGAGAAAAGCATGAAAATGACCAAGATCTGAAGACTGAAAGATTAAAGAAGAGGAGGGACAACTAACATTGCTTAATGTTCTGAATAACATTTTGAGAGACACAGACTTGTCAGCCATTAGAAGTGCAGCATGATTTATGTCCTGACTTGAGGATTAGTTCCTATTGTGTGTGTGATGCCTTGAATAACAATATTTTAAAATTAGGCATTTTAATAAACCATTTTAGAAACATAGCCAGTGATAGAGTTGAAATTAGTTACACATTTGAAATATTTCTTTGTGTCACAATGTCCATTATATTGCTTGTTGTAGGTGTGCATTTTGTCTTCTTTTGTTTTATCTTTACTTATGTGCATTTGTGTGTGTACGAGGCAGGGAATGTGGACAGGAGTACAGAGATTTGCAGAGGCCAGCAAAAGGTGTCAGATCCCCTGGATCTGGACTTACAGGCAGTTGCAAACAACCAGATAAGGGTAATGGAGACCAAACCTAGGTCCTTTGCAAGAGCTGTACCTGCTTTTACCCACTGACTTATCTCTCCAGCCCTCATGTTTTCTCATAAAACAAATGCACATATTGAGAAGCAAGTGCTGTAAATATTGTTCCCAATATATTTCTATGATTTGTAACACACCATTGCATCAGTCACTGATGGGTCTTAAGTACGACAGGATACGCATGATATTGACAATCTCTGATCCCTCAAAAGACAGGTGTCTGTAATACAACAAACTATCAAATTATATAACTTAAAATGTTCCATGACCACTAAGTTTCTTATATATTTGAAATGTGTGAATTTCAGACATATCAGTAAAATATAAATACCCAGCCCTCTCTTAGTCATTTGCAATATTAAATATATGGTATTAAATCTTGGAAATCTAAATAACACATATAAAATTACTTCAAACCAAAGCTCATTTTTGTATATTCACTAGATACTCAGCACTTCCTAAAAGTTATACAAAATAAATAATCATGGTTTAAAGAAATAATTCAGAATAATTTCAACTGACATTCCAAATTAAACAGACTTTGAAAAAATTAAAGCCTAAGAAATCAGACAGATCTATTCTCTCGGCAGAAAAAAAAAAAAAGACAAATTATATCATCTATAACATTTCAAATTAGACTGATAAAATTAGCCTATACTGTACAGACATTTCTGAACCAACTAGGGAAATGTATCAGGTGACCTAGTATTTTTACCACCCTAATTACTAGGTTCCTTTGAATTTCAGTCTTTCAGAGACCTGCTTTTATCTTTGCAGTAATGATCCAAGACATTAAAATCAGGCTTTTGAGTGACTCAATTTGCCTTCTCAGGTTCACACAGTATCTATTGATGTTCCATGCTGTCTTGTCAGAGAGCACTTACAACCTGGGTGAGGTTAGGGTGTAATTAGGGAAAGATGTGGCAGGTGAAGGGAAACCATGCAGCTCTGTTGGTTTCAGGATTTGATTTCTGGTTTTTCAGGCATGATGGATTATTTCAATTCTACTAGAATTCTTGCAAGAGTTTAGACTTCTGAACAAGGTTTGAAATATCCCATGTAACCCAAGTAATGAAGACATAACTTTCACATCATTTCCATCCTTGCAAATATTTTGGCTTTAGTGCTGATCAGAAACAGCTGCAGTCACTGTCTTACTTGAGAAAGGTTAGGGAGGAAGATGTGCTGGACCAAGTGATTTCTACAGCTTGTATTCAGCTACTGAGAATGGAAGCGAGGCTAGAGTTTCCTAGGAAGGTAAGGGATCAGGATTGGCCAGGGCTCACAGCACATGTGCTGCTGAAGCGCCTGGCTCAGTTCAGTTGACTTATTTCAAGAACAACTCTATTAAGTGTATTTCAAAATTCCCTTTATGGACCTGATCAAGCTCAGAATTCTCAGAGGTCAGAGAGAGTCACAAAATGAAGCAAATCGGTTAGATTTCATTGTTCTTCTTCCTCTAGGGAAGCCCATGGCTCCTTGAAAACCATATATCCCCTCCCAGGAGTGCCTTTGTACTCATCTAGACCATCTGTCCTGTGCCAGGTACTATAACCACCCAGAAATTTCAGGAAAAGTTGGCCCTTTATTTTGAACATCTAAAAAGCATTAAAGTTCTATTTCAGCTTCAATTTCACTTATGAAAATTGTCAACAATTTTATACAGGTAAAGGGAATTAAATAGATAGTTTTAAACTTTGGCTGTCTAAGATTCTATATGGCCTTTTATTTTACATTACCATTTGTGTTAGATGTAAATATGTTTTCTAGCTCTCCTTGATACATGAGTCATCTTTTTCTCCATTTTCTCATAGAGTCTAGGTGAGCTAGGTAAATCCATGCTTTAGGAACAAGAGAAAAATCACTTATGGTTGTAAATAATTATTTTAATAGAATAAATTTTGTTTAAAGTTTTAAGTAATTTATAACAAAGTATTTGCCATTTTCCTATTGCTTCCAAATACATTTACTTATTTAAGGCTAATAAAGGAAACTCTCTACCAGGATTATAATATTGATATTTATAGGCAGGCAGAGAGCTCAGAAGCAATTTAATACTTATGAGGAATTTACTATATTTGGCTAATAAAAGAGAGCTTGAAAGGAAATTATCTCCACATTGTTTGAGTTATAGGAAGCAAACTCTGTTGGTATGCTTTCCAATTTGACATTTGAAACTTTATTTTTTGATTGGTGACTTTATTGAAGTTGACACTGAAATGCAAAGAAGCCTCATTTTGTAAATAGAATTCAGTGTATGTGTTTGAATTTTTAGAGTTAAAATGTTCACTGTTTATGTTTAAGAGGTTCAACATGGTCTGATACCTTGATAAACATGCAACTAATGAGATAATTACATAGTCAAGTGAAATAACAGAGACCTTGTCTCAAACAATGGCTTTTCTTTTTTATATATAAGATCCACTGTTTTGGGTAAATTGTGAATGTATACAATGCTATAATAATGATCTTTTCGTTGTACATTAAACTTTTATGTTTACTCATCCTTCATAGATACTTTGTTGTATGGCAAGGAAAATACTGCATGATCTCATTGTGTGCAGAATCTACAGAGAAAAGCAAATTCACAGAAACAAGAAATAAAGTGGTATTTACAAGAAAGAAGGGAAAGCAGGAAGATAAAGATCAAACTGAATTTTTTAAAAGTTTAGTTTAAACACTTCAATAAAATCCATAGTCTGGTTGTTGTTGTTGTGTTCCTTTGATAACAGTGAACTAGATTCTAGAATGTCAGAAACTTCACGGCAGGGAGAAAGCTGAACCTTATGTAAAGACACGTGACTCAAAAAAAGTCATCAACTTTAGAACACACAACTGAGGGCAAGAAAATGAAGACAAAAAGGAGTTGGTCACAGAAAAGACAGATGTTCCTTGTGGCTGCCACCTTCATGGAGAAGGATTAGGGAGAGATGTCTAGGTAACTAAGTGAGAGAGCCCATGGCTTCAACAAAAGAGTTGGCAACTTCTCAGGGAGAGGGAGGGAAGTCTGTTGGGAATCACTACAGCTTGCAGTCACACAGTGGCAGTAACAGAACTAGAGAAATAAATGATTCTCATCGTCATCATCAGATCTTGCTCCAAGCAAGGTACAATATAACATACATGAACTCAGAATTGAATCTGTGCCTTTCTTGTAAAGAATGAGAAAGTGTACATGGTTTTTGTTTGTTCATTTATTTCGCTGCTGTTGTGGCTATTTATTGTGTCTGATGTCTTCAAGTACATGTAACTGGATTCCCTGTCCAATTTTGGTGTCTCTCCATTCCTTTATCCTGGATTAACCCCATAGTATTTCTGTTTCTCTGTGTAGCAGCACTATTGAACTATGTATAGTATATTGTGCCTGGGGATTTAACTCATCCACTAGAGATTTTCTTGGTCCCTTAATTTTAAGTAAATAAACAAGCATAACCATAACCTTCAAAATATACACGATTTCTTGCAGAGGTTCCTCAACTAAACATGGCCCATTACAGATTGTTTATGTGTAACCACTCCATGTTTCATTAGAAACCTGTCATGCACATTTGTAAAGATATTATCTATGGTTGCTTTTGCAGTCCAAGTACAGGTTTGAAGGATGACAGGAAGAACCCTGTGAAACCTAGTTTGTAGCTGTACATATATAGTAGTTATAAATGTGATGCATAAATAAAATATTTCAGTTAAGTGTAGGGTTTCAAAATCTATAAAATTACTATGTGGCCAGTTAGCGAAAAAAGTTTTCAGATCACTGATGAAAATAAAACTATCAAGGTGTCCCTGGGTATATTTAAATCAAAGTTTCTCCCATCATTAACTAGCTCAGTAACACTGGTCAGTGCTTCTTAATATCTCTCACACTGATTTTCTTTATCTCTAAAGTGCTGATAAGCAAACTTCTTCCTGGATGTTCTAAGGAGTATTTCAGGATCAATACTGGGTCTGGGTTACCTTCCCTCACTATTATTTCACTGAAGTCCTTTACTCAATGATAGATTATGATACTAGACCCATTACTCTTTCCAGAATAGTCTGTTTTCACAGATTTATAGATATTTGCAATAAAGATCTCACCACTGAAATCTAAGAAAACCACATTGCCATGGTATTATTAAAATGAATACAAATATATTTTAATTCAATGTGAAGGGGTGGCAGTTGTACAATGGGCAAAGGTATTCTTAAAGCAAATCTTTAATAATACGATTACTGAGTATTTTGCATATAGTAGGATGTGAGACACAGTGATGAACTTGCATGTGAATTTTATATTTGTCAAGCGGGAAGCTGAGCTCTGTATACAATTCCACCTGGAGTGCTTCAGCAGTCAAACTGGGGTTTGTGCCTGATTGCTGTTTTCTGTTTTCGAGTGTGAGTAAACACATTTGACTATTCCACTTATCCTGAGTGTGACCTTCTTAGTGTTTCTATGTGACCAAGCATAATAGTACTATTTTAATTGTTCCCAAGGACTAAACTCACCCAATGACAGGTGAAGCACCAAAAAGAGTTGGGGTGTGGATAAAAACAAGTCTGTGGAATCCAAAAATCGGCATTTGGAAAAGGATATGTAGCAAATGAGCACAACCTCTCTGAGTCCCTGTTTGCTTCACTGTAAAAGAATGAGATTAATATTTCTCTGCTAGAAAGAGTGGAAAACTGATTTCCAGAGTGGTTGTACCAGCTTGCAATCCCACCAACAATGGAGGAGTGTTCCTCTTTCTCCACATCCTCACCAGCATCTGCTGTCACCTGAGTTTTTGATCTTAGCCAATCTGACTGGTGTGAAGTAGAATCTCAGACTTGTTTTGATTTGCATTTCCCTGATGACTAAGGATGTTGAGCATTTCTTTAGGTGCTTCTCAGCCCTGCAAATTTCCTCAGTTGAGAATTCTGTTTAGCTCTGTTCCCCATTTTTTTGATAGGGTTATTTAGTTTTCTGGAATCTAACTTCTTGAGTTCCTTGTATATATTGGATATTAGCCCTCTATTGGACGTAGGATTGGTTAAGATCTTTTCCCAATCTGTTGGTTGCCATTTTGTCTTATTGACAATGTCCTTTGCCTTACAGAAGCTTTGCAGTTTCATGAGGTCCCATTTGTCGATTCTTGGTCTTAGAGCAACCACTCTGGAAATCAGTTTGGCAGACCCTCAGAAAAATGGACATAATACTACCTGAGGACCTGCCTATACCACTCTT
>CM052705.1:92885323-92938225 GCA_028551405.1 Uromys caudimaculatus | reverse complement strand
ATGTAATAAAGACACATGCTCCACTATGTTCATAGCAGCCATACTTATAATAGCCAGAAGCTGGAAACAACCCAGATGTCCCTCATCAGAGGAATGGATACAGAAAATGTGGTACATTTACACAATGGAATACTACTCAGCTATTAAAAACAATGACTTCATGAAATTTTCAGGCAAATGGATGGAACTTGAAAATATCATCCTGAGCGAGGTAACTCAGTCACAAAAGAACGAACATGGTATGTACTCACTGATAAGTGGATATTAGTCCAAAAGTTCGGAATACCCAAGTTTCACTTTACAGTAACCACTGGACTGAGAGTGAGGTCCCAGATGGAGGAGTTGGAGAAGGGACTGAAGGAGCTCTGGGAGTTTGCAGCCCCATGGAGGGAGCAACAGTGTCAACTGGCCTGACACCCCGGTCCTCCTGGAGGCTGGACCAACAACCAAAGAATACACATGGAGGGGCCCATGGTTTGGACCACATATGTGGCAAAGAAGGGCCTTGTTGGCCATCAGGGGGAGGAGAGACCCTTGGAACTGAGGGTGTTAGAGGCCCCAGTAAAGGGGAATGTCAAGGTGGGAATATGGGAGTGGGTGGGTGGGTGGGTAGGAGGTGGAATACCCTCATAGAGGTGGGGGAGGAGGAGGGGATAGGTGGTTTCCAAACAGGAGACCTAGAAAGGGGGAAGCATTGGAAATGTAATTAAAGTATCAAAAAAAAAAGAAAAAAGAAAAAAGAGAGTGGAAAAGTTTTATCAAGTGAAGTCAGCACAGTGACTATATTTATCAAAAATGATGATATAACGAAATCAGAATTCCAAACTCATTAGATTATGTGTATGTATGTGTGTATGTATATATGTGTTTCAGTACTTTAATTCTACCTCAATAAAGATGTGTGTGTGTGTGTGTGTGTGTGTGTGTGTGTGTGTGTGTGTGTGTGTGTATATATATATATATATATATATATATATGGGTTTTGGTACTTTAATTTTACCTCAATAAAGATGTATATCCAAGGGCACAACTTACCCTCCATGCGTGCTAAACTCTGTCTGGTACCCAGGTATGTATCATTCAGGTATATCAGTGTGACTTTTATTGATTTTAGATCTCAGTCAAATATCAAATGCATTTTATTTCACTGTGTGGAATTGTGGGTGGGGTATAAGATAAGGTAGCATGCTTTTCTTCAAGACACACAGGCTTGAGTTTTGGGTGTTCACATACGTGTTTATGTCCTGGGAGTATTGCCCGATCTTAAAAAGATTCTATATGCCTTCTTGTAAAATGATGATTAAAAATAGCTCCTATCCTCTGAGGGCCTTATTGTGTAGACTGGTTCAATCTCAGGGCAATATGTGAGCCTTTATTGCTCATCAGAAGGCTTATCACTACCTCTTGATGGTTTTCTTGCTCTTCCATTATCTAAAAGATCATTGAGTAAGGGAGCTATGTTTAATTTTTCATTGCCTAGCACAGATTCACACATTACATGTAGAATAAATATTTGTTAAATGGTGAGTGGATACATAACTAAATGGATACCTCTACGCAAATCTATACCAAAAATAGATTTAAAAAAGCTACCATAGGGTTCTAATATTTAAAACAATGGTATATGTTTTTATAACTCATTATTAACTCATTTATAGTATTTGATGTAACTTTTTTGTGTTTGATTTCTGTTGAATTGCCATTGTCTTCTTATATGTCTAATCTCAAAGTCTTCTTATGCTGCACTGTGTATATACATTTGGCATTTGCGAATGAGACACCAAGCCATCCAGGCTGACCCAAAGCACTAAGGACTTATGGAAGGCAGTGTAAGAAAGAAATGCATCTCACAGCACACTGTACATATTACTGGGAATCCAATCAAATCTATATTAACGCCAAGATTTGATGATTAAAACACGCCTTCTTGTCCCTGGTTCACTTCATCCTTCCCTTCTGACACCCCTCCCCCAAACACACACAATCTTTAGCCTGCTGGAGTATTGATCAGGATTCTAGAAGACTTTATCTCTTTCTGATGAGCTGCAATATGATTATAATCGATTGGGTGATTCAAAGCATAGGCTCCCGTTAATTAATCTCTCTACTTCATAGAATTATAAAGTATATATGCATACACATGTGTGTAAGTGTGTATATATATATATATATATCCTTTATAAAAGAAATTTAATGTACCTTTTAGACTTTAAATAACTAGAGAGACCCCGAAGCTTCATATAAAATAGGAACAGAAGTGAATACATTGGAAAACTTTGCTTATAAATAAGTCTAATCTCTCATGTTAGTGTTGGAAAACATAGAATATGGCCAAATCAAAGGTAGAGAGCAAGTAAGGACACATCAATCATATTGGATTGTTGGGGTGGTAGTACCAGATAATCATGATTAAATATTAATCCTAAATCGTACATTCTAGAACTTTTATTTACAACTAAATTATAGCTTTTATGAAATAATAGCATCTCCTACAGCAATCACTAAACTTATATTTAGAGCTTTACAGTATTAGATGATTGCTCTAATTGAGAAGAACGTCGTATGGATTATGACGCTTGTATCCATAGGGATGCTTCTTGACGAGCAAGATGCTATTATATTTTTACGTCATATGATTTCAAACAAGCATTATTGTCCCATAAATGTCATCTTCCTACATTTCCAATCATTGATGCACTATTCCAAAGCTGTGACTTAAAATATATACATAATATGAATTGAAGAAATCTTGGAACTACCAAGATGGTTCAATTGGTTCAGTGAGCAAAGGTGTTTGCTGCCAAACTTGACAAGCTGAATTCAAACTCTGGGACCACATATAATAGAAGGGAAAAACTGACAATTGTAAGTTGTCTTCTGACCTTTATGTGTGCAGCAGCACATACATACATACATACATAATACATACATACATACACACAATTACAATAAAGTTTTTGAAAAATAAATATTTTCATTCATATTTCTCATCAAATAACATTCAGAAGTAATTCTTAAACTTGTATTATTTGCACCATCAAGCTAATAAACTTAGTCTAAATATTTGACTTAGAACTTAAAAAATATAGTAGGCTTTTTTAATTTAGAAAATTCTACCTTCTCCTGTAAATTCCATGGCTTCCTAAAAATAATGAATACCAAGAGCCAAACAGAGCTGTGTATCCTATGAAGTTCAATAGGAGTGTGCAGCAAAAGTATTCCTTTTTTCTAAGCAGCCTAAAGACCAAAAGGACAACATGTTTATAAGTGAATTGTGTATAAATAATGTGTATAGTTACTGTAATTGCTAGCATATTATCTGTTATAAATCTTCATTATAATAACAAGCTCCACTGTGTGTGTTATTTAACTCCTTTATAAATAATCTTGAGTTATGTACTAGTTTAATGTCTTGAGGAAAATTCCCATATGCCAAATGTTAATATATTCCTTCTCCCTTGATCCCAAGTGTTTTAGCATCTGTATGTATCCTTCTTTATACATATATTATATATAAAATAGTTATTATGAATATATATTATATATATATATAATATATATATATATATTTATCTTGTGGGTGATTGCACTTTATTTTAAAATTAGCAGATATCTACAGTTTCCCTTGAAATGCTTATCATTTACTAAGGGAAACTTACAGGGAGAGAAAGGCTCTAGGCATGATAGCAATAATTGCATTTAACTTGCAAGATGCATAGCTATTTATCTTGTGACTAGAAATCCACTAAGGAGAAAGGTTTGTCTGATAAGACAAAAAGTAAAGACAAACATATGAAGCATCCTTTCTCTACTTCCTTAAGGAAGACCATCAAGCAATAAAACAGACTTCCATTTAATCAGGCTCCTCTTGCCTGCTTAGATAGAGAAGTGGGAGGGATAATGGTATCATAAAGGGAATGAATCTCCAAAGCCAAAAACCTGTCACTTGTGATATTAATAGAGGTAAATGTCTTGGTAAATGGATAAGTGCCGATTTCTAGACTAGGCAGAAATTTGAGATTTAGCTTTATAAAAGATTTCAGAGATTGCTTTTACTTAAAAAAATATTACAATTTGAATGTTCCAGTTAAAGCTAGAATTTCTGACTGTGCAATAAAATCCAGGGCATCCCAGCCACAAGGTCCTGACTTGTGTAGCAGCATCTTCAAACCCAAACCAAAATCAACATCTCTAGAGCCTTTGCTAAGCCATCAAGTAGAAACAAACCCACTCCAGCTTTCAGAGTATTTCAAGGCCTACTGGTTTGTTTTGTTTGTGAAGAGAGAGAGGCAGGAACTATCTTGTCTGAAATCTGGTACAGGCATCATCTACCCCATTTTACTCCCTTGAAACAAAGCACTCACCATGGGACTGATTATACAATGGTAGATGTCTAAAGGAAGGATGAATAAGCAACATGAGAACTTGCTTCTCTGCCTTTCTGAGTAAACTTCAGTGCATATTCTCAAACAAACAAGCAAACAAACAAACAGATTTACACCCAACTGTGCCCAAACATGAGAAATTATACTTATTTGATAGCTGCAAGTATAATTATCTCTCATGAGTGCATAGTGGAGTTAAAGAACATTGGCGAAGACCAGTAATCTCAATCCACAATCTTGATTTTGCAGATCAAATAATCTTCTACTGTTTGGTTGGGTTGTTTGGGGTGGTTTTTTGTTTATTTGTTTTATGGGTTTTGTGTTTTGTTTTGGTCAGGTCTGTGGATGGATTTGCTCCACAATCATGTTGTCAGAGTATACAAATATAGCTTAAGACAGGGTACACTGTCACTTCTATTTAAGAGACACATCTCTAGCAGCATTCCTTTGAAAATTCCTATATTAAATGTCAGCTTGGGCCATCATGTGTTTTTAATGGGAGAAAGTGCAGACACATAGATCTGAGGCACAGAGAAATTTCTCAACAATGAAAACTTACTTGAGGTAGTACAAGAAGAGAGAAGTGCGAAGGGACTCTTTGCAGCCTAGTCATATTCTAAAACTCTTGCTGTTACTCACTACCCTCTCCTGCAACTCCCCAAGTCAGATAGAGTTATTAGCCCTGGTTGCAAAATACTACATAGTCTTAGAAGGTACACTGGGGCACATTCTTATTATTCTATTAGTGATATGGAGACTTTGATGGTAGATAATATGCAAAAGGAAATAATACATGTTGTATTCTGGTCCTGTACTATTTGGTAGGAGCTAACAAGGTGTAAGAGTTGGATGAGAAAATACATTTAAAGCATAAACATTTTGCAACAAAATAAAAACTTTAGAGCCTCAGTAACACTAGGTTCATTGTAAAATACTAAGCGGTTGTTGTGATATGTGGCTGGCATATTGAGCAATGCCAATAGTAAATCTGCAAGAAGACTATTTTTAGCTTTCTAAATATCAATGACTATCAAACATATTTCTGTTAAAAATTCCCAATGCCTAGCCCAGGTACCCTAAGTTTTGGAAGTGCATATAGCACCTGTGAGTCTTGTTAAAGGTGAATTTCAACCAATCAGGAGTGGGTCCTGAAAGTAAGCCTTTTAATGGATCCAAGGATCTGATGCTACTGTTGTATAAGGCAAATTGCACATGAGACTGAGCACTGCCAGTTGCTGTCATTTCCACAGGACTTTAATTTGCAACTAAGTAGAAAATGCCTACCATTTAATATGCACATAGATGTTTATGCTCTATTTTCTACCAAAGACCAACTAGACTAAGTTGAAAATTATTTGACAACAGAAACTGAATCTCACTAATCTTAAGTCAGTTCTGAAAGCTTGGGAAGAAAATTCTACAGTGCAGATATTTAGAAGGTATTGGTTTGACATTCACTGACATAATTTGTCCTGCTTGAGGAATTTACCTTTATGAGAGCATTATTTTTTAAATGTGACAAAGATTGAACACATTCATTAAGTGAGCTTTTCTACAGCTGGTCTTTTATCTCTGTAGTCTTGAAGTTCAAATATGGTAGTTTTTACTATCGACTACAATTATACTTTTTATTTTTATTCCTTTTGTAGGACTTTACTAACTATGTCCCTGCCCTGCCCCCTCACCCTTGAACTGAAAACATCACAAATGTTGAATGAATGAGTGATCAGAGAGACGGAGCTTGTTTTAATGCATGCTGTCTATCTGACAAGGCCTCAAATGCTTGCAAGCAAAGCAAATGAACAAAATTCTGCTCTCTGGCTAGGAATTGATGAAAACTAAGGCCTAAGAAATTTCATTATGTTATCAAGAGTTTATTTACAGTACTTATTTTTAACTCTTCAGAATCTTGGTAAGCTAGCATGAGGTTCATGTAGCCACAATCATATCTCCCAGCATAGCATTTAGGCTACACAACAGGATGGTGAATAATTGAAATATGTTTTAAAGACATTGTTATTAATTTAGTGATTCTGAGTCATGGATTATAGCACTCTGAAGTGAAGATGTTTGACACTGTGGAAACCTGCTACTGGCATGACAGAAATCACACACGCTGCTCAATACCCTATGATGCTCCTGATAGCACATCACTGAATCAACCACCATGCACAACAGTCACTTAGCCCAAAAGGTCAGCAGTACCAAGGGTCAGAAAAACGACTACTGAAACTACTCCAGGCATGGATTACTGTTTTAGAAAATGTCTATTTGTATATTACCAAAAGAGTGTAGCCATCAATAAAATAACAAATCAGAAATAATACAATGGGCATGATGTTTGAGGTAGTACAGTGCAAGAATCAAGAAGGAATCTTGATTCTGATCTTTTTCTATTGAGGCACTAGGAAAGTTATTTAGCCTCTCGGAGTTTGCTAGGATTTGGATGAGTGTCCATTCACTAAAGAATTCACCCCTGGTTGGCGGTGTTAGATGGTGCTGTGCGCTTATCAGAAGAGTATCCTTTTGAAAGGGTCTTGGACCCATGTGTCTCTTCTTGGTTTCCTGCCTAATGAGGTGAAATTTCTTCCATTAGGTGACCTTTATTAGAAACTTCAAGCAAATGAGTCTTACTCAGTCTTGGACTGAAAATTCCAGAATTGTGAACCAAATAAACTTTCCTTACTAAGTTATTCACTTTTGGTTAAGTTAAGGAGCATCAACACACTTTTTTTTCTACATTAGTTAATTGCCTCAGGTATTTTAGGATAGCAATAGAACACTGACTTATAGAACGATGATAAGGATTTCAATCAAGAGTACTTCAATTGAGTTGCTATGCTGTATTATGGAACATCAAGGAGGCTTTGCTTTGCTTAACAAACTCCTGGATGGGAAGATAGAAGCCCTATACTTTTGGAACTTGCTTATCATTCATCATTTCTGAAAGATCTGGCTTTCTCCTGAAAAGCTCTTAGAGTAGTCATGACTTGATCCTGAAAACCCTGTGGCATAATAGCCATCCACCCACATTTGAGAGTGGATCTTGAGCAATCATATTCAGCTCAGCCTCACAGGGGACCCAGAGCGATGGCTAAAATTAATTCCCATGTTCAACTCACCTTTCACCTCCCCTCCCTTGTCCTTACCATTACATTGTGTAAAGAGAGCAATCAGAGGTGGTATAAGGCAGGCACATTTGTCAGTGGCTGGATGACAGCTCTGAGCTCATTCTCCTTTTATTTCTCTCTCCTCTTCCTTAGCCTTTCTATTTCAGGTTCAAAGAAAGAAGTCACTTTTGAGTTCTGTCTCCCAGAATCAAGCTGTAGAAGATCCCAATTGCTGCGGAACTATTTCCATTTCAGATACTCAGTGATTCACAAAGAGCCAGAGCTGAAGGCTCCGTGTCCAGCTGTGCTCTCAGTATTTCACAGTAGGATGTTTCAGTAAATCCAAGTAAACTCCTATAAATGACTGCGAAAAGATTTGAGAGCTGACCCATTCATTCTGTTATGTAGCTGACCCCTTCAGATGTGGTGGGCAGGAATGACTTCCAAGAGTGTGCCCTTAGAATAAGACAACTCAAGTGACTATTTGGTAGAAGCTACTCTATATTAAAACATGGCACCCTTAAAATACACATTATCCTCAATTGGTCCATGAGATTGCCTTGCTGTTACGAGGAGGACAACTTGGTCCCGTCTATGTTAATATTTGTTTCCTTCCTTAAATGTAAATTTTCTGCCTCTCATCTCATGACCATTATATTTGTGTCATCACTAAAACTGACCTTTATGGTAAGATTCTCCTGAACTTTTCTTAATGGCTACCAATTGATTGCTGTGATCAATTTAACAGAATGTCTTAGAAAAAGAAGAGGACGTATCTTTTATCTAGATTGGTATCGTTGCTGTTTGGTGCTCACACACAGAGGTCATAGTGGCACTAAGTTTAAAATAAACTACTTAAACATTTTAATATTGTAGTAATGATTCCTTAAGTTTAGTTAAATGCATTCTTTCGATGTCATAAGAGAGAAACTAAGTTATTCAAGGTCCAAAGGATGCTTAGGAAGTCTTGGCAGATTTTTGAAATGTAATTCCCTTGTACTGTAGGGGCAAGAGTAGAAATTGAGTCTAATTGGGAAGAGCTAACCTGGTCTGGATTTTGTCCTTCTGTTACTATGTCATTGTTGGATAGCAGTGCCTCCATCACTGTCAGTGTTGATTTGAACTTGAGAATAGAAATATCCAGTTTATTCAACTCACAGGCTATCAAATAGTCAAAATGAATCATGGATAAGAGGAGGACATCTGGTAATGTGGCTATGATTTATTATGTGCCTACATGATTATATATCCTTTTGGTAAACATTTCACATGTGTTCCTCTCACTGAGCCTAGACATAACTCTAAAAGTATTGTTACAAAGGCATCATCAAGACTGGAAACTAGATGGGTGGTGAGCCTCTGTGCCCCGTGGAAGGTTTGCAACTATACTGCCAGCCCTGAAAAACATGGGCACCTACCTGGAGAGTTAACAATAAATGTAGAAGGGAAATAAATGAGAATTTTTGAAGAAGGAATCTGATACATTCCCAACAGTAATCATCAGAGGAGAAAAATCGGAACTGTTGGAAACTCTTATTCTTGTTTCATGGTTCAGTGTTATTGTATCTTGAATTATATGTGGGGAAAGGCACCAAATACTTCAAAACTTAGGGTATTCCAAGGTCCTAATTCAGATTTGTGACATACAACTGACTAAAAAAAAAAAAAAAAAAAAAAAACCCAACAAGTTCTCAACTCACCAGATGGCTCTGAGGTACACATTTCTAACTGCCAGGCTTTACCCTGCTCAACAATAATAACATTTATTACAACTAAATGAGAGTTACCAGTGATGATAATAGTCAACAGGAAAAGCATTGGCATTAAAGAAAGGTTTATTCTACTCAGAAAGCCTATATGAGGCAACCCATAATTTAGAGCTAAAGACACAAAGGAAGAAGTGCACAGCAAGGGTCACTGGTGTTCTTAGGTATCTGTGGCTTTAAAATGACCATCCAATGGCTTCCCATTGGTGGCAACAAATTTGTTCATTCTCCATTGGCTCTGGGCAAGTGGCTAACATCAGTTTAGAAATCTTTGAAATTTCTAGCAGAAATACAACAAACCCTAGTGCAGCGATTTTAGTGCCAATGATAATATGCATAGAGAAAGGGAGATGGATTTTTCCCCTATGAACAAATAAATGAACAGCTTTTATCGTCTTTGCTCTTTTACTTTCTCTCCCCTCTTTGACCCCACTATCATATGCCTGGATTTAAGCAATAAAAACTTGAAAATCAAGTCTATTAGTGTCCAAAGAATTTGGATGTTGATAAAAATTCACGGTAACCTCGGACTTCTTTCAAATTTTCAAAACATAGCCTCATGAGGTCATTTTTTTCTTTTTTTGGTGAGAATCTAAGAAATACTAAGAGAACTCCATCACTGGCTGAGCTGGCTCTTTGGGCGGAAATCTAGGAATGACAGACACATGAGTAGATGGGGTAATTAATAAATTAATATATTTATTTCTTCAGTGCCTTAGAAGAATTGTATCCACAATTCTTAAAGTAGGAATAGGGAGAAACTGGATATCATGGAAGAGCCAAGCAGTACACACTATTGATTGGCTTTTTAGAAATGCAATACTGATTCAAAGCATAAAATCTCAATCATTGCCTTTAAGCTACTGAGAAAATGTCTTGGGCTGTAAGTTTACAAATTTACCATGAATATTTCTTTCAGGTATGATAATTAATTATTAATCAAAATGCCCAGAATCCTGGAAATTGAATGTAGGCTTCTTTAGCAGCATGCTCATCTCACTGTTGAGGAAGTGAGAGAAAAATAGAGACCAAAATGGGGGCATTTTGAGCATCAGACAGTGAGTTCCACTTGCATCTTTTTCACGTTAGTAACACGTGCAATCTCCTGAGCCATTTTCCATCATCTGTCCATTAGGCTGCACTGCAATTATGGAGTAATAGTCTCTTGTTGGGTATTTAAGTTCACTTTTTGGTGTTTTTATGGCCAGGGTTCGGGATTCTTGGTGGGAGACTTGAGAGATGAGAGAGAAAGCTAAGGGACTATTTGAATGAGTCCCTTTAAAGAAGCCAACCTTCTCTCTCCCTACCCTTGATTCGCCATCTGGCTCTGGGAGTTTGCTGCTGCACATTCCAAGACTGTGAAATTCAAATGCATGATTAGCCCCTCCATCTCCCATGCCAGCATGCTTCGTAGGAAAATCACTGTTAGGACCAGACTCTAAAGAGCAACACAGGCTTAGTGGGAATGAGAGAAAAGTACTTGGCTAATTCAAATAAATAAGGAAACTCTACCCTTGGTTTTTCTCATTGCTCCCCTGAGTTAATGCTCATGAATTCAAGTTTAATAAACTTGCTGCTATATTCTCGCTGCCACCTCTTGCCATCTGTCCCTTCAACCACACCTAACAACCTAGCACCACACAGGCCAGATATAACGTTCAGCATTTTCCAAGCCCCCACAACAAGGGTGATGGCTCTTCTCTCCTCTAAAAACCTTATGATATTTATCTTCAGTATGAACCAGTCAGGAAGCATTGGTTTTAAAGTTTGCAAAACAACATGTTCAGTGCATACTTAGAAAGTCTCCAGAAGGTTCCTACACTGCTATAATCCCAAAGAAAACTCCCCCCCCACCTCAGACAAATGGCATAGATGTATTCTTTGCCTATAATCTGATGATAATCATGATAAATAATGTCAAATAATGATGGTCCTCGGAGGCCAAAGGGAAGGTGTTACCTGTAGGATAATGCTCATTCACTGGCCAGTTGTCCACCTGAAGTGTGGCATTGCCCCCGTTCCTGGTGAAGCGCACCACGTGGTATTTGCCATCGTTGACGGGGGTTCTCTCTTCTTTGATGGAGATGTCAACTGTGCCAATATTGAAGACGACTCCAATTTTCCCTTGTTCCTGTAATAAAGAAACACAAAGGGCATGATTGCCACTGACTACAGGGTTTACTCCCTTTAAAGTTGATCCTCCAACTAGCAATAAACTTGTAGCTGCCCAGAGGGAGCTGTCAGTATGGAGTTAATAATAGTATCCGATATTTCTCCATGGGCTTTCATCTTGAACATAAAAAAAAAAGTATAAAGCCACCCAAAATGTTCTCACTGGCTGCACAGTGCAAGTTATGCCATTCAATGGTCTTCGGTCAATATTGATGCTCCTGTGGCAGAGCTTCCCAACAGTGAGACGTGGTAGTGAAAAGTTCATTTCTGTGAGATGGATAGGTTTTGTCTCCCAAGAGGATCCTGAAATATTTCACCATTTGGATTCAGAATCAAAGAAATACTACTAGCCCGCATGCACATTTTGGGGTAAGTCACCTTCAAGGGGAGGGGGTCACTAAGGGTTATGAGCCAATGGCAGAGAATGGACATTATAGACCAAATCCCTGATGATATTTTCTGCAGTTCTAAAGCACACTCAAATGATACTTTGAGGAAGGGCAATGAAACTGAGCAGGGGTTTTTCAGAGCAGGTGACTTCCCAGATTTGTAGCTCTATTGTTCAGTTAATCTAGAGATAAAATATTCATTGTCACTTATGCTATACAGTACAAGGCAACATCAATAGCTCAAAATGACTTTGGGGACAGAGAAATTGCAATGGGCTCTAGAAGAGGAACATTATGGCAATGAACATGAGGATGATGGAGATGACAATGGGGGTGGAGATGATGAGATCATCCACCTCTGGGGAAATGCCCGGAAATGCTGAACCGTACATAACAATGCTATTAAAACTCTTACTCTTTCCCGTTAATAATTGGTTATGAATAAGAGTTGGAATTGGTATTCATGATGAAGTAAAATGAAAGTGGCTTCCCCTGGTCGGATATAATCAGCTTCTTTAACCTTCTGGAAAAGCATAACAGCTCTGTGGAGTATCAGAAGGGATGGAACAAGTAAGAAGGAGACTGTTTTGCTCATCTCTGTAGTTGTCTGGCTTATTGGCAATAGGCTGGGTATTTGATGGTAATAAAACTTAGTTGTCATTCTGACATTGACAAGGTTGAGTCATAGTATTTTTTCATCAACATTTTTTAAAATCTACTATTTGAGGAGTAGAAGGGGATGAACAAGGAAAGGGAAAGGGAGAACAGAAGAGTGGTGTAGTTAAAGACCAGAATCCATATCATTTAAGATCTAGGAAATATTAATGGATGCTCAGATTTAGTATCCATCCATCCTTCCACCCACCCACCCATCCTTCCATCCACCTGTCCATCCATCTATCCATCCATCCATACATACATACATACATTCATTCAATATATAAAGGTAATATTTACCTAGTATTATAAATTAGAATTTCTTTTTTTTTGAATTTTTTTTATTTAAGACTTTATTAACATTTCAAATGTTTTTCCCCTTTCCAGGTCTCCCATTTGGAAACCCCCTATCCCATCCCTGCTCCCCCTGCCTCTATGAGGGTATTTCCCCACCCACCCACCCACTCCCATCTTCCCTTCCTGGCATTTCCCTATTTCTTGTTGGGTGGACACTGGTTTTCATAATTTTTTTGGTACAGATCATTTAGTTTCCCAGGAAGTTTGCTGCCCTCAACTTGCCATTTATCTTTTTTGTCCTCTACCTATGTAGATGCTTCTCAAAGCTGACCAGAACCCAAGAGTCTTCATCTTAGAAGTAATAATGTAGACTGACTAATGCATCCCATTTTCAGCCCCCAGGAAAGCAGACCCAGGGTGGACATGGCTGCTTCCTTTGTGTTCAAAGAACATGCTCTGGGATATGAATTGTTGCCTGCATTTCACATTTTCTAAACCTTCTAAAAAGTGTCCCAATGTCTCCCAACATGCTAACTAAGCAGACTCAATTCTGAAACCTCTGTTTATTATACTTTTGGATTTGTTTTGGTTGGTTTGGCCTGTCTATGTTAAACGATGTATCTAGTACCAAGAATTATGTATGGAAAGGGGAATATGATGATGATAGGGCCTTTGTTGCAGTGTTCATGCCCATAATGAATAATATGATTCATTTCATCCTTTTTACTTGATCCTTGGGGTATTTGGAAATGACATTACTTATGTGCTTTGTATCAGAGAGGTGGCATTCATTATTCATGTTTTAAGGATATGGGAATGAATGGGTAGGTGGGTGTTCATGCCCTCAAACAAAAATAAGCAAGGCTATAAAAGCCTGAATCATCGTATGCTTACAGAATGACAGAACTGGATGAGTTAAGAAACCACAAGTGAGGCCATTACTCCTCTGCCCACCCTACAAATGTAGGCTGTTTATTGCATTGTGGTTTTTCCATGAGAAACTACTACATAAATCCTGTATGCGTGGAAAAGCCTGCAGTGATTCAGTTCACCTTTGAGTCACTTGTTAATCATAGAGAGAACAGTATTAGTGTTCTAAAGGGAACAGAGACCTTAGTGCTATGAAACTTTCAATGACAGAAGAAGCGAGGAGAGTTCTGGCTCATTGAGTTAGTTGATCAACAAGATGTATTCCTGGGCAGATTTTCTGCAAGATCCATAATAGATCCAGGACAAGAAAAGATTTAATCTCTGCCAGAATAAATATTTGGTCCTGATCTTAGGTGTCAGACATTTACCACTAGAATCTGGACTTTGAAAAGGTCTTAGTCCTGTCAGCACATTTTCAAATCCAATGTAGACCCCCACTCAGATGTTTCTCTTTGCTTTCAACAGTGGTAAATGTGGCTGTGCTAGACCTCAGATGTGCTCTCTTTATTTGCAGTCATAAGATTTCATCATCATCACCTCATTGTAATCTGTCATGGGACCACAGTGGCATTATAATCCATGGTTAACTGCTTCGTTTCAGTTCATTAGCAGTCATGGAAGCCTTGTGGCAAATACCCATATAGTTGCTCAGGCTTGAATCTATAATATGCAGCTTCCATGAAAATAATCTCCCATGGTCCATGTGTCTACAGAAGGAATGAAGTGGAGGATAAACACATTAGCTTCATACCATCCCTCCCTGACCTTGCAGCAGCTTACTTAAGTATTCTGAACTCATTTTTTAATAATACACTGTGGAGCAAGAGGTTTCCTTTAACATTCTTCAAAGAACTATTAGAATGAACTAATATTGCTTAAGTGATGAATCCTGTTGTACTTATTTCTTTCTTTTACTAATCTGTAAGTGTGCATATGTGTGCTTGTAGGTAGGTGTATATACACAGGGTAGAAGCTAGAAGACAGCCTCAGCTGTTTTCTTTGATACAGAGCCCCTCATTGTCCTGGAAGTTATCAAATCAGGCTACATTTACTGGCTAGTGGGTACAAGAGATCTCATTTGTTTTGGCCTCCCAATCACTGTGGTTACAGAAATATGCCTGGCTTTTTACAGGAGTGCTAGGGATTACATCCAGGCCTACAAGGCAAGTACTCTACTAACTGAGCTATCCTGTCAGCCCCATATATATCCTGTTAGCCTTGTAAATATATAATAATAAGAAGAATGGACAGAATCAGGGGAGACTGCATAGTCAGTCATTTGCCCATAAAAACAAATGATATGTCATTGTTAGAGAATCCAGTAGGATGACCATGAAAGGGTTTCCATACAGTACGGTAAAATAACAGCACTATCTCCTAAAAATGTATGACCTTTGTTGCTTATTTTTAAAGGGGGTTATAATAAGAGGGAAAGGCCAATTGCTCTCTCTGAAGCCTGTTGTGTGGATTACATGTGAAGCATCTGCCACATGGCTACGCACACTTTCAGGCTGCAATATGTCAGTCCTTTCTCTTCTTGTTAGTATAATTGCAAGTAGTGGTATGAGCTAAGGACTGGCCGGTTTGGCAGGCACTGCCATCACAGCCTATTGTAAAACTATATGTAAATGTTGGTCAACAGTACTGCTTTTCAGGGTTGATTTCCTGTCACAATTTGGTAGTTGCTTTCTATCCACTTTCCTTAGTGCCTCGTATAAGCCTTTTGAACATAAGCAAAATGTAGTTCCAGAAACAACACAGCTATAAATTTTAATAACTCCACACCCATCATCACTAAAGTTGCTGCCAAGGCAATCACTTCAATCTGTGTTCTTCCTTGATATTAAAAATAAAGACAAGTGGTAAATCAGAAGCCATTACCTGTCATCTTCAAGGGCATTCAGGAGAAATCCTGAGTGGTACAGAAACATCTGCCTATCTAAGGTCATTAAGTCATTCTTTATCAATAATGGCTATTTATCAGCACACTCAATTCCTCAAATGAGCCCAGATCCAGCTCTTTGATCCTCAGTCTGCCATATTTTGAATATTATGGCTGACAGAACCCCAGGGATGCAGCAAGCTCTTGGGTCAGGCTTTAGGAGCAATATACAGGGGCAAGAGGAAAAATTTCAAGAATGAAGAAAGAGCTCCCCAGTGGCATACTCTCCATTTACTCCACGGTGCCTCTGGGGAAGGCAGAATGCACCATTCCCTACTTCTGAAAATTGCAGCTGACAGAAACAAAGCGGAGATTCTCAAATGTATGCCCGGGAGATGTGCACTGAAACAGTTCTCCATGGTGTCCCTGTTTGGCTTCTCAAAGAATTGTTTCTTCAGCATTGGACAATAACAGTGAAAGCAAGGTGTAGATGATAACTTTGGTGCCTGTGCACAACAGGTCTTGGTAAGACTCTAGTCCACTTTCTCTACACAAAGTAGTTCATGGCTCTGCTCCCCACACTTTTCCAGTTCTAATTACAGGCTCACAGTGAGGGTAATCTTTTGCATCCCTTTGTGAGGGATAGATCCAGGAGTCCAGGGTCAAGTAATTGTCATTGTTGAGCCGCACATATCATTTCTGGCATGAGACTTGCCAGTGTCCTCCCACTCCTGTGAATCACTGTCCCCAGCATGTTCTCAGTAGTGGCTGCTTTGTCATTTTGGGTCACTGATTGAGGATGGCACCAATGGCTTTGAGCACAGAGGGTTCTACGCTATCACTTCACATGACTGTCACAACTTGAACACACAGTATATATTTTAAAGTGAGATTATTTTCCAATGTCCCATAAGCCCCCACTATTGAATATATGTGACATGAACAGTGTTTAAAGCCACAATCTAAGTCTGTCTGACTTGAACTCATGGATGTTGTATTGAAGCACATGTCTGTCCCATGTATTATGTGTTGAAATCCCATTCTATTCATGTTTCTTCATGACAACAATGTGTTCTGAGCAGAATGTACCTGGGCAATATAATCAATGTATAAACTTCACCCAGTGGGCTTACACTGCCTAATATAGGAATGATGTCACCAAGGATATCACCAAGTGATACAATGTTATAGGACTACATTTATATACACTCAATAATATGTGACTATATTTATATAAAATGTTATTCTTACTGTATAATATACACTTCATGTCCACTTCAATGCCAGCCATGTTATCTATTTTTTTATTCAAAGAACCTAGTAATTAAGGCCCTTTGAATATAAAATTTTTTACCAGAGCTCAGTAAGCAATTATGAAATGGATGATGAATTGAAATGTGTGGTTGTGAGTTTTAAAAATGCTTGTCTTTGCCACTAGAGTCTAAACAGAATTTGAATGGTATCATCTAAAATAGATCACTATGAATATGGTCAGTCTTTGTACAGTAAAAGCAAAACATATTTTCATTTTGTTTATAAAGGCAATGTGCAAACACATAAAATGATGGGTATAACTTACATGATTCACTATATAATTTCACTTAAAGAGGATATTATTAACTTTCTTTGAATAAAATATTCTGTAGTCAGTAGAACACAGTTTGAGCATTTTGTGTCTGTCTTTCTGAGAAGATCATTAGCTTTTTCAATAAGATGATCTCCTTTTGCTATATCCAGGACCACTATTAGTTAAGGAGCACTGAGGATACATTCTCTGTGGGTGGTGCTACATATTACTTGAAGGGCTGATGGAATGGAAGAAACCGAGTATCTCCTTCAAGAAATCTCACAAAGAGAAGCAGTCCTTTGGAAGCCACTCAACTCAGAAGATCCCAGCCATAATAGTGTGAGCTGTCCTTGCCATCTGCTGACAATGTTCTCTACCCACTCTCTTGAGATGTTTGAATGAGGGTACAGCAGAAGAAGAAAGTATCTTCTCTGGGTTCTAAAAGAAATGGACGATGTAGATTCATAAAAATGGAGACCAGTTGAGGCTCCACATTGTTTTGCCAATGCAACATTGGGTAGATCTCTCAACTCTCTGATATAAAAGTTAAGAGCATATGGCATAGATATAGTAACATCAGAATTAAATGATGTATACTGATTGAAATAGATAAGATCAGAAGACATCTGAAAAAGGTAGGCTCTACAAAGACTGCTGTTAATGATGCTAATGTTGCTGATGTTAGTGGTGGGGCATGGGAAGTGATGATGTCTTTGAGGATAACTGGGTGAGAAATGGTCTTACTGGGAACAGATGAGCCACCAGCACTGGCCATCCATTGTAGATGCTGCTTTATTTGGAATGACTATATCTCATTCACAATTGACTCCAGAATCTTTACCAACTGTCCTCAGAAAATTTATGTTAAATAATATAAACACTAATTCTGTTATCCTAAATCTGTGTGGGTTGCTGTGACCTCTGTATCTGCTCCACAAAGTTATAGCAACCTCTCTTCCTGACTACAGATGTGCTTTTAGCTAGTGTTCTGCTGATGCCTGCTTCCAGGAGGTCAATCAATTAAAGAGGATTAAATGTACAATCTGAAATGCTAACAGAGGTCCAAGGGAGATAAGACTGATAAATAGCTCAAGACAGCTCCATCTTTAATGCTAAGCAAAATTTTAAGAAAGAGAGAGAGAGAGAGAGAGAGAGAGAGAGAGAGAGAGAGAGAGAGAGAGAGAGAGAATGGCTAAAGACAGCAGGAATTCTGACCTGAAGAGAATCAAGAAAGGAGAGAGTAACTGGTCCAAATAAACAAGATGAAGAAATGGCAACCTGAGTCACTGTGTCCTTCAAGCCTCTCTGAATCTCTGCTTCTCAGCCACTGGCTCATTTGGTAGTAAAGTTCAAACACAAGATGACAGTAGATGTTCATTTCTGTAGGAAGTCCAATGTTTTGCCAAGAGCTGGTGCAGTTTCTGAGCAGGATCAGGTGTCAGATGGGAAGGCAGGGATCATAGAAACCCAACACAGACTACCACCATCTTCTGCAAATGTCTTGCCCCAAACCCTACCCCAAATCTCTGATAGATCATTAAGGATCACTGGTAACCTCAGTAGAAATCTCAAACTCTCTGCTCACCGTGTAACAGAATTGTAGATATCAAAATTAGGAAACATATTTCAAATCACGGAGAATTCTCCTAGAGAAACTTGTATCATATCTACATACTAATCAGCATCCCCTGACAAAAGAGAATTTTAAAGGTTGGTCTGATTGCAGTTCTTCTGAATCAGAAACTTTAAGCTGGGGCCTAGTGATATCGGAGCAAGTCAGCATGGTGGCACAGATGCTTGTGTAAGTTTGAGGACTGCCTTCCTTACATTTGTGTCTTGTTCTGCTGGGGTTCTAGTTAAACTTGAGGATGGTTTTGTTCCCAAGAGTATATATCAGCATATACATTTTCGCTGTCATAAATGGAGCTGCATGCTACTTGCATCTAGTGAATGCAAAAATTTTGCTACATATTTAATAATATATCGTGAAAGATTATCTGTCTCAGATTCTCAATGCTAGTACTATTTAAAACTAAAATAGGAACACACATCCACAAAAATCTCTATGGTATTTATACATGACTTCAATTACCACACACACACACACACACACACACACACACACACACACACACACACACACAAATACATTCTATTTAAAACTAAAATAGGAACACACATCCACAAAAAACTCTATGGTATTTATATATGACTTCAATTACCACACACACACACACACACACACACACACACACACAGGCTTGCACATGTGTGCACACACACACACAAATACATACATACACACACACACAAACACACACGCAAAGCATACATAGAAATATGCTCACACATACATGCATGCTATAAGCTTGTTAGTATTTGACCTTTCCCCTAGTCTACATGTTGGTCAAATGCCTGCTTTACATATTGAACTTTGAAATGCAATTTTACATAGCCAGGAACTGGTAGGACTATTTTATACCTGTTCTAATTCTTCTCTACATCTGTCCTGGTTCTTCTACATGATCTTTTTAAGCCTCTTGCCTACTAACTCACTGCTGTCTGCAGTTAACTATCTAAAAATTTCTAAGTATATTTCCCCTGGCATAATAATATCATCTGCTAGTCTCAAGTCCTTGCCAGCCCTTGATGACTCACTTCAAACTGGGTAGTTTTAAACTTATTTTCTCCCCCAAGATGTATGACCAGCTCTGAATAAGGCGCATGGGTGAAATTCTCCCTTGGAAGCATATAGTCTGGGTCAATTGAGGATGAGCAGAAGGTTCCTTTTGTAAGGAGGTCAGTAAATGCTTACTAACTCTCACAATTCATTCTGTGGTTGAATAGAAACCTTTAGTGACTCTCCACAGACTTTAACTATTTACCTCCCTTATAAGTGATAGCTGTGCTACAGCCTCGGGGTGAATGGACCTTTATAAATATAAACACCAGCCATACATGCTTTCTTTAATAAGGAAGACATTCTCAGTCACTCCCATGAATAAATCCCCAGTAGAAACTATACCATTTTCTAGCTGAGGAAAAAAAAATCCTGGTATAAACATTTAAGAATTGAGATTCAGTATGAAGAGCCACCAGAAAATAGTGTAGAATGTGGCAGGTTCTTTTTCAATAATTTGTATAAGGAAGAAATATACAAAATTAGAGGAAACACATGGACCTGGATGAAGGATCAGCAGACTAGGTTGTTAATCTAACTGCTTTTTAGTTTTGTTAAATAAAGTTGTTTGGAATTAATTTATTTACTTTACATCCCCATTGACGCTTTCTCTCCCTTCTCTCCTCCCAGTCTCTCCCTCTCACCTCCTCTCAATCTATGCCACCCTCCTTTTCTCCTCAGAAAAGGGGAGGCATCCTATGGATATCCACCCACCTTGAAATATCAAGTTTCAGTACGACTTGGTGAATCTTCTTCTATTAAGTCTAGACAAGGCAGCACAGTTAGGGGAAAGGGGGCCAAAGGCAGGCAGCAGTGTAAGATAGCCTCTGAAGGAGGATGCTCGAATCTCATTGAGGAGAAATAAAATAGACATGGGTGGTGGTATATAGAGAGAACTGGGTAGGAGAGGGGGTGAGGAAGGGAAGAGAAATTTAAGTAAGTTTTATTGGGACATAGCTATAGTCATCAATGCCCCTTTTTACTGTATTTCCCTGGCTGCCTCTGTACCACAGCAGCAGAGTTGAGTAGCTGCTACAGTCATGTGTCCTACAGGCTCATTTGACTCTGTTCACTTTCTGATCCTCTACTGATATAGCTTCTAGGTCTTTGTTTTCTTATTTTGACCAACAGATTATGTTTAAATGTTCCAAAGAACACAAATGAGTGTGGAAGGGTCAAATACAGAAGATGAACAATACCTATTCATTAAAGCATTCCAGATCCTTCTAGACTGACCCAGTTTGTTCTCCAATGACCCAATTCATCCCCCTTTTTTTTCTTAATTTTCACAGAGACAGCTTTAGACAATGAGGGAAATGTGGTATACAGAAATAAGAAGTTCTGGCTAGAGCAAGAAAGATTGTCCTACAGTCCTTCCTTGGTTCAGGCCCAGAGTTCCATTTTCCCAGCAAAATAAACCCAGGTGCTTCTTAGGATCCCCCAACTGCACTACACTTAGCAGAGTAGTCATACATGGGATTCTAGCCACCATAGAGAGCTTAACCTGAGCCTTAAAGCACTGGCTCCCAATGAATCCTAGGCTTTTTCTTACTACCTGATCCCTATCTGTATGTTATAAAGTCACTTCATAGAACTTAGCATGTGTGGGGAAATTTCTGTCTCATTGGGATCAGGCATGTTGATAACTAGTACATCACAAATCTCCTTCGTAACTATAATCTGGCAGATAGAGTACAGTTCTAATAAGGGGAGACATGATATATAAAGAATCTGCCAATTAAGCATGAAACTAATCTGTCTCAAGTCCCACAGAGGGTGGTCTAGACACTAAAAGCAATTCAGCCTAACACTGTTTGAAGGCAGTCAGCTGTGGATGCAGAGAAATAAATTAAAGGCTTCTGGCAAAAGAGGATAGTAGCTAGTAATAGTCTAGTAATGGAAGAGATAGGGCAAAGTTGTAACTTATTATAATCGTAATGATATGGTGTTATTTCCAGAATATATATCTAGTTCTATGAGAGTGGCTCATACATGTTAAAGGCTCGAGACTATATAAGAAAACACACATCATTCAGATGTTAGGATTTCAGTTGATTATATTAGATGAAATGGGAGAGGACAATAGCATTGCAACACAATGACTCTCTTAGTCTCCAGGCTTCCAATGCATCTTCAGGACACTTGAAAAATGGTGAATAACAGAGCTCTCTCAGTCTACCTGCAAGGGGAATCTACAGCACTATCATCTTGGAATGAACACACTAAAATAAGAGCTCATTTTTTCTTTCCTAGTTATTGTAAACAAAATGGCCAGGAGATGCTCATATATCAGTACCGCTTGTCTGCACACAAGGACTTTGGGGTGTGTGTCCAGGAGATAGGGATACAGCTAAGTATTTCATTCAGGTGATATTTTATGGTCATCTTGTTTGTCAAATATCACCACAGTAACATTCCCTGCTGGGTCAGATCAGCATTTCTAATTGAAAAGGGTGATTATGAATTACACCCAACCACCCCTTTAAAAGAGCAACAGAGAGAAGAAAAAGATGAAATTTAAACAATTGAAGAACATCAGGAAGTGGCAGGACACTGACCTCCATGACAAAATCGAAGCCTCTGCAGGCGAGAGTGGTGTGAACTCCAGACAGAAATATGAAAGGGAAAATGTTTTCCCTTTGCCATGGTGGGTTGAGTGAAGGTAGTTCAGATCCAGGACATAAAACATGTCTCAGGAGATGACTTATATGTGTCTAGAAGTCTACTATAGCTCTTAGGAATCAGTTCAGAGCTATATGCTTTTTGTTAGTATGTTTTAAATTTTATTTTATGTGTGTGAATGCTTTGTCTGTATGCATGTCTGTGTATCATATGAATGGGAGCATTGCAACACAATGGTACCTGGTACAGGAGAGGGTGAACTACCTGGAACAGTAGTATTTTGGTGTTTGAACTGAAGCAGAATACTTTGAAGAACAAATAGTCTTCACTAAATAATCTTTTCCCCCATGCTCTGAGTTCTTGTAAAAAAACAAATCATCAAGGACTATGGCTTCTAGTTTCAGCTTACTTGAACTTAGTCTCCCTACCATAGTCTCAGTTTCAGTAAGATGGAGAGATGTCCCTGGGAGAACAAAACACCATTATTCCTCCAACATGGTATGCCCCATGAGTCCTCAGGAAGTAAGCCCCAGTATCAGATACACACTTATCCATGAAGTCTACAGTGAAACCTCACACAGTTCAGCAAGCATTCTGCAGTGGCATTTAAACAGCATAGTCTTTGTTCTTGCTCTCCTTTATGAGTACTTTATAATTTTATTCATTAACATAAAGACCTTTCATTCAAAAGGTCAATAAACATTGCCAGAAGAGGTGAACATTGTGTCTGTGCTTGTGTGTTTGTGGATGCAGATTGTGTGTGTGTGTGTGTGTGTGTGTGTGTGTGTGTGTGTGTGTGTGTACACATTTGAGCAATCCAAATGCTCCATCTTCTGATCCCTTTTAAGTAACCCCAGAATGATGCAAAAGAAAATAGGTCCTTTTTTTCTGTCAAAGGGTAGATTTAATCCAGCTATATTCTAGCCCTTGCACAGTTCCAAAAGAGTAGAATCCTGGGCTTTCACTGCTACATGAGTCCTCTACAAAATGTGAACCTATCATAGTCTTGAACTCAGAACAAACTATTAGGCTCTAGGGTAAACCAAAAGGTGAGGTGATCTAGAGGCTACATAAGCTCTATTGAAGGCAGTCAGTGTTTAGGGATTACATCAACAATCCAAAGACAGAATAGATTTTCTTAGCTTTGCCCAGCACAAAGCAGAATGGGGTATACTCTTGAAAAAATAAAAGAGATATTTCTTTGCAAATAATTCCTTTCATTCCAGATATCAGGACTCAGAGAGATGAAAGCAGATCCATAGGGATGCCCTCATAAAGCCATCTTTGATTATCCAGGTTTTATCTTCCAGTATGCACTGAATGGTGAAATTAAATGTTCTTATAGCTTCATTTAAATATTGTACATATAAGTATGTGAGGTGCACAGCATGTGTGCACAAGAGAAAGGGAAACCTGCACATATACATAGAGGCTAAAAGAGGGCATCCTCCCTCTTCCTCTGCCACTCTCTGCTTTTTTTTTCCTTGCAGGATCTGTTGCTAAAACTGAAGCTCATGATTTTTGGCATGTGTGGGACTACACCTCTGTTGGATGTGGGTGCTGTGATACAAGTCCTGGTCTTTATAATTGAACAGTGAATGCTTTTCATCATCGAGACCTCTCTCTAGCTTCTCAATGATGCTTTGTAAGAAAACTGTTTTCTTTGTAGTTTTACCATGAGAATTGTAAGGGAAGAAAATGCCTTTTATTTTCTCCATCTTTTCCCATAAATACAATTTCAGCTGAACATTAACTGAACATATATATATATACACACACACATATCTCATACATATCCATCTGTGTATATATACACACAAAGCTAAGTAAATATTCAGATGAAACCCAATACAACAGTGAAGGCACCTTTTCATTGGCCTGCAGCAACAGTCTAGTACAGAGACTTCTCACCTTGGTTATCTCCATCCATGCTTCAATTTTCACAGTAAGTCTGCTTTAGGAGAGAGCTTTTGAAAATGATATATGCACTGTGCCTCTCAGGTGGCTACAGGTGATAATATATTTCTCATAGCCTGCCAAAGAGCCCTATGCATATTCACTGGCAGGCTTATGCTTCTTAAGAACTTGCTCTATAGACTTAGAAAGGATGGGCTCGAAACCCTTTATCAAGACCCTTAAACTATTCTGATTCTTTATTTGTACTAGATTCCAACTGAAGTCATAAATATTTTGCCAGCAAATGTATAGGGAACAGACATTGCTCAAAACACTTTGATGGACACGAGATAAATACACCAGGCATTGTTCATCCTTCTAGGGTGTAAACTAGACTCTGGCTTATTGGCAAGAAGACTTTTATAAATTCTAATTGCTCATTAGCTATACATCCAGGGGCAAGTTGAATGGTGAAAGAGATGAAGAAAAAGAGAAGAAAAAGAGAAGAAAAAGTGAAACAAGTTTGCAGTATCAACTTTCACTAAGCAAAATAAATCATTATAAAATAATGCTCACAGAACAAACAAATAAGCACAGAAGTCCCAGAATTGGTGTGTGTGTGTGTGTGTGTGTGTGTGTGTGTGTGTGTGTGTGTGTGTGTGTGTATTATGTCCATGTGATACTAGTAATAAATATTCCAGGAACTGGAGATAAATATTCATTATATACCTTTTAGGTCAGAAAATTCTCTCCTATTTGCAGGGGGTTCAATGAAGAAAGAGAAAAAAAAGTTTGGGTATATAAGTTTTGTAGACTTAAATTGTTTGTTTTCTTCCTCAAATTACATGCTAAATTCCCAAGCCCTGTTGTGGAACTTGGAGTAGAAGTTACTAAAGGTAATTAGATCACATGAGTGGTACCCTATAAAAAGAAAACCAGGAGGGGTGACCTTTTCGCCATGTTGCAGTAAGGACACAGCAAGGTGGCAAACATCTGCTAATCATGAAATGGGCCCCTTTCAGAAATTGAAATTGATTTCTCCTCCAGAACTAAGAGAAAGACACATTTATTGTCCAAGTTACACAGTCCATAGCAGACAAAGCTGACCAACATTATAAAATGTATTTAGACAGAAGTAGTTGAGGAGATAAAGGTGAGTAGGAGAAGATTAGATACTAAAATTTTTAGTTTGGAAATCAAATTCAGTGGATAGAAGAGGGCATTCACTGCCTTCAGCTGCAATTCTCTGGCTTGTTTGGTTGGTTGGTTTCCTTTTTTGTTGTTGTTGTTGTTGTTGTTGTTTTTTCTGTAGGACCTCTTGCTAAAACTGAAGCTCATAATTTTTTGCCACGAGTGGGACTATACTCCACTTTGATGTGGATGCTTTGATACAAATCCTGGTCCTAATATGTGAACAGGAAATCCTTAGCATAAAAGATTCTTACAAATTAACCATGTAGTCCGTATTCTAAAATTGGCTAAACTGGAATACCCAGATGTAAGGTACATAGAATCTTAGGCTCAGTGTAGTCAAACACAGAGAGAGAATTTTCTTTTTTTCTTTCTTTCTTTCTTTTTTTTTTTTTTTTTTTTGGTTTTTTCAAGAGAGAATTTTCTAAAGTTCATCAACTGCCTAAATCTTACAGACTATTTCTCTCTTACCCAAAGGGCCTTTCATGTAGCCCTCAGCAAATGTTTCCTTCATGATAGCACAATTACATTTATGAGACTTAGAAAGTATAGATTCAAAATAAATATAAAGTCCTTTATTTCCCAAGTGAGCCTATGCATGCCCTTGCTTTCTGCTGTAGGAAACTCTTCTTAAAAGAGAACAACTGTGGCTCCTTAGATGGGCTATAGTTTTTGATGTATCAAATCGGGAGATCAGGGATCATCCAGAGATAGGACAATATCACTGTTTCAGTAAATAGGTGTGATTTTAGTATTGCTACATTGCTATATTCATGCTTGGTAGTTCCTGAGAGTTCACAGATGTAGGAATTGTATCCAGAAGAAAGAATTAATGGTGTGGGAAATAGTAATAAAGACACAGGCAAGGAGACTGAATGAGCAGGAATGTACTGACAATTTTCAATCCTTAGTTTCCTAAAAAAACAAAAAACAAAAAACCAGAAATATTATATGTTTTCATTTTAATCCCTGGTGTGGGATATGGGGCTGCTTCAGATTGTCTATAGCAGCTGACTATGATTTGCCTCATGCTCTAGCAGGGGCATGATTTTGCTAGCTACAGATAGTTTCTGCCATTGTGTGACATCTGGAATTCTAGAGACTTTTTTAGATGATATATAAATGCTAGGGCCCTGAGAAATAGGGTCAGTTGTTGGTTGATTATTGGTAATGGTTTGTTAAATAATTGTGTACAAAGGAAAAAAAAAAACAACATCAAGAAGAAATCAGGTATTCTGATGGCAAACATCAAACTTGCCCCATGGATCTCAATTCCTCTAATCAACAGGAAGTACTGTAACAATAATGTCACCTCCTTTCTGATTCCTTACTTTATTCAGGGATCTCTTTCCTCTCCTCTCTATTCTTTTTAAAATTTTATTTAGTGTTAGAGGATTGAGAGAGTAGAAGAAAAGGAGTGAAGGAGGGTAGAAGAAAGAAGAACTCACAAAGTAGCCAAAGACAAGCTATTCATGAGTAAGCTCATCCATAAAGCTTCATCTGAAAGCAGGTAAAAGGATCATTCCCCAAATTCTCAGACATGGTGAACTGAATTGCGCCACTTTGCTTTGTGTTGACTTTATGGATGTCTCTTCAGCCACATATCTAGGACAAACATCGTAGAAAGCTAGCCACACAACAGAAATATTTCTCAGACAACAAGATTGGTTTGATTGCCTATGAGTGGGCCATGCCATCTCTGCTCCTCAAACTACAGAACAAATGATCAGGGCATCTATAACAGAGTGCATGTAACTCCATGCTATGAAAGACAGAAAGCCATGATTATCACTGACAGGTATAATACACAATGTTTCTGAATCTGGAGGGAAGAATTATTGCAAGAGTAATAGATATTAATCATTTTTTCCTCAGTGGATACTTATAAGTTGCTTTCTTTAACACAATAACTTAACAAATGTGGAGCCAATTGGTTTGTTAAGCCTTCACAATTATTATATTTTTAAGACAGATAGTACATAATTTTCATGTGAAGTATTTTTCAATATTTAAAATAAAAATCAGAAAGTCTCTTTGAAAGTGTTGATTGCTTAGAGTTGTGTGTAGGGAGGAGTTCATTTATGGAGCTCAGACTGGTCTAAAATTTGTGATTCACTTGCTTAGACTTCTTTTTAATTCACTGGCTTAAACGTAAATGTTTTTGGCAATACCACTACACACATTGAGCTTTGTTGGGTAAAGAGGAGTAAAATTTCAAATGTGAGACTAATAACTCTGCAGTTTAATGAGCCTAAATTACCAAAGAGAGAAAGGGGTACATTCTGTTGGCCTCAGTCCTCATCATACCCTACGTCTTAGGTGAGGCAAAGGGTCACTTGTGTTTCCCGTTCATCAGATTTACCCAACTTCTTTTTGATATAGTAAAGAAGAGTAGCTCTTTTAAACAACAGTAACATCATCATCGTCGTCATCATCATCAACAACAACAACAACAACAGCAACAAAGAGTAGAATTGGCATAAGACTCAAAAGAAATGAAGAGAAGCAGTTTTTGAATGTTCTATTTCATTTAAATAACTTGTAGTATCAGATTTCACCCTGTAGAGTTTCTCAGGTTTGTTTACCTCTTAATGTACTACAGTGATCTTCATCTTTTGAATAAAGCTGATCTGCCTTTGAAACTTCTCTGTCTTGTGTTACTGACCATATTTTCCAGAGTCTATGGGAATCAATGCTTTCATCTTCAATGTTGGGAAAATATTATCTACCATGAAAAGCTGGTACAATGATAGAAATATATAGCAGGTACCTAGCCTGTGTTCAATGAACTCACTATCCCTTTGAAATGTTGGGATGGATTAAATAGCCTGGATCACAAAGATCATGTTTGCCTCTAATGAGTCTGCCACAAAAAATAATGATGCAATTGCTGGTTCCTAGAGGTGGCTCCATTCAAGATTTCAGAGCATCTTTTAAGGATTGAAGCTCAACAGGACAGTCTACTCTGTTAGTCAGTCTTAGAAGAAGAATTGACTTTAAATAAACATCTTTCTACAATCTGATGGGTGGTAGCAGCCTTTGTATAGACTTAGAAATACCGCAACAGAAAATCGACTCTAAGCCAATAACAATAAGAATAATAAATATTAGCAAAGATAATGACAGTAAAACCTATTTATTGAAAGTTGCCTGATGGCTAACCACTTGGTCCAAGACAGTACTTATAAATTACATGCAAACACACTTTTCATTTGCTGCATTCATATATCTGTGTAGCTATAACCATTAAGTAAAATTTAATGTAGGTCATTTTTCTAGCACTACCATTTAATGTTGAGTAGGAATGATATTGAAAAAAATATTTTAGTTATGTAACAGACTGTCAAATAAATAAAAATGTTCATTGCAATATGAGAGCCTGAAAAACAAAACTGCTGCTCTGCCACACAGAGGTTTAAGTGTGCCAATGAATCACAGCCCTCTCCATGGTGAATTTCAAGCCAGCTAAGAGATAGTCACAAACCAAAGGGCTAGCAAACTTTATTGCTTATGGAGTCTGACAGGGAATGGTTCTGAGGTGAGACCCGGACCTGGCCACAAATCAGTCTTTCTCCCATTTCTCATTGCCTTTGCAAAGATAGAGCAGATAGGGATACCTCAAATCAGAGAGGAAAACCTGGGAACTGGAAGAAAGGAAGAGAGTATTTTCATTAAACATACATAGTAACTTCATCCAGTCTTATCCAGCAGATAAAAGATGGCAGAAAACTACACATGTTGCCTTCATCATTTCTTTTGAGGGGATGGAGGCTATCTCATAGTGAGGAGGTCATGCCTTCATTAACAGCGGAAACTATACTAAATTCTCTATAAGCAATTCTTCTAGCACAATCTGACTCCAGGGACAATCTGGAGTGACATCCAAAGAGGATATGTTATTTGAAGCTGGGTGTATGTCTGACAACCTGGAACTGCTCACTTTGTGGTCATTTGGGACATATGGAAACAGTTAGCAGCTACCAGTCTTTGTTCTAATTGCTGAAAAAGGCTTAGCAATGTGCCATTAATATCTTGTTAGAGAGCAGAATATTAAATATGACTTATGAGCAAAGGACATGACAATTTTGATTGTTAAAATTCAGCAGGGCAGTAGAACTTCATACTGCAGACCTCTGTCTCCTTCCTCGGGGTCCTGGAAGTCTTCTCTGATGTCATTTATGTATGGGAACTAGCACAAAACTCCTTCATGCAGTCCAACTATGTTGTCAACTCCAAGTCCTGAGGGATGCATATAATCACCATATTTACTGTGATGACCCAGACAATAATCATACCACTGCCACTAATGAAACTAAAGTGCATGTGCCATTTGGAAGATGTGATTTGTTCAGACAGAGTTGTCAGTCAGCTGTCTCTGGCTAAACTGTACAACCTGTAATTTATTTAACAAACTGAGACATCACAGAAAACCATGCTTTTAACCAACTTTTAAAAATTCATTTGAATATACTGACTGTCTTACTTACATCTTGAATTTCTGGTAAATTGGAACTAGTAGTTGAATAGGCAGAATTAAACAGAAAGAAAAAGAAAAGCAAACAGGGTTTCTTGATGCCAATAATTCTGTTGTCAAGAGGGAAGATTTCGCCCTTCAACACAATGTCCTACATCCCCCACACTGACCCATATTCTCTGTGAGCTTCCAAACCTTCTGCTTCATGAAGACTCAATGATTAATCTAGCAATTCCCTCAGAAATTACACATTTAACACCCATTGGTGTGTATGATGCTAAGCATTAGTACTTAAATGAACAGAATCATTTAAAGCATTTAAATCTCTCTTGTGCTAATGACAGCTATCAAAATTTTAAAAAGTGGCATTGGAGGTGGAGAGACAGTTCAGTGGTTAAGAGCGCTTGCTGCTCTTGCAAAGAACTAGAAATCTCTTCTTATACCTACATATGGTGACTCACAACTACCTGGGATCCAGTTACTTCTACCAGCATCCTCTAGAGGTTCACACACACACACACACACACACACACACACGGGGAGGGGGGAGAGAGAGCAGACAGAGACAGAGGACAGGAGATCTTTTAAAAGAAAAGTGTAGTTGAGCATCATGACACATGTCTACAACTCCAATACTTAAGATGCAAAGACAGGAGGATCACTGCATATTCAAGGCTAGCCTGTTCTACATAGGGGTTTTCAGGCCAGCCAGGGCTACAAAGTGAGACTCTGACTAAAACAACAATAACAAAACTTCACACAAAAAAGTCACCAGTACCACCACCCTTGCCACCACCATCAACAAAGTAAAAATTGGCCTGAATTCTAAATGTCTATTAAAAAAAAGCAGGGAACTTGCTTCCCTGTAAAATATGAGCACCATATTTAAAGAGCAATATATTTAAGGTCACCAAAAACTGTCATATGAGAACCACCCTTAAGTCATAGTAACATGGAAGGCTTTATAATGGAAATGGGATTTAAAATCACTACTGAACATGGACAGAATATAGATGAATATGAGAGAAATGTTCCTATCTGCCCCCTCTAATGTCAATAAAACCATAAAAATGAAAATGCATGGAGGTGGAGTTGAGTCCAAAACAACCCCAGCCCTCCGCTGTTTCATAGAAGAGTCAAGTAGCACTGGACAAGTCCTGAGACCTTGCGAGTATTGCTTTCCTTATTGCAAATATGCTAATGGACCTATCTACACTGCTAATGGACTTTATGGAGTAATTCTGAGGAGCCACGGAGATAATACATGTATAAGTGCAGGTAAATTGCAATGCCCAGTGCATGTATGGGAAGATCATTAGGTGCTCTGCAATAACTGCTGTCTTTATTTTAAACATGCATGACTATGTCCTTTCCTGCTCTCACTTTGATAATCTTTTAAAAGGCTGTTTTCACTTTCTTTAAACCTTCAATAGAAGCAGGAAATGTTTCATTTTGTACTTGTCTGTTTCTTTTATCAGAAAAATATCAAAGCACCCTTTGGAAATTATCTCATTAATCTTTAGAGGGAGATAACGAAGGGGACACATATTTTGCACAATTGTACATGCATCTCAATTTGACAAACAGCAAAAACTCTGATGAACTTCCATAAGTCACCTAGGGAATCAAATGTAGGGCCAAAAATAGACTCATCTATTTATCTAACCATGTAATTCATGCCATATGCATCCAAAACTCTCTTTCAGGATTACAAGCCAGAGATGAATTTTCAACTCCTGAATGCACTTTTACAGCCTATATGTTGTTATATAAATAGGCATGAAACATGTTTCTCCAATAAGATGTTTGTGAATATTTAAAAACAGTCCTATGTATCATTTGATATGTGTGGGTATGTGTGTGTGTTTTATGTGTGTGTTTCAGTTATTATTAATACACTATGTAAAAAGTGAATGCCATTTTATTTTGATTTACATGAATATAATTTGGTTTATGTAAATCTCAATGATGACTGTCTGCCAAATATACAGAGCTGGATGTTAATTTGAAAATATTTAGACTGGTTCTTATAAAGTATCATTACTTATTATTAGTCAAGTATTACATAAATCAAAAAACATTAATTGGACACAAAAGATGCAAAGCATGGTGTGAGCGTCTTAACATATAAAGATAGCCTATGGCATAGGTCCTAAGTGGATTTGCAATTAAGTCGATGAGATAAGATGTAATATGGGGCAAAATAAACATTGGGACAACACTGAAAGTTATATGGGGATGAATGTCACTTGATAGGGCTTTAGTGGAATTGGCTATTCATTTGGGGGACAGTACAGAAGGCTTCATGTAAGGGGATAGGCATGGACTGGTACCCAAAACCTTATTTTGACAAAGGAACTGAGTTAAAATGAGTTAGAAATGGAATTCAAAGCAGTATTCCTAGTATGCTAAATACACTTAGTGAGAAAACCCATGAAGACTGATCAGTGGATAGTTTGGTTAAAGTCCGAGTGGAGAGGAAGGAAAGGGTAGGTTGAGGTCAAGTGGGGTTATGTTGTGAACATCACATGAAGAAACACTAACTTCCTTGGTGTGCATTAGGAAACCCACGAGTGAGATGGCTAAAGACATAAATCTGTTCATTTATCTTTGAGCATGTTCTGAGTAGATGGGGAAATAAGACAGATAAAAGAGAGATGAAGGAGCTATGACAGGGATTGCAGGACAGATGGAAAGACAGGAACAGATCAAGAGTCTAGGTAGATTAGACTCTTGAAAGGTTACAATCTTATTTTTTCCTCAGAACAGAGTGATTTTGGGCAGTTTTGCCAAGCTGTGGAGGAGGACCCCTACTTCAAGAGATGTAGAAGAGGGTTATTTGCATTGTAGCAGATTTGAAACTATAAGATGATTTGAAACTTGCCAGGTTTTCAAAGGCTTTTTCCAGTCTCTGTCAGAGAATATACCAAGTCTTTTAATCAAAATGAAGACTAATATGCACTCAACATGAATGCCATCCGTGCACAAGAGTTTAGAAGCTGGTTCACAACATGGCAGGCCATATTAATCCTGGGATTCTTTTTTCTGATGCATAGTTTTTCTCAAAGCACACCTATTGTTGATCAGAAAATGGTTGACATCCAGCAGCTTACATAGATTGCTTGGCCTTTATGAACATTTGCCTTTGTGACCTTGATCTAAGGGGATGCGAGAGGCTGATACAACTTCATGAAGAACTGTCACATTAAGCTCATTCATCTTTTGGGGACTATTGCTGCCTAGCAGGAAGGATGAGAGACTAGAGTGGAGAAAGTGGAAAACTTGCAAACAAGTGTCATGATCAGACAGGTTTGTGTGATCTACTGGAGGGCACAAAGGGCATGTTTACATGCTAGGATGGATTCTCAATAGATGGGCGGATCTGCCATCAATGGTTACAGAACTATGTCCTGAACAGCTTCTTAGTAATATTTGTGTCCGTGGCTTGCATAAAGAGAGGCAATATGCACTAATGTATGGGAGGGGGAATATTTGAGTGTAAATACCAGGGTGAGACTAGGAGAGCAGAATAGAATGCAAAGAAAGTTAGGTGAGATAAATATAAATTAACCACAATTAAAGAAAGGATAGCATTCATGTGTGGTTAGGATGACTCAAAGCAGAAGTTGGAAATACATAGAAGTGTTGTATGACCAGGGGCTCAATGGACTCTGCACTTAGCATATGGTATCTAGAAAACATGCAGGTAAAGTCTGGATGGAGTACTACAAGTATGTTGTTATTAGAGCCACAAATGGCCCCTGGATGCTCTGCAGAGATTAGGCAAAGTATGGAGTATCCTGTTCTTGAACAAATCCCTTGCTTTTTAAAAAATCATCAGTAAGATGCATGTGGTGGTATATGACTGTAATCACATTTGTAAGGCCATGGCATCAGAATCCCCATAAGTCTGAGGCCATCATAAGCTACATACTAGACTGTTTCAAAAACGTGGATGAATGAATGAATAAATGAGAAAATGGACAAATTAATGAATGATATCAACAGTAGACTTTCAGTGTTTTCCCCCATGTCATGCTACATCATGACTGGACCTATTTAGCTCATGGGAGATATGAAATAAGCCAAATTCCAAAAGTATTTCCTGTATTTGTAATGTTTTGGGGGATATAGAGATGCACCATGTAGAGAATAAACCCTAAATAGTCACAGTATTTTCAGCTTGAACCTGAGAAAACACATGCACAGAGACTATCTGAACTTAATCCTAGCCTGGAGACAGTCCCGGTTGCAGCCCAAAGCAGAACGACCATGTGGAACCCAGTGGAGATAAGCCAAACTTTAGTCAGCCTACAGGCTTGTGGGGATAAGGATTTTCTACATCAAGTCTCTCAATTCAGGCTAGTTTATTATCTAGCTTTATCAGACAGTGATTGACTCGTATGATCATTTTTAGTAAACAAGTCTCCAACAAACATTCTGTTAGATACTCAAATTCCAAAGCCATGACCTGAATGCATGGAATTGGTCACATACCTTTTGTTTCCACATGGAGGAAAGAAGAAAACATCAAGTAAGTATTCTTCTTTGTCTTCTCATTTAATGCTTTGAAGTTGGAAAGTTCAGAAACAACAGTTCCTTCTAAACCACCATTGATGATACAGAAGAAATCTTGCCTGGTTACTCAGTTTTTATTATCCACCAACAGAACTGCCTTGCTTACACTAAAGTCAACAGTGTCTTCTAGAACTAGCCTGACCCTGGAAGTAGAGGCCATTTGTCTCCTTGCTTCTAACAAATTAATAACTAGAATTATGAATGTTTTCTCTGTACCAAAGTAAGGGAGTTTGAATTTAGCCTATGTAAGAATGAATAGGCTATATAAAGTAGAATAAAAAACTTTAAAAAGCTTCTTTATATTTGAAATGAACCTTAGATGCAGTTTTTGAAAAGTCTATATTTCATAATATAAATATGTATATTTTCCAACAAGGCAAAAACTCTTCATTTTTATATATAATAACAAAAATATTGTAAGTACTTTAGGTACTCCATTCTAGACCTTCCACAGACTCTACAGGAGAGTGATATTAATTAAAGAAAAAACCCAAATTGCAAGATCTGTGCAAAAGGAACAATAGCACGGAGGTGATGAGAACCATGTGGCTCACACGGTGGCAGCTCAAGAAACATCATTGCTGGGTAGTAGAGAAATTAGTGTGGACATTGGGAATGGGAAGAGTGCTCATTTCTTGTTTGGAAATGCCTTCACTCTTAATATACACACGATACACATGTGCTTCTTCCCTCGAATCCAAAAGAAGAAAACAAAATTAGATATCACCAAACTGCCAAAAATAAACACAGAGGAACAATATTACCCATTCAGTGCCACAAAGAGTTGTGTTCCAACCAATTCACAGACTGCTCCTCTGATATCATTAAAAGCAAAGCCCCCTGCTCTCCAAGGGAAAATATGGGTATGCATTTCAAAGTCTTAACAAAGTACAATATGCTACATCATACTACTATTTTAAACTTCCTAGCTCATGTAAATTTCCCCTTACTAGATAAACCACTGTTCTTTGCTCTCTTCTTGTTTCTACTTCCTACACCGCTAACAATTTATTGATGAATAATCTCAGCAATATTTCTATATGACAGATGAACTTCTCTGACTGGCTGATTACTGCACAGACTGAAACCATTCCTAGGGACATCTCAGAAGTACCTCATTCATTCCCATTTCCTTAGGGCACAGGGTGGGATTTATTATCTGAAATGGAAGCTCAAAGGCAACAGGCCTCTATTCAAGGTCATACCCAAAGCAACAGCATCTGATTCCCTGTCTGCAAATGTGCTTTCCTTAGCCACCCGTAAAATATATTCATGACCTCAGCTACTTCAAGTTACCCAAACTCTTCTGCAGAAAGCCACTTTCAATTTGATGCAAGTGGTTAGCCGTGCATTTGTTTTCTGTAGCAAAAATCAGTTCATACACTGGTAAGACTGATATTCCCATGTGTTCTTTGTCTGTCTCTCCCCTTCATCCTTTCACTGAGTTGATCATAAGAGTCTTAAGGATAGTTTTGAAAGAATTAGTCATGATACATATTTTCAAATGTCTGAAAACCAAACCACATTAGTATTTAATCACAACTATAATGATTATTTCTGTTTCAACAGTCATTTCCTACTCCTGCAAATTTCACTAAAATTTGTGTCTATAAAAGATCCGTAAATAATTCAAATGCCTGTCTTCTACTGTTGTGCCTTTAGGAGTGTATACATATTCTGGGTGTGACTGAAGCAGCTGTAAGAAAAGGTAGCCTTCACATAAGAGAAACCATACATGAGGCAGCCCTGTGCCATAAAGTCATATTACAGAGAGACGAGAGAAAGGCCAAGGAAGGGTGAACTACCCACCTTGCCTGTTCTTCCCTTGGCAGTGCAGATCTCTCCACATACCTCTCTATTAATGCATAAGCAGAGAGATTTCACAGTTCTTCCTTGAGATCATTCTGACAGCTCACCAGCTGTTTCCATGCTATTTTTTGCCATGATACCATGGCTAAGCCAGAGCGTCTCCTCTGTTACTCTGCCAACAGCATTACTGCCTGCTGTTCTGTGCTCAGAGTCCGTCTTCCCAACAAAACTCTACCATCTTGTCCCTTTCCCACTCACCTTGCAGAGCAGTGAATTTCAGAGTCATTGACAGAGTCTTTGGGGAAAACCTAGATGATGGCGGTATGGCATGGCTACATAAAAACATACAGGTAGATGTACAGATATGTTTATGTAGCAACAACCATGAGAGGAAGCATACAGCCACTGGTGGATTTACAATACCTTATCTTCACGCAATACTTTCTGACACTTGAAGCAATTGTCATAAGGCAGGAAGAACACAAATATTAAGAGTTAGATCCTAATTTTGATTTTCTGTTCTATTTTTCTAGCTGGATAGTTCACTGTCAGTTTCCTCATTTTATAAACAAATACTGTTTGTATTGTTAGTTTGCTGTGGATTTTTTGTTTGTTTGTTTGCCTTTACCCAGTGAATTCAAGAAACCAAAATGAGACCACAAAATTCCTAGGAAGAGAATCTGAACTTGAGTCTTAAGTTCATGAATTTAAAATCTTCCTCATCTTAAAGATTGTGTCATCAAGGTAAATATGAGGTTTGCTTTACAAAGGGACCCAACATGGATGACTCTCTGGTTTCCAGACATTGTTAGAAGCCTCTGACTAGAGAAGGGGAGGTTGGGCTTAGTATCAGGTCATAAATATGATGTCTCCAGGAGATTCCACTTAACACAGAGTGAGCAATATATATCTTGTACTAATAAGAAGACAAATGTTTGTAGGAACTAGAAGTAGATTTTCTGCACCTGGCCAGTTTCTTAGACAGCAAAAGAAATTTAACTTTTGTTTCTGAAGCCAGAGACCAAACAAGACAGGAATGACTGACATTTGTTAGGCTCCTTTCATCTCTGTCCTACCCTTGAAGTTGGTCCTTTGCCTTGCAATTATTGAGGACTACCACTGAAACTACAGGTGTCCTCATTAAGGTTCTGCTACGCTGCTCCTCCATCACCACCAGTGCTGTGAAACTGTTAAGACTAAGGCATTTATCACTTTCTTTCTCCCAATTGTGGATGCAATGTGATCTGCCACTTCAATTTCCTGCTGCCAGAACACCTCTGCCATGATGGACTGTCCTCTCAAACTGTAAGTCAAAATCAACTCTTCTCTGAAAAAATAAAGCACTAAACCTAAAAGAAGAAGATGCATCTTTACAGTATGGTGTGCCTTCCATCACTAAGGATAGTATGTGCAAGACACACAAATATAAATCAAGGATAATAATAGTAACAGCTTCCCTTCCTCGTTCTCATGTCCTCCATACGCATTGGATCTTATACTCTTCTACCTCATATTCCACTAGACTTCCTGATTTCTGAAGAGAGGGGTCCAGTGAAGGCAATCCTTTCAGGAATAAGCACTCTAAGGTCTTCCACTCTCTGCACAATGTGTCTTTTTATATTCGTTCCCATCTCCTATAGGAGGAAGCTTCTCTAATGATGGCTGAGCAAGCCACTAATCTATGAGTATTTCAGAATGACATTAGGAGTCATTTTATCACTAGTTTTTTTGTTTTTGTAATTAGATCACTAGTATTTGGTTTTATGCTAGGTAGCTGAGCTAACTAGTCTCATGTTCTAGGTCACCAAAGCAGTGTTGGGTATGGGTTCCATCCCATGAAGAAGCAGGCCTTAAGCCAAATCAGATATTGGTTGGTTATTTTCCACAAGCTTTGTACCACCACTGAATTAGCATATTTTGGAGTTAGGACATCATCGTAGCTCACAGGGTTCATGGATATCTTGTGGTTTAACTTTCTCTTTTTGCAATGTGCAGAATACTGCCCAGTACCAAAGAGGCTAGAACATAGAGATGAAGACTTTATGTAGGTACCAGCGTGGCTGTTCCACATTCAATGATTTGTATGGGTATTGTCTTCAGCAATCGAACCTTGCTGTCAGTTTGAGGAATGCAGCCTACCACCTTGGCAATACCCTTGGTTGTTTGAAAATTCCCATGGGATTTTGTTGGCCAACAATTCAATTATAAACAACCAAACCCTGCTACTGGAAGTTTCATTTGGTGACAAGAGATGCCAACTGGAACCCTGTCTTCCTGATCATTTGGTTCTTTCATTTAGACCTTCTTCATATGTCTGTTTATTTTAGAAATTGTCTCCTGTATTAGGTTCCCATACTACTCAAAGCCCCTTAATTTTAGCTTTCTCTCCCTAGAATCCCCTCCCACATCCCTCTTTTCCTTCCTCCCTACTTACCCGCCTGCTCCAGCCTTCTCCCATTAGTCCACAACTATTTTATTTCCCTTTCCTAATGAGATCTACCAGTATCCTCTATACCTACCCTCTGTCGTTCTACATACTGTAAGCAAGTAGTCTGATTCATGTGTGATTTTCCAGTCATAACCTTGCAATAATCATCTCCATCATTTACTCTGTCTAAACCTTAGTCTTCTCATAACCGAAATGAAGAGACCACAGGGCTTCAAAATTCCTTTTCAGCTTGGTTATCTGTCCTCCTTTGGTGAAGAAGTCTAGGACTCTAGGGTATTTTTACATCTGGTTGAGTGGCTCCCCTCTTCTCCCTCTCTGGTGATAGTCAAGGGACCATAAAGACGCAAAGCTCTCCAGCCTTTCCTATTTAGTAATATACGAACAGAGATAATGTTTCCCTGTGGAAATTCTTTAATTTCCAGATCAAATGGAGTATGTATGATGCTTTTCCTCCCTGGAAATATAATGTAACATTATCTAAAAGAAGGGATTTGAGACTTTGCCATTTTACTCTAGGTCAGGTGCCTGAACAAAATGGGTTCTGGATTAATTTCAAAAGAGGTAAACCCACATATTCTGTGTAACACACACACACACACACACACCACCACCACCACCACCACCACCACCACCATCACCATCACCACCACCAACACCACCACCACCTCATCATCATCATCATCATCATCATCATCATCATCATCATCATCAACATCATTGCTGCTTTGGGAAACTGACTATGACAGCCTGAGTAGAATGTAACAGGAAGAAAATCCAAGGCCTGTGAGGCAGAGGGATTAAACACCCAAGTTTTCCCTGGGTATTTTGTATGCTGGTGCAAGAGCTTTGGTGTCTGGAATCATCATCACCACAACATTCTAAAGGGGACAGTTATAAGTTGACATTTAGATAGAATTATACTCTTCAGAAAGATATGATGACGCTCTAATCTCTAGTATCTGGGAATGTGACCTTATTTGAAAATACTCTTTACCAACACAACTAAATGAACATTTAATCATTAGCATATGTCATTACCCAACGTGGTAAGTGTTTCCATAAAGAAGATACAAACAAAATCAAAGGAAAATGCAATGTAGTAATAATAGAATCAGAAATTAGAATGACCTAATTGCATGGCAAATGACACTTAAGGACTGACAATAAATATCAGAAAATAAAAGGAAGCAATACAGGATTATAGTAATCAGAATCACACCTGGTCATCAATACTCAATCACAGTAGCTCTAGAGAGTTAATATCTTTGGTAATTTTTATACCTATCTCCTGAATTCCAAAGGATTTAAACCGATTTCACTTACTTTTCATATCCATGAATTCAAACAAGAACATCTTGTGACATTCCCACCATCAACATCTGATTGGTACTCACTTATAAGTGGATACTGACTATAAAGTACAGGATAACCATGCTAAAATCAACAGAACCAAAGAAGTCAAATAGGAAGGAGAACACAAGGGAGGATGATTGAATCTTTCTCAGAAGGGGAAACAAAATAGGTATCAGAGGTCACTAGGAGGGAGCTGGATGGAAGAGGAGATGGGAAGGGGAGCGTGGAGGTTCATATGTAGGGAGAGCGGGGAAGAGAAGGTAGATCAGCTGGGGCTTTGGGGGCAATCTCCAGGACATGCCAGAGACCTAGAATGGGGAGAGGCCACAGAAGGTATAAGGGGGTGACTCTAGCTTTGTAGCTGAGATTCCTAGTGGTGGAGTATATGGATCCTGAAGTGGCCACTTCCTATAGCCAAGCAGGACTCCCAGTGGAAGGATAAGGGCAGCAACCCACTCACAAAGCCTTCAATCCCAAATGTGCCCTGCCTACAACATGAGCAGGGACTAAGATAGAGCAGACTCTGAGGGAATGGCCAACCACTGAGTGCCCCAAATTGAGACCCATCCCATGGGCAAGAACCATTTTCTGACACTATTAATGGTACTTCTTTATGCTTGCAGATAGGAACCTATCATAACTGTCCTCTAAGAGGTTCCACCCAACACCCAATGGAAAGAGATGCAGAGACTCACACCCAAACAGTAGATGGAGCTCCCGGAGTTGGGAGAAAGATTAATGGACCCAAAGAGGACAGGGACTACACAGGAAGACCAATAGAGTCAACTAACCTGGACTCTTGGAGGCTCTCAGAGACTGAATCACCAAACAAGAGCAAGCACAGGCTGGACCTAGGCCCCCTGCACATATGTAGCAGATGAACAGCTTGTTTTTTATGTGGGTTCCTCAAACTAGAGTAGAGACTGTTCCTGAGCCTGTTGCCTACTTTCCTGCCTGTGGATCTCATACCCATAAATAGATAGCCTTGTCTAGCCTCAGTGGGAGAGGATGTGCCTACTCCCTCAGCAACTTGATGTGCAGGATGGGGTTGTGGCAGAGTGAGATGTGTGGTAGTAGGGGGATTGACACCCAGAGGGGAGCTATCTCTTCTAAGGGGAATGGGGGGAAAACTTATGTGAGGGGTTACTGGGAGAAGAGGAAGGGCTGATGCTGGGTTGTATAAAAGAAAGAAAGCACAAAGCAGTCTTGTGACTTGGCTGCTTGTTTTGTCGTCCTCTTATTTGGTTCATTGTTTCCTTTTGTTTTGTCTAACATGAAGCACTGCTCTTGAATATGGTATTAAAAATATGTAGAAACAGTAAAAGAAAGAGAAAGAATGAGGCTGTTGGAAACGAAGCTATCAGGAGAGACCCAGAGGCAATGCAGCGTACTGGAAGAATAATCATGGAGATATTCATTTGCCACTTGAGATGCCTAGCATTTATTTATACAATGAGCACAATCTATCAACTTTAAATTGATAGGCATTTTGAACCTTTAGCTTTGCAAAAACTTATCTGCTTTTAGGCATAATTTCTTTTCAAGCCACATAATACTAGCCTCCCCACCCCCCACCCAAATGGCCTGTCTTAGTCAGGGTTTCTATTCCTGCACAAACATCATGACCAAGAAACAAGTTGGGGAGGAAAGGGTTTATTCGGCTTACACTTCCATGCTGCTGTTCATCACTAAAGGAAGTCAGGACTGGAACTCAAGCAGGTCAGGGATCAGGAGCTGATGCAAAGGCCATGGAGGGATGCTGCTTACTAGCTTGCTTGCTTCTCCTGGCTTGCTCAGCCTGCTTTCTTATAGAACCCAAGACTACCAGCCCACAGATGGTACCACCCACAAGGGGTCCTCCCCCCTTGATCACTAATTGTGAAAATGCCTTACCTCTGGATCTCATGAAGGCATTTTCTCAACTGAAACTCCTTTCTCTTTGATAACTTCTGCTTGTGTCAAGTTGACACACAAAACTAGCCAGTACATGGCCTTTATTATATATGTAATGAATTTTGATAACATTTCTCCTTAGATATGGATTTAAGGCTTGCCATATATACACTAACATATAAGATATTTCTTATATATCTATCTTCTTGTGACTATACCATAAACTACCCATAAACCACATAAAGCAGATAATAGGGTACAATTTGCAGTCCTGACTCTACCAATATCAATGCTAGGGCTGTCCCATCTGCTTTCTATTTATTCTTCTGGTTATAGTAGAATGTTTTATGCTAAATTTCCCTACCCCTTCAAGGTAATTTTTAGAGCTTTGTTGTAGTTTTGGAAGAGCCGTGCCCCATTGAATGGCCAAGGAAACAAAAACAGCCTACAGCATAAACTTTGTTTCCTTAAAGGGTTTGTGTCTGAAAAGTCCTTGCTAGTGTATTGGAAATGCTATAAGACAGAGCACAGGTTCTGAGATGGTCATGTTGAATGTCCTGAAGAGAAGTCCATTTGGGTTTGGCCTAATTTGTCAAGGTGACTTTCTAAACCCCGGGAAGCCAAAAGTCAATTAGAGGTTAAACACATGGCCACTAGGTTCATCTCAAGAATGGACAGATTTTCAGTTTTATGTTTCCACGGCAACCAGAGGACCATCAGTTATCAAGAAACAACATAGTTCTGGTGTTACTATCTTTTGCCATTCTTATTTTTTACACATCTCTGTGTATGAGATTGCCCTTTGTGAGTCTCTGACCAAATCTTCTCATGCTCTTGGATCCAGTGGAAGAATGGAAAGAATGCCCCTCATGCAACAATAAATATTCTCTATGTATTACCTATTCTGTTTAATACAGTAATCAAGTGGGTATTTCATAAGCTGCACAGTGAGGGAGAAATAGCTATGCTTCTTGGGATGTATTAACATGCATAAGCTTAACTGAAATAATAAATCATAGATGTAAAAAAGTAACTGCTACCAGTTCTTACATATCATATGGATGTACCAGATGCTGACGTCTTTTGTGTGGACACTAAACAAGAATCTACTCCTTCTATGTGACAGGGAAAAAGAAAGATGTCTAGAATTCTACCTATCTTGGAACATGGAATGTGAAATTACAAATTAAAGCAACATACCACCACCACCATCAACAAACATGGTTAAAGTCTTGTACTTGGAGCTGGAAGGATGACTCAATTAATTAATAAAGTGTTTACTGCACAAATATGATACCAAGAACTCACACAAAACCCAGATGAGATAACACGTATCATTAATCCTAATGTTCCCACAATAAACTGTGAGGCAGAGAAAGGCAAATTCCTTACTAGGTAGTTAACATGGTACACAGCACACAAGAGATCCTATATCAAACAAGATAGGAAACAAAGACCAATATCTGACATTGTCCTCTGATCTTTACATGAACTCCTTGGTAGACATATGTTTGTGTGCACATGCACACATGCACTTAAAAATATGTATCTTTTTTCTATCAACTGTCCTTATCACACTGGCTCTTCTCTAGTCTGGACCCAGGTTTAGTGACTAAGATGCTGATGTTCTTGGAAATTAATCATACATAGTGTTTAACTAAGAGGCTTTTCTTTAGGTAGACCTTACTCTTAAGCCTACACTGCCAATTATTTGCATACTTCTGGTTTTGTGCTTATAAGATGATGAAATAAGACCTACGCCATAAGATTGTTTTGTATGGTAATATATTATATGTAAAATAGCCTGTTTAGTGTCTGACACCTCAGAAGAACACAATATTAGTGTTAGATATGTCAGACAAGAAAATCTATAAATCTGGAAACAAACCAAAGCAATACTCATACAGGCTAACATTCACTAGCCATGTCAAATCAGAAAATTGTTAAATTCCTTAATTGTTGGTTCCACCATGGTCAGAGGATGGGATAAAAGAAAGTATGGGGAAATACATAGACATCAGGATGAGAGCATAGGCTGATTAGCAGTCTATGAATGTATTACTTAGAAATAATCAGAGATATATTCTTGCTCGTGTACTATGAAGGGATGTTTTTGGGAAATGGGTGAGTTTCTCAGTCATCATTATTGGTGAGTAGCTATGCTCCAGGAACTAGCTTCTCCTGTCCTCCTGGTATGATGTTTCTCCTTATATTTCGGGCATTCTGGTCTCATTTCTCCTGACTCAAATCCATTGGTCCAGGTCTTTGAACACCAGTTCCTCTGCCTGCTTCTCTCTGATTTCTGGGAGAATGTGGACCCCTCCTTAAAACAGTATTTTAGATTCTTTTAGAAGAAAGAGAAGGTAATGATATAATCATATCCTAAACTCAAAAAAAAGAATGGAAAGTAATGTTTTCGGGAGGAGTCCATATGTGTGTGTGTGTGTGTGTGTGTGTGTGTGTGTCCCTCCTTGCTTTTTCCAATTCCTGTCCTCTTTTTCAATAATTGCTGTTAGAAACATGAATATCTTCTTAAACACATAAGTACAACCTGCTCAGTCTGTATGTTACTTGTATATATGTTTTTAGGGCTGACCATTTAATATTGGATTACCAATTGGTGTGCTCTTTTCTGGGATGACGATTTAGCCTGCTCTCACAATTCCTTAGTTGCCTGCAGTTCTTTGGGTTGTATTGAAATCTCCCCGATTTTTCCTCCATCCACATTAGCATACCTAGTGTTGTCCTTGTTCAGCTCCTGCTCACATCATCGTGTGGGTAAGCCTTGATGAGTGTAGTTTCCAACATTTCTAGGAGGCACAATCTCACAACAACCTCCCTGATTCCTGGCTCTTATAATGTTTTGGCCCCTTTTACAATGATCCCTGAACCTTAAGTATAGGAGTTTTATTGTAGATAAATCCTTGATATATCCTGGACTCTAGAACTCTGCATTTTGACTGGTTGTGGCTTTTTAGTAATGGTCTCCATCATAGTTGAAGGAGAAAAAAACCTTTCTATAATAGGAATAACCAAGACTTTTCCTAAGTATGTGAATATGCCTGCTGCCTTTCTGCCTCTAACACTTGCTGCTACTAGTGTTGACTGTGATCCACCAAGTTGAGTATTATCCAGCTCCTCCCCCTAGAAAGTGGTACTCATGGTGCCAATTGTTCCTAGGTCCTCTCCTGAAGCATGGTGAACATCTAGTAAATAAACATGTGAATGAGCAGATGATTTGAAAGTAATAGAGCAGCCCTGTGTGAGCATCTAGTACACAGAGGTCAGTCTTGCTTTGGTGTGATGGTCAATTTTAATTTCACCTTTACCAGATATAGAGTCACCTAGGAAACAGACTCCTGGGTATGTCTATGAGACTGTTCCCAGAGTAGTTTAAGCAAGGACGGAAGGCCCACAATGTGGGAAGTACCATTCTTTGGGACGGCATCCTGCACTGAATTTGAAAAAGGAGAAAGTGAGTGGAGCTCCAGTATCTCTCTGCTTTTTATCTGTGAACTCAGTGTAAACAGTTTGTCATGCTCTTGTCACCATAGCTAATGCTGCTCCTGCTAGGTACTGTCCCTGTCATGATAGATAGCACCCTCAAACTCTGCCAACATAAATCCTTTCCATATTTTGCTTTTTGTTTGTTTGTTTTCAGAGATTTTGTCACAGCTCCAAAGAAGAGTAACTAATATACTTAGCAAAAGCCAGAGCAGTGTAGGGGGACTTTCTGACCACTGCAGCCTAGGGTGTGGATACAACACACAGACCACCTACCCCCCAAAAACTGACTGCCTCCTCACATCTAAATGTTTTTAACTTTGAGTATTCAAAGGACTGTACCAGAAATTGATTAGTATTGAAAAATGAAGACACAATTTAAACATTGAGCAATACTTATAAGCCCAGAGAAAAAGGTCTTTTCATCTCTGGTCTGAATGACTAATTGATGAAGGAAACATTTTTTTTTTTCTTTTCTGTAAAATGGCCTGGGGCTAAGAAGATACTCTTTAGGTGACAAATAGAAAAGAGAAGTGGTACCTTGAATCCAATACAGACAGAACTATTAAGAATTTCCTTACTCTTGTCTGGCTATGATGCTTAGCAGTACCTTGGTAAGGAGGAATAAACTTATGAGGAAGTAAACGTGTATCAGAACTCAGCTAACTCAGGGCCCCATAGACAGCATCCTTTTATCTTTCTTTTGGACCAGGAACAAAATAACAGAAAAGTCAAAATCCAATGTGAGCAAAGCTTGGCAGCAGCATTCCTTTAGAAAAATGTTTGTTTGACTTGGGCTTATTCTGCTCTGTGTGAGTCACAGGTTAGCAAACCTTAGCACTTTCTTTCCATTGTGGAAACTCTCCAGAATGAATAGGCCCAAAGTTGTCCCTTATGCTAGAGGAGAAAAAAAAAAAAAATACAAGACTGCTTTCCTTTATGGTTTTGCAGCAACTGGCTGCCCCACAGAAACCTGCGGCATTCACTTGGGCTACAATGGCCCCATTTATCAAATTGTTGTTCAAGTGAGCTAAATAATGCTCCCATGGATAGAAAAAGTTAATCTCCTTTTTCCGAAGAGCTCCATTTCCACCCTGGGATGCAGCTCATTTGCATCCCAGGAGCTGACTCTGTGCCATTATGCTTCCACAGCAGAAAGGTTCAGAGGTTAACCACATGGTGTGTTAACAACAATTTCCTTTCATCCTTTTAAAGTTATTTTCATTTCATTAGCCACCCCCTTGCTCTTTAATTATGCTCTGTTTAGGTTTGCTTGCTGCCATCATCAGATTTCTGTGAGGGGAAAGGCTTTGCTCCCTTCAAGCCAGCATGCGCATGCGTGCGTGCGCACACAGATGTACAACATGTTCTTTTTCTGGGACTGTGCCTTGGAAATTGCTCCAGAGATCAGGCAGATCTCTTTGTTTTCCTTCCACCCAGTTCAGACAATTGGATATCATCTTCCTTCAGTCCTGGTCCACCTTGCTCACCTTGTACAAGCAGTCGCCACTCAATGACTCTCGCTTCCCTAGAATCGGGGCTTTCTCCAAACCCCTTGTTGCTCCTGCCTTTAATTAAATCCTAGTCCCCAACCACTGCTGCCAAGATTCATAGATACCCTGAAATGTCCCACATTAATTAACCAGGGCACTGCAAACTCTCCAAGCTGGAATGTTAGAAATTGGTAAGATTCGAACATAGGAGGAATTCTAACAGGGCTATGGTGATACACATTTGTGGGAGAACTATCGGAGCCAGTGTGAAAGGTGTAGGTAGAAAACAGAAAGGGTATTATAATGGACTGTAACTACCCGATCCAGGGCTACACTGAATTTGGAGAATTATCTTTATTCTGTCTTCTGCTCTCTTTTATTTGCAATTGAGCACAGTCCTCCTTCCCCGCCCCCTTCTTTTACCTCTTTCCAGTGAAGTAGAAGAAATTAAAGTGACAGTGAAATAAGTTACATCCTTCATAGCTTGCTCAGATCCCTTTCAAGAGTTATCAGGGATATTCCCCAGAGCACTATGCTAATTAGACATCACGTTTAAATATTCTGCATTTACAAACTATCTTGGAAAGTTTAGAAAGAGGAACTAAATGGGTACATCTGATAACAAGCCATGGAAATAAAGCAAGAAGTGGATCTGACTCCAGTAATTATTGACTGAGGCAAAGAAGAAATTAGCAGTTAATAAGGTAATAACATATCTGATGAAAGGAGTCTTCAAAGAATTCTGGAAAGAAATTGTTCTTCCTTTCCCCTAAATACCTGTACTTACTGTCCTGTGAAGAACTCACTCTCACAGGAAGAAACCACTATGTAACCGTTTCTCGGAGATGGTACTCCTATTTGGTTTTTCCCGCTTTTCTGCTTGTTTATCTGTTTGGTTTTGACGTCTCACTGGCTTTTGTTCTCTCACTTGAGATTGAAAAAAACTTTGTTCTGTCAAGAGCTGTGTTTTGCATTGTTTTCTGTTTTGTTTTGTGTTCGAGGTACTAGTCTAGACTTTGGACTGAATTCTTCCCTGTGTGTCAATAAGAGTAGCCATGCGCTGTCTGCTGAGGTATCTGGAATCTTTTGGAGTACTTGCAGAACAGGCTTTTCCTTTTTCTACACCAAGTGTCTGTCTTCATATGAAAACTTATTCCTGGCTTAGAAAGGACCTATTCTACGTCCGAGCTGCAATCTCTACAAACCACAGGAAGATTCTTCAAATGGATTTCAAAGAGATATCATCTAAAGATATAGCTACTTCAAAGAGCAACAGAACTGTCATATTAGAGAGGAAGTGGATACTTTAAAAAAGATCAGAGATGAGACTGGAGAGATGGTTCAGCGGTTAAGAATATGCACTACTCTTACAGAGAACCCAAGTTCAGTGTCGAGCAGTCATGTGGCCCACGCTCACTTATGACTCTACTCAACAAGCATCTGCCGTGGCCTCCTTGCTGCCCCTGCCACACACATACATAACATCTAAAACAAAAATAAACTTAAAAATTAATTTAACCTGAGAATATCATAGAAATTATAGGAGAAAAATTATGGATCTTAACTTACAGTTATCAAAAAAAAAAATCACAGAATCATATACTGAATGGTAAAAGGCTCTCTGACCCACAAGTGCAAATGAAAGACAGAGGGGCAGAGAGAAAAAGAGAACAGGGTTTGCAGCATCAGTTTATCACCGTCATAAGGATTCAGTCCAGGCTGTCAGTCTTCCCTCCTATGAAGTATAGGTGGTTTGACAGTTGGTAAGCCAGGCCCATTATTTTTATGTCTACAATTTTGATGTTTCCCCTTTTCTTATTTATTAAAATGAAAAAGAAAAAATCTTCAAGTGTAGTCGGTAAAAAAGTGTTGTTCTGTGAAGATTGTCTGGGAATTTTGGAAGAAAAGGCTATTACCAGGGCTATTGTTGCTGAGAAATCCTGAAGATTTAAACCATTAAGGAAAGTGACTAGTTCACAGAGAGACAATAAGGTAGAGACAGAGGAAACCCTGGGAAAGATAGCATGTGCTATAAATAAGTACCAGGCCAGCAAAAGCAAACATCTAATTTCAATTCTTATATATTGCAACTCTTGCAATTTATTTATCTGAAAAATTTTACATTCCTCAGCTAAAAACACAAAACACTGTTGATTCAAGTGTACGCCACATCTCTGTTGCTTTGTTTAGGTATGTGGAGAAAACATAAATCTATGTTCAGCATTAGAAAAGTAAACATGTGGGTTATTTTATTGTAGAAAGGACTAGAGAAATGAATATTAATTCTTTGGCTAAAGAATAAAAGCTCATGACCAAAACCCATCATGACTCCATGAGTCAAGCTTCTGGGAAAAAAGAACTCAAACCCCATGCTGCCTTGGAGGGTAATTCTACTCCTAGAGTATTGGCAATAAAACCATCTTAAAGAATGTTCCAGAAAGGGAAACAAATATCTGAGAAATTTTCTTTGACAAATTATATACTTGACATGATTGTTTGCTTCCTTGTATACTCATTTCAGTCATTATTTATTAAACTGTTAAATGGAGTATACTGTGCTGTCTTAGAGAGGCATGGAAATAAATCAGAATCTATTATTTGCCCTGTAAAAGCTTGCAATGTACTGACATAGACCTGTAAACCAGTGAGTAATGAAAATAACTATGTGTTTCATAACTGCACAGGCTAATAATTATGGTTGTGCGGCACAACAATTTACAAATTACAATTCATTTAATTCCCCTTTGAGATATGTATTATTATAATAAATGCACAATAAAACATCTATGGGTCAGGGTTGGAGAAATGGTTGAGCAGTTAAGAGTAGTTATGGCTTTTGCAGAGGACCCAGGGTTGGTTCTCAGGATCAATATGGTCATCTGTGACTATACTTCCTCAGGGATATGATACCCTCTTATGACCTCTGTAGACACCAGGCACACATGTGGTTCATACACATACATGCAGATAAGGCATCTCTGCATATAAAATAAGCAAATCTAAAAGATTATTTTAGTTTTGTTTGTTTTTTAAAGAAACTATGGTCAAAGAAATCCAGGTAGAAGCCCAAGCCAATGGTGCTGAGAAGTCCTGAGCTCTAAGTCACTGAACTCTGAGCCAGCACGGCTGTGTCTGTAAAGCCTGGTACAGCTGCAGATAAAGGAGCAAGTTATAAGCCACTCAAATGGAGGCAGAGAAGGAAAGGGAAGTATTCAGATAAGAAATATTTAGGTATGAAGACCAATTTGCCTTGCACAGAAGTTTACCCCAGTGTATTTCTGTCCTACTTTTGGAGATGGAATATACAAGGAGATTCAAGTTAAAAAAAAAAAAAAAAAAAAAAAAGGTAACTGGTACAATGATTGTGAAAACCAGGATGACAGATAAAAGTGAATGAATACATGAGTCACAATCACAAATCTATCTTCTGCATAAATAATCAAAATAACATCCACACCCAAAAGAGACATCTGTACTTCTGTGTTCACTATGGTTTATGCAAAATAGCAAGACGTGCAAACAGCCCAAGTGTCTTCAAAAACTCAACAAAAGAATTGGGAAATGTGTACAATGGAATAATATCCAGTCTTTCTGGCTGGAGAGATGGCTCAGCCATTAAGAGCACTGACTGCTCTTCCAGAGGTCCTGAGTTCAATTCCCAGCAACCATATGGTGGCTCACAACCCTCTGTAATGGGATCCGATGCACTCTTCTAGTGTGTGTCTGATGATAGCTGCAGTGTACTCATATAAATAATAAATAAATAAATCTAAAATAAAAAAAAAATCCAGTCTTTCAGAGATATAACATGTCTTTTGTGGCAACATGGATGAATCTGGAGGACATGATGTTAAGCAAAATAATGCTGACTCAAAACAATCTATGATTATATGAATATGTGAAATTTTAAAAATTATATTAAATGTATATAAACAAAAGAAAGTGAATAAAAAGGTGGTTTCCATGAGAAGGATAGAAAAGTCGTGGAGATGCAAGTGAAAGCATACAAAGTTACCTCTATATAAATATATGATGAAATAAGTCCAGAGATCAAATAGACATCATTAAATTATAGCAAATTATATTGCTTGATACACCATAAGTTTTCTACGTACTCTTCCTACTCACACAGGCACATATACACAGAAAGTAATTATGCCACATGATGGATACCATTTTTACTTTTCCTGATTGTAGCAACAATTTCATTATATGACCATCAAAACAGTCTGCACATGATTGATACATACACCTTGAAACCCCAAGGTAAACAAGTTCCCACATGTGCCATGGATCTAGGAATGGACTTGACTGGGTTAGCAAGGTAATGAAGATGATACAAACACATAGAGACACGAGGACACACAGAAAAACTTGGGATTTGGCAGACTGGACTTTTTAATGGAGAACCTACAGCATTCAGGAAATATAAGAGGTGAATAGGGAAGTAGGGTTATTGCATACAGCTAAGCAAGGAGATAGAGTTTATTGTATACAGCTGGATCAAAGGGAAAACTTTAGATAATGTTGGTGGGCACAGTCTCTATAGTGGAGCAGTCTTCAGGCTATAGATAGCTGGAGAGGGAGAGAAAGCTATACTGGACATTTTCTGCATGTACTGCCAACATTAGCATTCAGACCAGAGAAGTCTTTACTATTTCCCAAAGCCTAGTCCAAGGAGCACTTTGCCATTTTTCTATGGATCTGAAACTAGGGTCCCCAACACTACCAAATGTCAACAGCACCCATTCACAAAGGAATTTACATAGGGCTCCCACCATTCCCTACAATAAGCTCATGGTAAAATGATAAATAAACAAGTTTTGTATTTTCATCCTTTGAAAAATGTGCTACATTGTTACCTTGAACATGGAACAGAGACTAGACTTAGAAGAAACCTTTAGGCCACATGTTTGTTTGTTTGTTTGTTTTACATATAAGAATGCTTATTTTTATTTATTTTTTGATATTTTATTTACATTTCAAATGTTTCCTCCTTTCCAGATTTCCCCTCTGGAACTCCCCATCCCCTCCCACCTCCCCCTGCCTCTATGAGGGTATTCCCCCACCCACCCACGCACCCAATCTCATCTTCCCTCCTTGGCATTCCCCTATACTGGGGCATCTAACACCCTCAGGCCCAAGGGCCTCTCCCCCCTGGTGGTTAACAAGACCCTCCTCGCCACATATGTGGCCAGCGCCATGGGTCCCTCCATGTGTATTCTTTGGTTGGTGATCCAATCTCTGGGGGCATCGGGAGGTCAGGCCAGTTGACACTGTTGCTCCTTCCATGGGGCTGCAAACTCCCTCAGCTTGTTCAGTCCCTTCTCCAACTCCTCCATCTGGGACCTCATGCTCAGCCCAACGGTTACTGTGAAGTGAAACTTGGGTATTCCGAACTTCTAGACTAATAACCACTTATCAGTGAGTACATATCTTGTTCATTCTTTTGTGACTGAGTTACCTCACTCAGGATGATATTTTCAAGTTCCATCCATTTACCTGTGAACTTCATGAAGTCATTGTTTTTAATAGCTGAGTAGTACTCCATTGTGTAAATGTACCACATTTTCTGTATCCATTCCTCTGTTGAGGGACATCTGGGTTGTTTCCAGCTTCTGGCTATTATAAATATGGCTGCTATGAACATAGTGGAGCATGAGTCTATATTACATGTTGGAGCATCTTCTGGGTATATGCCCAGGAGTGGTATAGCTGGGTCCTCAGGTAGTATTATGTCCATTTTTCTGAGGGTCTGCCAAACTGATTTCCAGAGTGGTTGTACCAGCTTGCAATCCCACCAAC
>CM052705.1:92851951-92884823 GCA_028551405.1 Uromys caudimaculatus | reverse complement strand
TAAGCTGCAGGAGTTCTCTGGTGGAGTTTTTCGGGTCACTTAGATATACAATCATATCATCTGCAAATAGTGATAGTTTGATTTCTTCCTTACCAATTTGTATCCCTTTGACCTCCTTTTGTTGTCTAATTGCTCTAGCTAGAACTTCAATTACTATATTGAATAGGTAGGGGGAGAGAGGGCAGCCTTGTTTAGTCCCCTTGAAAAACTTCTATTTTCTTTCCTGAAATCCAATTTATACTAAGCGAAATCATGTGTGTGTGTGTGTGTGTGTGTGTGTGTGTGTGTGTGTGAATTTTCTGTTCTTTCAGCCATAAATTTTCTCTTTCTTCCAAAGCCTAAATATCAATCATGAACAAATTCTTTTTTCAAAATGATTTTTGTTTTTAAACTCCAATGATCATATTAATACAAATGTTTTGACCACTAAATTGGCAATATCCTAATAAGCTTACTGTCTACCCCCCTTCTATTCTGACTCATCATTTTACATATCCTTAAATATTTTCTTCTTCTTCTTAGCTTTGAATGCATGTGTAGCTTTACATTGATGACAAGCTAATTATTATTGTCAGCAGCATTCTTTAACAATCCACATCCCCTTAGGATATCCAACTTTTAAAATTCAAACTTCTGTCAACTTGTTGATTTTGCTATAGTAAGTGTTTGTTGCTACCTACCATGATGTAACACTTCTGTCCCAGTCATGTTCCTAATGGTTTCTAACATCTGCAGAATTTGCTTCTACCTTATAAATAGCTCCATTTTCTCCTGGTTCATCCAGTTCTTACCACTATTCTAAGCCCAGTTCACACCATATTAACTGTAAGAGATATACAGTGACTACTTGTGGTAGAAATATACTTTTGTCCTATTAATTTCGAAGTAATGTCTTTTTTGTGGCAAATTTCTAAATTTCTAAATAGTCCCCAGGTTGGCAAACAATGATCATAATATTTAAGGTAACTTTCAAACATCTCAGAAATTATACTAATATGTACTTAGGGTTAAGAAATACTTTATGAAGACATTCATCTTTTCATATATATAGTGTTAGCTTCCATAGTTATTTGGGAAGTCTAAAGATAGAAGTTAGGAAAGCGTGTAACAAAAACAAGTGTCAGATATACAGAATAACAATAAAAATGTACTGTGTAACTTCCCATTTATTGATATTATATTTCTCATAATATTGAGCAAATATCATATAAGATCATATAATTGGGTTTCTTATAATGACATAGACTGATATCATGGACTTGATATAAAGAAATTACCACATAGATACAATCAATTATTAGTAGCACATCTCTTTGAGTAAATTTTAGTTTTAATATCATAAAAAATCTTGTGGTCAGAAATATTGTAGGGAACAAGAATATTACTTTATTATGTGAAAAAATAATCTTTGAAACTCATCAGACTCCACAAGAAAGTCTTCAATATTAATAACTCATGTAAACACTACAAAAGTAAAACTTTAGATCAGAAATATGAAGCAATAGGGTTTTCTTTTTTCCCCCTCAAGTCAAAGTAGTGTAATCTCAATATAAAATTCCTCTTAAATCTCTTTTGCTACTGCTATGCACCGTTACCTCTAAATTAGAGAGAGAGAGAGAGAGAGAGAGAGAGAGAGAGAGAGAGAGAGAGAGAGAATAGTTGATTTTACTGTTTCTAGTATAATGGATCTAAAATTCCAGAAAAACCTGTCCCTGTCATTTATAACACAGTGATCATTAGAGATATTTTGACTGATATCTGGTACTTTTATACTTTATTTTTCATTTTATCCAACAGGTTCTTCTATATCCATTCTTATTCACAATATTTTAGTCACCTTCTAATCAGGGAAAGAGTGGTCTGAGAATAGATAGGAAACCATTGCTTTTACTCAGGCTTACATTAATTAGGGAACCAATCTTTGAGTGTGGGTTACCATTTCTATTAGTTAGTTTCAACCACTATCTCTGTTGTTAACATTTGCTACTAATTATAGAAGACATCTTAACCATATATGCATATGGCTCACAGTTTGCTTTTTCGAAGATTAATGGCACTGGGTGGTGTTTTCCCAGTTGATAAAGTGCTTGCCACATAACAATGAAGACCTGAGTTCATATCCCCATAACAGACATAAAAAGCAGGGTATAGTAGTGTATATATGTAATTTTAGCACTCAGGAGGCAAAGACAAGATGAGCAATTAAGCTTGCTGTCCTGACAAATAAGATTCAGTTACAAACTGAATCTCAAAAATGTAAGGTGGATTTCTTACAATGACATAAACCCAGATCATATATTGATATAAAGAAATTATCACATAGACATAATCAATTATTGCTAGCATATCTCTTTGATTAATTTTGAGTTTTAATATCACGGATCCTGAACATTTACCCCAGCCCCAACAGGTATGTGCCCATATATACAACAAGCAAAACCTAGGAATCCACCAGCTCACAGTGTTCTTGACAGATAGAGGGGCAAATATGAGGGGTTTTGGGTTAGAGACCAGAAAGGATATATAAAAAGGCTGATTTCTAGGTATTTTAGGACAAGGGTTGATATTTAAGGATTCTTTCCAGAGAAAAGAGACTTGACATGACAGGAAAGTTTGGGGGAAATGACTAGGTACGGTAAGCAGCTAGCTATGTGATCTCAAACTCATCACTTCTATGTCTCTAGACCTCATTCATTCCATCTTTATAAAAGGAGTGGCATAGGCTAACCCAGCAGTAAACTCTTAAGTCTCACTATGCCCTAGTGTATATGTATCAATACATACATACATGCAAACATCCATCCATCCATTGTGTGTGTGTGTGTGTGTGTGTGTGTGTATACGATAGATAAAATATGTGTGTAAATTTAATGGCTGACTTAAGTGGAATCCATGGAATATATAATTGCTTCCTAGACATACTTTAAACTTACCAAGTTCCCAAGCACTCCTTACCATCTAATTCTCCCTCTCTGAGCCTGCTCTCTGTTAACTTTAATCCCATACTTTCTGGATCAATCCTTTTCTTTTTGCTTCCTAATTCAAGATGTTCAGAGCATCTTCAGGGGTTATAAGGCAATCAGAAGAGCAAATTCAGTGTCTCTGCTCCCCCACATTCATTCAGATGCAAGAGGTATCACATGAATCCTTTAAGCAATTCCCCCATGTCCCCTCCTCACCCCACTGTAACCGCTGATGGTTCAGCTTGCCTGTGACCTGCTGGTTGTATTTCTAGAAAAGCCACATGCCAGTGATCTCAACCTTCCATCCTTTCATCTTTCGAAGCAGCCCTTCCACTCTCCTCTAACATAATATGTCCAACATTAGAATGTCAAGCTGACTTTGTCATTTCTATTCTGGGATTCCCCATTGCCACCTGATTAATCTATACTACTATGCAATGGTCAGTATGACCACCAATGACTCTATGACATGACCAATATGGTCTCCAGTGATCTGGATCTGACTTTTATCCTGTTACTTATCAACTAACTGTGTAACACTGAAGTAGTTACTTAACCTTCCAGAGCCTCTATTTCATTAAATGATAACGATAACAGGTCACAAGATTGCTGAGAGTTTAATGCCATCTATATATGCCATTTTGAGCCTAGGCTAGCACAATTAAGCTTTCACTTAAGAGTTTGATGAAAATGTCTATTGTAGCATCTTTATGTTTCACAGGGATCTGGTAGGTCATAAAAATACATTCATCAGTGTGCATTGAACAGTGTAGCATGTTTCTTCTTTTTCTTTTTCTTTTTCCTTCTGTTTCCTTTTCCCCTTTCCCTTCTCTGAGATCTTTGAGACTGGAGCAGAAAATACGACCAATCAATGCCCACAGAAAACATTAGTGATCTGTCACGATGGGCCAATTTCTTGCAATCCTCAGGCATGACACCATGTCAGTCATTTGTCAAAGTACTCTTCTTTGCATAAGATGGAGTGAGACACTGTGAGCTTCAGTCAGTCAGCTCCCAAAGGGGGAAAAAACTATTTCAGCTCATGCTCATGGACCACAAGTTCCTTTGCTCTTTTTAGTCTACAAGAGAAACTGACACATTCATACCTTACTAGGCAGCTTCTGCTTTAGATAAGAATTCATTTCATTCAAAATCAGTCCAAAGAAGAGTTAGGAGAAAGTTGTGTGAGTAGATTCTAGGGACTTTGATAATGAAATCTCATCAGTTTGTTATGGAAATTGAGTACAATCTGCTAGTCATGGGTATTTAATATAATATTTCACTGGGTTCAGGAGAAACAATTAGCCTGTTGAAAATTGCATCCACATTCCCCATAATTCAATAGTGACTACCATTATCACTGCAAGATGTGACATGACTGATAATTAATTTTGAGTGCAATTCCTGTAACAAATAGTGGGGAGAGGGAAAGTCAGGAAGGAGAGACAGAGAGTAAAAGAAAGACCTAAATCTAAAGGCAGATGTTACATCCAAAGGACTGATAACAACTTCAGTAGAACATGCCTCTGGGTAAGAGCAAGACTCAGGGAAAACAAAATACTGGCAATGAGTTTCCAGGATTCATAGCAAACCAACAAAACAAAACAAACACTCAAATACAGGCTCCCCATGACTAATGCCTCTCTTGCGTTTGCTTTCCTTGAGCTAAAGATTAATTGGGCTTTGTTGATGTTTATAACTAAGTGAAGAGTGAGCATATGACAAGGCCAGCAACAAACCTTGAGTCTTGTATTCCCTTTGTGTTGTTTCCTTGAAGAAAAATTTTGTTTCAAACACTGCATGCATGCATTGTAGGCTTGTATTTCCCAGGAAGTAGCTCATGTCTGCTTGCTCTGCTCCTAGCCATTTCTTATATTCAACATTGTTTTTCCTATCTAGTTTCTTTTAATGGTCATAACAGTTACCTTTGCGAGTTGTAAAGTAAAAGGAGCATTTGAAACACACACACATACACACAGCACACTACGAAACTTTTAAAAAGTTACATTTTAGATATTTGGAGAAGCCAGGTCTAAACTGGATGATTTACAGCACTGTGTAGTACCAGCATGACCCCAGGATATATCAGCCTGGCTTACTGTATTTCCTGCTACCGTAGAACTGTAGGAGACTTTGGGATTTTTCTTCATTGTCTCTGAGACTGCCTCAATCTAGCAAGTGTGAATGTTGGTAAGTGAAGCAGTCTATTTAGAGACTTGATGAATTTGGGATGACAGATTTTTTTTTTTCATTTTTGGATCTGGTAGTGACTGTCGAATGTCTCCCAGAAATCTTCAAACTGTTTATAAAAAGATATTCTTTAGGCTGGAGTATAGCTCAGAGAGAAGTACTTTCCTTGCATGAAATGTTCTGAGTTTATTTTCTACCACTATGAAAGAAAGTAATTTATAATGTAAATCAATGCCAAAGCTTTTGTCAGCTATTGATTTGGTTCTTGGAATTATGGGGTTTGGCTAAAATAATATTGACATGGACCATGTCTTAGCAATCGGCAATGGTACTTTTTGCTGTTGGAACAGACATAGAAGTAGATTGGCATCGTGCTCTTCTGTTTTACAGGCAAAACATACTAATTGAAGCCTGAGAAAACATACACATACATATAGCCACATTGTAACTGTGATACAAAAAAATTAGCATAAACACCCATACAATTTTGTCCTCTCAAATTAAGGAAGTCTGATATTGTATGCTTTAAGATTGATATAGAAATTTCTATACTCATACACAATTCAAATTTTTCTATCTTTATATTTTATCTTTTCATTGTTTTTAGTCATAATTTCCATCCTGCTTTACAAAGGTTGCTAGCATTACAGGAGTTTTATCCATAGTCCACGACACAGGAAGCACAAGTCTTTGCATCTGAGTCAGATCCATTTATCTAGCCTATGTGATCCCAAATTGATCAAATCCCTGAAAGAGATCAACGAACTGCCTCACTCACCAACATTTATACTTGCTAGAATGAGGCAGTCTCAGAGATAGTAAAGAGGGACCTCAAAGTCTCCTTCCATCTTACTGTAGCAGGAAATACAGTAAACCAGGCTGAAATACACTGGGGATCATGCTGATACCACACAATGTTATTAACCATCCAGTTTAGCCTTGGCTGAAACCATGGTCTCTAACACTTTCACATCCATGACTTTTGTCACACTTTCGTTACCTATCCACCTCTCTGCTAGTTAGTGTGGGGAATCTCCTGGTTTTTGCTTGTTGTTTTGTTTTGTTTTAAACTGGATACATCACCATTATAAACAAAATTGGCTATCTGTTCATAAGAAAGACAGTGGATTTTAGTAGAAATGGGAACGTCCTCTCAAATAATCACATAGCTCCTGGTCTTTCTGTCACCTCGACAGTCTTCTGCTGTCTCTTCTTTGCTCTGGATTTCCAGTTCTCGAGAAAGAAAAGGAAGGAGCTGTTCCTGGAGTAGTTCATTGTCTACCTGAAACATGTGACCCAGGTAAAATAGACAAGCCCTTCAGATACCAAGAATTGTTATGCAGCATTCCTGACTCGGGGGTTTCCATGGGAACTCACAAAATCCTTTAAAATCCATAAAAATGGGAGATAGGTGTAACAGGGTGAAAGTAAAACAAGGAAAACTGAAGAATAGACTGATGATGTAGCACCTTCAGGTACCGCAAGCCTTGTGATTTATAAGGCCTTGGCATTAGTACTGATTCATGTGAGTCTCTAGATGGCTCTGTAGATTTATACAGTCCCAAATAATAGCATCAGAGTTCATTGCCTACCCATTTATTACACAGCATGCACTTCTCACAACCTAAATCAAATAGCTTTATTTTAACAAGATTGAAAGCCCCCTGATCTCCTCAATAATTGATGGCAAATAAATAATAGCACTATTATCTATTCATGATCCTAGCTATTGCATGTGCTCTGGTATATGTGATACACATACATTTAAATTAATTCCTTGGGTTATTTGTCACTTTACAGATGAAATGAATGCAACATATTGTGTCATGCAGTCATTTGTAGAATTGGAGTTCAACATATGTAGAAACAAAACCAAGTACCACTGAGCAATAGTGCCACTTGGTGAAGGTAGGATTTTTCTAATTGACTTGTACTTTTACCCACTAAATGATCTGATCACTGAGCCATTCTCTCATGTGATACCTACTCATTCCTACAACTGACTATTTCCTGAGAGAAGACATCATACTCTAGAGGGACTCACACCTCATCCTGACCACACATTGTTCTCTCTACCAAGGAAGGAGAGCCATTGGCAGATTTCATTCCACACCTTGTAGCAGAAAGGACAGATGGACTTCGTATTTGTCTGTAACTTTACAAGGCTCTATGAAATGAGAGTTAATTGGTTCTAGTTTTCAAAACTTATGCTTCTTTGCCTACTTCTCAGAAAAGTGTCCTGACAGGTGTTAACATTCATATTAAAAGAATAGCATGGCGGGGGGTTGACACCCAGAGGGGGGCTTTCCCTTCTAAGAAGAATGGGGGAGGACCTATGTGAATGAGTACTGGGAGGAGAGGAAGGGCTGATATTTGGCTGTAAAGTAAATAAATAAATTTAATAATAAAAAATGAGTAGCATAACAAAATTCTAGCACAGATGTGGGAGGAGCTTATGAGACCCACACCTAACCGAGGAGATATTGGTAGTTGCTAGCTGCGGGAGGAGATGTCGGTTTTCTATGAGGGTGCGATCACTAATAGGTGGCTCATGCTCAAGTGGATCGTCCCACACACATGTATGTAGGGAAAGCATGAAATAGACCTAATGGATTATTAAAATGATAATAATAAGATTTCATGAATTTGAGAATGGGAAATGTTGGGGAATATCTGAGCAGAGTTAGAGAAGAAAACTTTAGGGTGAATATGATCATACTTTATTGCATATATGTATAAAATTATCAATGCATTTTTAAAATATGTAAGTCTACTGTGAGAACCTATGTTTTTCCGTTTAGACAACATTTGTATTACTAGGTCTGTCAATACAAATGTTGATAAAAACAGATATAAATGCAAACTTTTCACATGAGTCAATATGAAAGACCAAGAAGATCTTATTTAAATGAAGTAACAGGAGTTTCCTGGGCAGTAGGGTAACTTGTACATAATAAAAGTCAATAAATGCTAGCTCTTCTCAGTATATCCTTATCCTTTAGATTTTATAACCTCACTGCAGAGTAGCCTATAAATATTCAAACTGTTAAATGCCAACATAAAATCTAATTAGCTATATAAACAAGTTCACATGCTAATTACTTATACTACCACCTAAACTTTATTAAGTGTGTCTCAGTATTTTCTAGCAGATAAAATGCTGCATGACTTGTTTTTTGCTGTTTTATTTTGATTTTTCATTCCTGTTGTTGTTATAATCTTGATTCTAATAGTTAGGCTCTATCAATTATATCTTTCTGTCTACCATATTTAACACCATTTATCTATCCCAAAATTATTTAAATCTCTCTACAGAGGAAACTCCATGAAGCTATCAACTACACGAGGACTATTCACTTGATGAACATAAGGCATACCATGTGTGGATAACTAATAGTTGACAATTATGTGTGTTAGCAAATATCAGCCGAATCTACATTGAAAAGCACAATTTGTAACATTTATTCTACATGGTGATATTTAAGGATAACAAAGAGATGTTTAATACATTATCAGCTTCTATCTCTTCTTCATTAATGATATGGTGATAACGCTAACCAGTGTAACCAGAATTGACTTACTTTGTTTCACAGATGTATAGGATACAGTTCATCTTCTTACTTCAAAACTTGATATAAACACTTGTCTTTTCTGTGATCAAAGCGGTGGATCTGAGTAGATGCTAATCAATTTACCAATTTCTCCCTTCCCAAGTATTCTATGAAACAATATGAAAAAGTAATATGATTTGTAATTCTAAGGGTCTGATATCTTGTTATGTACATACTGGCTATGATAAAGTGACTGTGACAAAGGATCTTTAAGCTCTTCTGATGGCAGATTATTAAAAACAGAATTATATGGAGAAATGTGTTTAAGCACATGGGCTACAGAATTGGGAGATCTTGAAATGGGAGGTTTAAATTGGAAATGGCAGGGTCAAAAGTCAACTGTAATCAGCACACTGGACATATTCACATATGATAGGGTTAAGTATGAAAAAAGTCAACGAATAAAAACATGTCTGTTGGTTTACATGCTTGCGGGATTACTTGCCCTTTTTCTGTGGCATTGTTATTCACTAACTTCCTTATGAAATCAAAGAACCCTAGTTTATCAGAGGTATTTTTCATCAAGTTACCAGCCAAGACTTACAGGCATTCTCTTTTAAGTCCTACGTTCAGGAAATCTAAGCCAATTTCCAGTCCCAAATGAGTATTCACCGTAACCTGGGACATCAGAAGCTAGCCTGTATGTCAGTTTTCTATTTGTTTATTTGAGAAAAGGAGACAAAGATGACAGTGACTGATATCTAACAATGAGTGAGAAGTCCAGTGTCTCCCAAAACCTAGGAAGTCTCTGCTTAGCCTCACGGGGTCTAGGACTCCTCTATCTACAATAGTGAGTTAGTAGGGATCTTGGATCCTGCAGGACTGAGTTATATGTTGGTGAGGAAGACAAGGACATAGCATGTGACAAAAGAGAGAGACATCTGGTATTTAGTATTGACTCAAGTTTCTACACCTATGACTTCAATAAATTTACTATTATGTAATATATGCATATATTGTTCTTAGGATTCTGGTATCTCCATGTGTTACATAGATAGCTTTTTAAGTAATCTTTACTTTTAAGTCCAAAATCACTTCATTTTACGATGATATAGTAAACACAAACATCCACCAGGACATACAAATGCAGATGATCAGGTATACACAAAGGAGTAAGCGCATCCACACATGATTTAGGCAAAAGCTTCATGCCTAAGATTTAGTTCTTTGTTAAATTCCCCAACCTAGATTACTTCTCAGATGAGAAATCACCTCCTATATCTCTAACCTACAACTTCCGCTAACATTCCATTACTTTTTGTTTTCCTCTAGTAGAATCCCATGAATGGCTGTCCAAGTTGATTATTTCCTTTGTGCTTTAATATGCCTGTAAGAGATGCATAATATATTAAGCTATAATTGCATGTTTAAATCACACACACACACACACACACACACACACACACACACACACATACACACACACACATACACACACACACACACACACACACACACACACACACACACACACATTTTTCTTCTACTCCACTGACTTACTTGAAAATCTTAAGTCTAGGTTACACATCTTTGTATCTCCTAAATCAGAATAATATACAACAGCTATTAAAAGCTTAGCAAGTGCTAATATAAATTTAAAAAACTAATAAAACTGATAAAAAGTTAAAAACATATCAGAGTTATTATTCTGCTGTATAAAATCTTGTCCATGAAGAGTTACAATTGAAGAGTGCAGTGTAACCCTGGGAGATGGTCCATCATAACTGAAATATGCCAGGATACCACTGTACCCATTTTCTTTGTTTGTTTGTTTTTTTGGTTTTTCGAGACAGGGTTTGTACCCATTTTCTTAAATGCAGACAATATTCACTGTTGCCAGCAATTGTAAGTTACATAAATAACTGTTATTCAGATAATCAGAAATGTATATGTAACTGTAGTATATTTTGAATATCATCTGAAGACTGTGAGTCTCACCATGGCATCCAACCAGCAGCATCTTAACTCAACTCTCAAAGCTTCCTTTGTTCCTTTATAAAAACAAAACAGGAATCTAGTTATTTATTATTTTATTTTTCCTTCATGGCAATTGATTGTCCATCCACTGGGGAAAAGGGACAAGATTGAAGAGGAAGAACTGTTACATATTTCATCATGAAGATTTATCTAGAGGTAACAGAAGAGACATTTGTTAATTTCCCTCCTGAGTGAGTTTTGGAGAGTTTCCAATGCTCAAACACAAAGAGGCTCATTAGCTAATTCTGAAGCAAACAGCTGCTACAATGCAGTAGTCTTGGGCTCAAACCCTTTGTACTAGAGAAGTCATAAAGCCCTTCCATTGCCCACATGAACAGTAACTGGGCTGTGTGTCCTCTGCACACCTTATGGTCCATCACTTTGAGTAACAGATACCCATTTGTTTCCTACCACTTATTCTGGCCAACAGGAGACAGCAGCTTGGATACTAACAGGGAGTAACGCCAGTGATGCTTCTAAGCAACGTCATATGGTATCAGGAGAGCACAGGCAAGGGCTACAGCACTGAAGAGATCCAAATAAAGTCAAGGCAGGCTTGTACTACATCTTATGACTCTGCCCTTTCCTTAGCAATGTGTGGGACATTCCTGAGAAAAGGACCACTTTGTAAAGATTTCAGATGAAAAATAGTTAGCTAGGTAACTGAGTTAGTGCATCCTGGCTCTCTTTCGCCACGTTCAGTCCTTAAAGCAGTGTCTTCAGATGAAGATTAGTGCTTGATTCAAAGTGACACCACATCAGGAGCACTGGTCTAAAATCTACCCAACTTGAACATGTTCAGGTGTGCTGTTCCTAGCACTCAGCAATGGCATTTACAGGAAACTATGGATTATCATGGCCACAAGAAAAAGTTGACTGTGTATCTGCCTACAAATCAAAGAATACTTTAAAATGATAAGAGCTTCTTATAACTTCCAAACATAAGGAGATCTCTCTCTCTCTCTCTCTCTCTCTCTCTCTCTCTCTCTCTCTCTCTCTCTCTTTTCTGTTTCAAATGATGTATGTATAGTTTATCTGATTGGATAAGTAGAATTGTCCGTGACACTTTATCTTATCTTATTAGAAATTATTCTGTAAATTAACTTTGGGTAGACAGGAAAAGTAGGAAAAGTCAAAAGATGGTCCAGTCAGAAGATGGTCCAGTCAAAAGATGGTAAATTTGGGCTGTTTGCCCAAACTGAGGCTGATGTATGTGAAGAAATCAGAATGCACAGTAGACAGTGTAGGCACATCTTTATCATCTGGACAGTTCAACCATTCCTAGTTTTCTCTGTTAATTGAAGCAACTGGAAACAAAAGTAAAGCTCAATATTGATGGCATATACCTATAATCCCTGCATTTAAGAAGCATAGGGTAGGAGGATCAAAACTCAAGGCCATGCAGGTCTACATAGAAAATTCCAAGTACATGTGGGCTACATAATGGGAATCTGTTTCACAACAAAACAAACAAAGCAAAACCAATAATAAGGAACAAAAGAAGCCAGATGCAGAATCTAAAGGGTGGGCTCTTGATCCTATTCATTAGAGCCTAATCCTCCTTTCTTTAAGCTCTTTCTGCAATGTGCTATCACCAGACATTCCAGGCTTAGCTTATTCCTTCTCTGCACTGTATCTGAGTCTGCCATATCTTTCTTTGCATCATAAGGCACAGCCTGGATAGCTGTACCCTTGGGTTTAAGTTGCCAAGAGGCTTGCCAGCCTCTGTCCCAATGCCTGCTCTCTCTTCTACTCCCCTTTATAATTAGATTTTCCTGTCCATCTTCAAGGTCAACTGATTTACCTCTGTGGGCCTTGCATTCCCCCCCCCCCACCTTGAATCACCTGCTCTCATTTCCTTCCTCTTACTGCAAAACCAGGGTGGTATCCCTGTATCTAGTGTTTAAACTTAACATATTTTGGGGGTTTTATCTTTTATGACATTTTAACGCCACTACTTGTGCTGGATGCTTCTCCTTTAGGCGGCAACATTGATCACCACATCAAAAATACACATGTGAGCTTTCTTGGTCGAAAACCCTTTTTGTTATATTCAGAGATGGCTCAAGGACTTACGTAAGTATGGCTGGCCATGCTGAGAAATCTCAAAGCATCTTCAACTTTACAAATATTGGAAAAGATAAATAAGAATCATAAGAAAATACCCACAGAGGAAATTCTTTAAGAAGCATATGCTATAAGTAGACACAACAGCATGGTATCACTGCAAAACCCCATGCTCCCTAGAGCCAGGCTACCAGAATTCAAACTTCAAATCTCAACATAAGCCAGTTATCCATGTCTCAGCTCTCATATCAATACGATGAAGACACTGGTAACATGCACGTAAAATAACATGATTGTCAGCTAAATAAATACATGTTAAAGGTTCAGTGAGGACCTTGGGGGAAAATAAACATTACGTAGATATTTGTTGTTGCTAGAAATAATACTGGGTAAACTGAAGAGTGAGATCAATTGAATTTAACAGACAAGGCTAATGATGATCCGCCATGCAAGTTCTGTGTGTCTTTGTTTGTGGTTGAGGTCTGGTATGTATGATCTGTCTGGGGCATATTCATGTGGCTCCTAAAACAGAAGATATAGTGACTAAGAAGAAGCATAACCAGGTTGATTCAGTTTCTTTCCACAAGAGAAATGGCAGCCATTATGAAAGAATCCTTGTGTACAACTACTATCCGAGATGACCACCATCCTGTCAGAATTATTGTCTATGGCTGCCATAAGAGATAATCACTAGGTCGGAAGAGAGAGGATATAAAAAAAAAAAAAAACAGATCTTCTGAAAGTATTTACTGATTAGCTTCCACTGGGTCTGATCCTGAAATATGGAAGTTACTTGATGATATATCACTGTGCTATCATTTGGGGGGAATCTGTAAAGAATTAAGTCAATAGAATTCAAAAGTGATGGATGGAAAAAATGATGAACTAATTCTTAAAAGCCAGTTGAGGAGTGAGTAGCCATCTTAGCATTATTGAAAAGTTAGCATAAACATGACCAGAATTTACATGCATGAGAACTTCATCCCAAGAAGTCAGTTATGTTCCAATAATGAAAGACACAAAGAGTCAAAAATGATTAATTTGTAAAACTTCTTTTTTTTTTTTTTTTCAGAGTAGAAGCTATCCAGGCCTAGAAGAAGCTGCACTGACTAATTTGAAGAAAATAGTGATTCTGAGACTTAGGCTTCCTACCCCAGGCCCATCTCTTCTCTTTCATACTTTATCTATGACCTAACTCTTTAAAGGTGACAGTACATACAAACTTCCTGATCCAACCACTGAATTCCTTTCCTAAATTTCCCATAGCCTCGTTACATACTGTACTACAAAGTGGATACTAAGTCCATCTATTCTTGCAAAATCCCTGCCTATTTCTCCTTTCACATCACTCTGATGATTATGACATATTAAACTAAACTTATCTCTTTTCTCTTCTTCATTTTCTTCTTTAAATACCTACATTTTAAAAGGACTATTGGGGTGGGTGGAGAAGCTTCAGATAATGAATCTTCCAGTGAGCATCTTAGATGCTTAACCTTTAAATATGCCCCAAAGCTGTCCAGCCTAGCTCAAATATTCCCACCATATGTTTTAATGTTCAAAGACAGACAATGAATGCTATCTCCAAATTTCTTTTCTACATGTGTAAGATACAGACTGACTTAGGTTATAAATCAATTACATGAATTCCCTTGAAGGCAGGGCTTTATATTCTAAAGAGAGTAGCAGCCTGCTGCTTTTAGTAAATTTCCTTCAAACATGAAAGAACATTAGCAAATAGAAAAGGAGAGGTAATAAGTTTGATTGAAATGAGCTATCTAAACAAGTAACTAAGGTTTGTATTTGATAATACAAATAATATTATATTATGTTATTTGTTATATATAATATGTTATTTGATAATAACATAATATTAATATTGGGGTGTATGTCTACTAAAGAAGTGGAGGGGTTTCTGCTAATGTTAGGGCACTTGATAGTTTGTGAACCTCAAGTGATTACCCACACCTCAAAAAAAGAACCAGGTGCCCCAGTTTGTCTGTTCTACAGTGTGAGAAAGAATAAAAAGAGAATTTTTTCCCCTGGAGTGACATTTTCTTATGCAAACTAATGTAAATCACATATCTCTGTGTTGAAAGCTTGTCTGACAAGCTTTTCCAAAGCACAAACAAATCTCAGAACAGGTTAACTTGCACTGGGCTGATACTGGCAAAGGACTTTTAGTACTTCAGAGAAGGTAGAAAAATAATTTGCATGCTAGGAAAAAATAATGTACCCAAATATCATGGTGCATTAAGGGATTACTGGTAGTTTAGCACACCCTTTCTTCTCTTCACAACCAGGGACCATCTTTTGATCTAATCTAAGTGATAATTTAATTTTAATGAAAGTAGAGGACATGAAAGGCTGCCCTGAGCATTGTCAAGGGACCAAGGTAATCAGCAGCAGCAGCAATCTCTGCTGGGCAGGGGACTAGCCTCTTAAGTGGATGTGTGTGTAACACTCACTGTTGTATGTAGCTCAGGACCCAACACTAAATGATCCTTATGTATAGATGAAAATTTCAAATTTAGGAATGTCTGGCTACAGAACACGTTTTGAGGATCTGCTGTTTTCTTATTCCTTGTTTCGTTTTTTTTCTCCATGGTTTTCATATCTAAAACTTTCCCATGAAAGATGGTACCATCTTCAGAGTAAGAGAATACACAGCTAGAGAAGTTACAAACTTTGCAAAGGCTGCATAGCAGATCGCTGAGCAAGGATTCAGGTCTGTATCTCTATAGTTTGATTATTAGTTTTGAATGGTCTTTCTGAAGTCTCAGCTTATATCATTTTAGGCTACCATTTGCCTGGACAAAAAGAAGAAGAGGATAGCTAAAAAGTTTTGAACTCACTGCCCGAAAAGAATTATCACTTAGAAGACAGGTTGCCAAGTACAAAACTAAACATGGCTGACTGGCACAATTGATCAGAAAGTATATTAAGCCTCATAAATCCTGAAAAGAAGACCCTTTTGCTCATAGGAAACCATAGGAAAGATCGTTCTCTTCAGCTTCCCACAAACTAATTTTTAGTCCCATATATTTGCTTTATGATATCATAGGGTAATAACTGTTTTATGTTATATAACATTCTAGATAACAATCTCAATAGAAATGTATGACTCGTGTATGCCAATATAACTTTCATAGGATCCACATATAACAGTACAAAAAATATGTTGAAAACTACATGGCTGAAGATACAAAACACTTTGGTTACAGGACATAGGAAAATTAAGTTTGAACTTACATGGAATTTTCTTCTCTGCTGGTTACCTTTCAAACTGACAGAAGGTGCTAAGTTGGCTCTGAGAAAAAAGTTACCAATGGTCTTACCAAACAGTGAACCCTGGTTGTTATCGTCCTAACCACCCAGGCAAATGTGACTGCTGGTGCAACAGTGTTGTGAGTACTATGGGTTGTCACCAACCTCTTTTTGCTTGGAATTGAGATTGATTCCACTGGAGGAAATTCTTACCTGCTACTTATAAACCTGATCAAAAGCTCAAAGCTAGGGAGGTCATAGGGCATAGAGTAACCTCCTATGGTTTTGCTAAATAGACATATTGCTGTTTAATTTAGCTTTCTAAATAGTGGTATTATTATCTATTATACTCATAGATTAGAATGGTTCTCAACATTTCATCAAAGAAGCTTGCTTTTGTAGTAGGCAGAGGTTAATGAAGTTAAATTAGATAGATTAGATAGCTAAGCAGATAGATAGATAGATAGATAGATAGATAGATAGATAGATAGATAGATAGATAGATGACAGGTAAATGAGATATATAAATATTTAGTAATTTTTGGTTGTTTTGAAATAGGGCTTAATGTAGCAAGATTTGCTTAGAGCTCACTATTTTAGCCCATTTTATTCTCAAAATAATATTTCTTCTGCCTGTGCCTATCGAATGCTGGGAATACAAGTGTACATCACTATACTGACACTTGAACTACTTTGGACCACAACTTATTCCACAGACTATCGGTATTTTAAAACATGCAGAAACAAAAGGATTTGCATATGTCTCTAGGATCATAAAGCATCCTTTTTCTTATTCTGTCCTCAGACTAATGAAAGACAAGTCAACTCTGATAGATACCTTGTATAGTTTTCATCATAAGGGCGAGAAAGCAGGTAATTCAAACACATACCACTCCATTGATTCTTGGCAGCCCTCCTTTAGATTAAGAACCACTGAAATCACCTGGTCTTGCCTAACAAGGCCACATTAGACACACCCAGTCTGTTTAAAAACTTTTACACTCAGATGAGTATGTCACTTTTCAACAAAACTAGCATGAAAACACCCTAATTTGCAAAACAAAATCATGATTTTTGCATCATAAAAGAAAACTTCAAAGGGTTTCTCTAGGCAGTGTATTGTCCTGAAACATTTAAATAATTCCTGCTCACTCCTCCCCAGATGATTTATACAGGGCACCTTAGAAGGGTTTTTATTGTAAAGCAAAGTGTGCCTGCACCAGTAAAATAATTATTTTTTCTAATAGAGGCTATTACAATTTTATTATTCAGGCAAGTAGCACTAAGTAGCCTTATCATATGGAATACAACATCTCACTTTCTAAAACCTGTAATGACTCTGTTAAATAAGGATCCACTGAATTGAAAGCTATTATCTCCCCTGCCAGAGTTAGATTTGTGCTGCATTCTGATATGGCAGTGGATGTGGATTAATCAAAAATTAATATATCCACTGTTATCTTTTAAGATTTGCTTATTTGTTTTTCTAAGAGTTAATTTAAACAATGCTGCCATTTAATACAAACATAAATGCTTCGTGAAAAATCTTCATCTGAGCATCTCATAACTTGGAGAGATTTTTTTTTCTTCAGGAGGTGAACAATTATAATAGGAGTTTGTTATTTATTACGTTGATACGCAAAACAGTCAATACCCTTAGAGGGGAAAGAGTTCTCTCAAAATGAGACCAAGAATAATTTCTATGATGAAATGCTGAGAGGCCCGTTCTTATGCTGGAATTATAAAGAGGTAAAACCAGCTAAATTTCATTCATGTGATCAATCTATCTATATGAAACTGTCAAAGACTGCAAACAAATAAATAAGTAATGTCTAATATTCTAAGCAGGGGAATAATTTGAAAAATACAATTAAATATTTCAAAATGACCCAGGAGAGGAATTTGAATGCTCCAACACAAAGGAACAATGAATACACAAGATGATAAATAGGTGAGCTACCCTGACCTGATCATTACACATTGTATCCAAATGTTAAAATGTCTCACAACATAGCACAAGTATGTAAAATATTGTGTCACTTTATAAAAGTTGGTAATCCCATATGAAAAGAAGCCAAGTTATTTGGGCATTAGCCTAATAAATCGTATTGCACTAACATAAAATACCAGTAAGATAGAGGTATAATATCAAATCAGCAAACTATGGACTAGTCATTTGTACATTTTCATCTTAACTCTCAGAAAGTTAATATTTGTGATCATCTATTGCTCTAGCAAATTCTAATATGTTTGTCCAGTACATGGAGGGTGATTTCTGAAGACCATCTTTTTGCTGGCATTCCTTAGTGCCACATCTTCCTGTCAACAGTTAGAAAAAAACAGCTCTCATTGGTTAACACATGAGAACAGCTGTGACTTGCTGCTGAGGTTGAGTTGACCTTTACCACTCAAGTAAGTGGTCCAGTAGTAGAGACACTGGGTTGTCTTTTAATTTTCACCTCATTTTTAAAAACTTGAATATCTGGGGATGTTATTTTATTAAGTCAGTTGCAAAGAATGAGAAAATGAACAACTAATTTTTAATTGGTCTTTACCTTTAATGGAAGGTGATAGCATTGACTAGGATCCTGGAGGCTGGCTGTTAGCGTATTTTATTAAAAGAAAAACGTTATATTGAATAAGGGACTTAGTTTTTTGCTCTGAGGGTATGATGAGGTTAAAGAAGTTCACTAATTAATAAAAGAATATTGAAAAATTGAGGCAAACATCAAAGATTGCACAACCAGAGGAGATTAAATCTATTACATTTCAGTAGTTCAAACTGTCCTGAGGCCTTAAGTTAATGAAATACATTTAATATTAATCACGTAAGACGCAGCAATTCATAGTGTCTAATTTCATTAGAAAGTTTGACTTGTACAAGTTGGTAAAGCTCAGATGTACATATGTTATTGAAACATCTGTACACTGGCCCTAAACAGTAGTATGCTAAGAGATTGAAGCTAGATAACAAAAAGAGATTGTATATACTTCCTACTGAAAAGCAGAATATTGGGAATGAGAACCATGGCTGCTGAGGAAGAGGACCAACAATGAATAGGATCAAATACTTGCAGAGAGTACTGTGAAACTCTGTCTTACCTAAGCCCCACAGGTATAAAAGCTGAGTAAATGGTACACCCCAAATCTGGCCATTACACTGTTTGAAAATCATAGCTTAATAAATACAAACCAAAGCTCTATCCACATGCCAAACGTAACTTCAGTGGAAGAAATTGGATCTGTCATGAAGATGACTATCAACACAAGCAGGTAACTTTTATGGAACAGATAGCTGGAGGAGGATGGCAAGTATATCATTAGTAAGTCCTGAAAACCATGAATTAGAATTTTACTCTTCAGGAACTAACATCTGTAAGGAAACAACGAACTCTATCTTATTAAATATATACATCATACTGAGATGAAAGAAAGATGGTAGCTATTATTTGCTTGCATATAGTACATTGGCTGCTTTAAATGTTCAAATTTAAATCATCTCTCCTAAAACCTAGAGAGGTTGTTTGTTTTGTAAAAATATTTTATGAATTTTTACAAAATTAACTTTAATTGGTGCTTTTTTGACAATCACGAGTATCTGAAATATTAATTGATATATAGGTAGATTACGTTGGAATAAAAATATTTTATGCTTTATTCTAAAAATATTTAAATCCTCAAACAAAGTTGCTTGTTGTCAAAGATAGACTAAAGAGCTGTGGCTCTGATCAGGGTGGACCAATGATAACCATGACTCGTAGCAGACTTATGTATATTAGTAAGAACCTGGAAAGAACCCAGATGTCCCTCATCAGAGGAATGGATACAGAAAATGTGGTCCATTTACACAATGAAGTAGGACTCAGCTATTAAAAACAATGACTTCATGAAATTCGTAGGCAAATGGATGGAACTAGAAAATATCATCCTGAGTGAGGTAACTCAGTCACAAAAGAACACACATGGTATGCACTCACTGATAAGTGGATATTAGCCCAAAAGCTCAGAATACCCAAGATACAATTCACAGGCCATCTGAAGCTCAAGAAGAAGGAAGACCAGTGTGGATACTCCAGTCCTTCTTAGAAGGGAGAACAAAATAATGAGAGGTAGAAGGTGGGGGGGACTTGGGAGGAAGAGAGGAGGAGGACTTGAAAGTGGGGGGGGGGAGGATCAGGTGTGGGAAGGGATGGGGATGACATACAGAGAGTCAGGAATTTGAACAGAGGTGTGTAGCAGTGGGGGATGGGGAACTGGGGGTAGGCACCAGTAAGTTCCAGATCCAGGAAAGCAAGAGGCTCCCAGGACCCAATGGGGATGAGATTAGCGGAAATGGCCAACAAAAGGGAAGGAGATCCTGTACAGACCATATCCAGAGGTTAGGCAAGGCGCCTAGTTGGGAGATGTGCCCACCCACTCATCTTCATAGTTTTAACCCAGAATGGCTCCTGTCTAAAGGAAATACGGGGACAAAGTGTGGAGCACAAACTAAAGGAAAGGCTATCCAGAGACTGCCCCACCTGGGAATCCATCCCATGTATAGACACCAAACTGAGACACTATTGCAGATGCTAAGAAGTGCTTGCTGACAGGAGCCTGATATAGCTGTCTCCCGAGAGGCTCTGCCAGAGCCTGACAAATACAGAGGCAGAGGTAGATGCTCTCAGCCAACCACTGGACTGAACACTGGGACCCCAGTGGAGGAGTTAGAGAATGGGTTTGCTGAAAGAGCTGAATGGGTTTGCAACCCTATAGCAAGAACAACAATATCAACCAACCAGACTCCCCAGATTGCCCAGGTACTAAACCACCAACCAAAGAGTACACATGGAGGGACTCATGGCTCCAGCTGCATAGGTAGCACAGGATGGCCCTGTTTGTCATCAGTGGGAAGAGAGACCCTTGGTCTTGTGAAGGCTCAATGCTCCCAGTGTTGGGTAATGCCAGGGCAGTAAGGTGCAAGTGGGTTCGTGGGTGAGCACCCTCATAGAAGCAGGGTGAGAGTGGATGGAATAGGAGGCTTGTGATGGGGAAACTGAGAAAGGGGATAACATTTGAAATGTAAATAAATAGAATATACAATAAAATTTTTTTAAAGTTATGTAAATTATTTATTAATTATTAAATCATTTATTTAAGTTATGGAACATTAAATATAAGGGGAATATAATTCTTTTAAATTTGCTATTTTTCTCATATCAGTAGTATGCTTCATATCCATAACAAATAGTATATATTTGTAAATATTTTTAATCTAAATATTGCCACAAACCATGGGCACAGTGACCAAATTTATAACCAGTCCCTGTCTAATTAGAAGTGCAGGGACTCAATGCTATTATTAAACATAGGAGCTCAATGGCTTTTGTCATTCACCAGCTACCACTGTGACTATTAATGGCATTAATATTTACAAAGAATTTGTTAATGATGTAACAGAAGGATTTTTTTTTAATCTAAGGCTCTGAGAGACTAGGAATTCAGTGTAGGGAGGAAGGTTGAGTAGGTTGACGGAGAGAATAATTAAAATTCACGGAAAAATTGTAAAATGTAAGAGACTTTTCCTAGCTCATATGATACTGCACAGCGCATGTAAAATGCTTTTCTTCCAAGTTCACAGACACAAATCTAATCCCCAGAACTTAAATCCAGTTCTGACACATATCTGACACACTCTTCTGACCTCAACAGACACCAGGCATATATATAACTTACACACATGGAGGTAAAACATTCATGCACAGAAAATAAAATAAAATAATCTAAAAAAAATACCCATTGGGAAAGGCAGAGAAAGATGGGTTGATGAAACTTGGTCAGGTAGCCATCCAAGCTTACCTGGTGAATTCCAGACTAGTGAGAGACAGTATCTCAATAGACAAAGTGGACAGCATCCTAAGATATGACTACTGAGGTTGAGCTCTGAACTCCATTGTGGATACTAATTACAAGGTAGATAGAGCCAAGGTATTTGGTTAGGATGTTGGATTTCTTATTAAAAACTTCTAGCACTCTCTTACTATAAAAATACTATGAAAACTGCACTAATGAAATACATGTGGCATTATGTTTTGTACACTCCACTACAGCAGAACAAAAGTAAGCTTATTATACTTTGGTAGATATGAGCAGCTGTTTGTTTGACATCAAGCCACATGTCTATGATACATGTTCCACTGCATGCCACAAATCTGTTTTCCACTCCATAGCCATTGAATAGCATTTACTTAATTTTTATTGCATCCAAATGCAATCATGCTATTGTTATTTTACAGTAAAGTTTAAGTCAGCTCAATTTTAGCGTCAGACTCATTAAGAGTGAGCAATTTGGTGCTTAATGACTTGTTAACCATGAGTAAATATATTAAAATAATAGAGTGATACATTTAAATTGAATCACATTGGGCTTGTTTTTTTGTTCAATAATGTCTTCTGTAGCAAGTGAAAGTGCTACTTAAAAAGCAATTTTTGATAAAATATATTCTAAATCACTATAGTCACTTCTTACTTACGATCTACCTCTTCTATTTGACTCTTTTGTAGCTATGCTGTTCCCCATTATCTCTTAAATATTTGATAATCCTAAACATCTCCACTTATATTTCTAAAGGAGACAACATCTTTCTGGGTGACAATCATGAGCTCCAGTTTAGTCTCACAACAAAAAAGACACATATTCCAAAGCCTATAATGGACTACATTGAAATAATCTTATATAAAAACAAAAACCCAAGATGTAACTGTTAAAATTTGAAAGGCATGAGTGAGATAGTGAAGAAATTAAAACCAAGCTAGTATTTTGCACATGAATTTATGGGTTGGCAAGGGAAGGCCAGAGTCTTCCTTTGAATCCATTCCTTAGCCCTCTTAAACTGTGGTCATCTTGATGCTTTTTAATCAACAGCTTAGCTCTCTGTGGTCTTCTGAATGAGGCTGTCAACTTTAGTGACACAAATAAGTTTTATTACTTTAAATCCCACAAAGCCTGGGGAACATTTGAAGAGCAAGTCAAAATTTAATCTACCATAAAACCCATCAACAAAAGCTGTCAATTTGATTTAAATAGCAAATATTATTGAGAAGAAACTTACAGGATACGACTTGCTGGGTTTTGTATTCAAAAGAAGTTAAGGTGAGAGTGACATGAAATCCGAGATCCTCTTACCCCAAAAGGAAATAAAGTTGCGATGGGACTCACAGCATTGCATCAGATAAGTAAATTTAAAATTCCACATAGTGTTTACACAAATGTATCATGAATACAGTAATGAATAAGAACAAAACTCATATATACGATACTAGTGAGTGAAAGTCATTTCTATATCTGAATGAAAAAACAATTATGGACATTTTTCAGAATTGACACTATGCAAGTGACTTTCTTTTTTAGATGAGTATAGTTTAATTTAATCTAATTTAAGAAGAATGAGGTAATTCTCACCTGGGAACTTTACTACTCAGAGAGGAAGTACCATTACATGGCAGACAACTTATATACATGAGACACAGGAAAGCCCTTTTTCCATTCAGTTTTAGGGCTACCCACTTCCTGCTGGTGTTTGGAAGGCATAGCGTGAAGCTGTTGTAAGGGAGCATTACTTATCATCTGTGACATGTCCTTACTTCATGAGCCTAATACCCAGAGAACATTTCAGCTCCAGCCTTTCCATTACACCCCAAGATATCTCCTCTAGTACAGAAGATCTCAACCTGTGGGTCATGATCCCTTTGGAGATCAAACAAGCCTTTCATATACCAGGTATCCTACATATCAGATATTTACAATATGATTGTACATATGGTAGCAAAATTATAGGTATGAAATAGTAATAAAAATAATGTTACGGGTGGAGGTCACCACCACATGAGGAGCTGTCTTAATGGGTCAGCAGCATTAGGAAGGTTGAGAATTCCAGTTCTAGCATTTCTTACTCCGTCTTTCTGACACTTCTGGAAATACATGTACATGGTTGAATATATGTTTCAAACTATATAAAAAAATTTTCCTAAGAGAAGTTGCCTTTAGCTTTAACACATTGCTACCCTGATATTAAAACCATGCAAATGAGTTGTCCAGCAAAGATGCATCACAGCGGTAGTCCAAGACCTTGCCAGACAGAAGCATGTGGTGAATCTGACAAAGATATGGTGGTAAAAATGGAAATGAATGTTCTCCAAGGAGAAATCAAGAGGAGGGATACTAATAGTGATAAAATTATCTTATGGAATAATTCATCCTGCTTTAGTGTTTAAAAAGAGTAGTGACATATTTTCATAACACTGATTTTGTAGTAAAAACAAAGACACTCTCCACGGAACTTAGTAAGTTTTGCTGCCAGTGAAAGGGCTTCTATGTTCTGTAGTCAGGGAGGTGAAGCTTTACTTAACTATGGCAGAACCAGTGAAATGGCTAAGTTGACTAAGGCATTTGCTTCTACAAGGTGGATGGAAAGAACTGACTCCCATGACCTGTTCTCTGATTGTCACGTGTGTGTGCATACACACACAGTGTAAATTTTAATTAATAAAAAAGTCTGACAGAACTATTCCATTAGGAAAAGTAGAGAAGCTCAACCATGATGAGAGGAGAACAACACTTGTAATCCACACGACTAAACACGTTGACAAGGTTGGGATTTACTGGTAGTCTCTCCCACCGGGTTTGCTGCGTTATTTGTTTAAAATGAAGTCTACAGTTGCTACTGTTAGGCAAATACATTAAATAACTAGTTTGTGCTATTTTGTTAGGAGTCAAGAAACTAAGTATTTGTGAAAAGCTAGTGCTGATATTAATGAAAGTATGAAAATCATAATTGATAAACCATCGCAAGAGTCTCAGATGAAAATGATTTCAGTAGTATCTACTCCTGAGGAACCTAGATTGGTTAAGCTAGGATCTAACCTCAAAGGTGCACAGAAGTTCAAGAGCTACAAAAGTAGAATTTGCTGGCATTACATCTCAATTTACAATGTGTTCTACTTGCTTTTTGTACCATGCCCAAGAGCTGAGAAATCATGAAGTAAATGGAAAAATAAAATCCATGCTCTTGACCAGTTTGTCTAAAAAATTCTTTCCTATGTCAAACTAAACAATGCTTTTCCCATACTAGTCTAAGATAGCCTTGAACTTACTGTGCCAACACTGGTCTGTAACTCTGAATCCTCTTGTCTTCTTTGCCTAAGGGTTGGATACAGAGCATAGTTTCTCAGTTGTTAAACATTCCAAGATAATCAGAGGGAAAAGTGTTTATAGGTACCCACCATATAGAAGTAATTAAACTTCAAGAGACAGAAATGCTAATTTCCCTGATTTGATTATTGCATATTAAATATGTACACCAGAACATAACATTCCATAAACTTAAAATTTACAAGATTATTACACACATATGAAAAATCTCATCTTTCATTATTTACATTGTTTTGCAGCTTTCCAGTTGTGTGACATTTGTTCAAACAAATAATGAAAATATTCCATGCCCTAGCTCATATTATACATCGATTTAGAATCCTAATTATGATTGACTATAACTAACAATGCCATGAATCTAGCACATACATCTTCCAGGGCCTAGGAAAGGGAGAAATTAAAAGTCAATTTCTCTGTTGCTATGATTAGATACACAAGCAGGCAGTTGTACATATATGAAGGAGTACTATATGCTGTGTTGGTCTGCATATACTATGAATCCAAATATATACAAAAGGCTAAGACACACGGAAATCATCAGGGAGTACGTGCTAATGAAGAAGTCAGTCGTGGAACGCTATTTACGAACATCATGTCTTTAAAGATATACTACTAGAAAGGAATTCATGGTTCTTGCCATATTTAGGTTTTGATAACAATTGTTATCTAAAATGAAAAGGAACATCGTATTCAATTAAGTCCTTTTCTACCTGTTCAGAGCTGCTCAGGCTGCTACCAAAATTCTCATTCTCATTTATTAAAGTTATGCTACTGTCTTTGAAAAAAAAAAAAAAGCCATCCCCTCGGATATGATGCCCCCAGAGGTCTGGCAGATCAAGCGAGGTCTGGGATTTGTTCAGATTCCATTGCTCTGCTGTTCTTTCCTTTGATCAAATACATCCTGATGCTGTGAGGACAAATCACTTTACTACAATTAACATCCTTGGGCAGTTTCTAACATAAGAGAAGTCATTTGTCATGTGGCTCTGATACATGAACTAGATGCATCCATTAAGACTTGTACTTCCTATTCTCTCAAAGGGCTAGGTCTGCTTGCTAGACATGAAAGATACTTGCCATTAAAGCAGAAAAGGCTAAGTTACTTCGCTTATTTTAATCTCAAATATAAGCCAATTAACTCAACCAAACGGCTTTCACTACCTCTCAAAATCTTTTGAAAAGGTAAAGGAAGTGTTATTTACTTATGATTTTGAGGCAGCAATTTACTTTATAGTCCTGGCTAGCCTGGAAGTAGCTAGATCAGGCTGGCCTTGAATCTGTGCCACTTCTCCTAACTCTGACTCTCCAGTGCTAGGATTATAGGTGGAAATCAACAATACAGCCTTAGAAAGTTAATTTATATATTTACTCATCCACTACAGGAAAAGTTTGTTTCTCTCTGCTCCTGTTCACCCACACCTCAGCTGAATCTTTTGCTCACAGGAGGAACTCACTATTTGCTTTGTTGCATATAACCACAATAAGGAAGGCTCTTTTTTCTTCAGCAGCTTTAGACTCTTTCACTATTGTTCCATGGCAGGCAGGTATCTTCAGACTGCATGGAAGTTGTATGGGTGTCATGGTCAAGTTGTAGGATAGGCAGTCTCCTCCTTGTCTACATGAGATCTAGGGTTAAGATTGCAATGTTGTATCTCATGGCCTACAAGGTTCCTAATTGCTCTGATACTCTTCTGTCTACATTCTTCCTCCTCCCTTGATCTCTCTATATAGCCCAACATGCTTGTCAGCTACAAACAATTCTGTAGTAAATTCCTGGTCCTTCAGCCAAGACATAAAAGTACATATGGACTCATAGAAATAAGCCCTCAGTAAGTATCTTATTTTATTCATTTGTTTGATTAATTGAGGCGTGTCTATTTGTGTCATGCATATGCATACACATGATATGAAGTTCATTGGAGCTTCTGCAGGGGTCATCTCCCTTCTTCCTACACAAAGTTCCTTGGAGCTCAGGGCACTGGGGAAGCAGCAAATGCTTTTATTCACTGATCCACCGCCCTATGCTTGTTCATTGTTTTATTAGATGCAGAAACAATCTCTCAGAGATTCTTACAAGAGTGTAGAATTGCCATAACATGATCTTTCCTCAGATCATGGTTTTATTTATCACACATTACATTGGCTGAGACCACTAAAGGATTATTGGAAGTTATACCTGGACAACTGTCTTCAGTTAAGTTCTTCACACACTTTACTGTTTGTCACTCTAGCCATTAGAAGTAGCAGTAAAAAATAGGAGGAGGATTATTAGTAAATGATGATGGTGATGCTTACAATGATATAGTAATTATGATGATTATAATATTAATAATAATAATAAAGGTGAGCGTGGTGGCACACACTTGCAATCAGCCATTTGAGGCAGAGGCAGGATGGCCAAAAGGTTATAGCTGTCCTTGGCCTCCTGGAGAGTTTGAGAAAAGCTTGGGTGACGTAGCTTTTGTCTCAAAACACTATTCAAGTAAATTAATAATTAGAAGTCCCAGGAAAACTAAGCCCATTCATATTTATTTTCCTAAGCAATCAACTGAGAGTCTTTGGTGAGTTCCTGAAGTTGGAACATGTAGTGTTTTCGGTGTACAGCACGCCACAGATGCAATCAGCTTAATCCTCTTATCTAAAAGTCATTACAATGGCAAAAGATGCCAAATACCAGCAGACTATAATGATTTTAGAATTGTCTCCAATAGCTGAGCAATTATTTCTAAAGTGGCTTCAGTGAGTTCACAGGAAAAGAAAGATGGGGAAGGGTGTGGCAGACAGATAGAATTATTCACTCCAGACACCATGCTGTTCTCATGGACACCCTCTTTTTCCTCTATCAGCCAAGCATATCTTTCTTGAGTTAATAATAAAAATATGAGAAAAAAGAATATATTCAAAAATATATTTTAAAAAAGGATGGGCGTGCTTACACAGATAGGAAAAAATTACAGCAAAAACAAAAAAAACCATCAAGTTCACTAAAGAGGTCTACTTTTTTTTTTTTAAGGTAGCACCCTTCCACTAACAATATTAAGACACTACAAGCTCCTTAGCATGTCTGTATCTAAGCTTTGTACTCGTGTCTCAGTTTCCAGCCTTTCAGTCTACCTCAGTCATCTTGGGAGGCAGGTACTACTTTTTTTCCCACTGTTTTTGTTTGTTTCTGAGTTAAGAGTCTCAGGCTATACTCAGACTGGCCTAGAACTCACTATGTAGCACAGGTTAGCTTGGTATTGGCAATAATCCTCTTGTTTCAGCCTGGAATGTTGCAAAACTGGGAAATAGACACCTTCACCACCCTTTTATTTCTCTAGTTTTATTTGAATCCACTTGAGAATTTAGAGAGGAATTGGTCTCTTTCTAGATGTTGCATTGAGATCAGTGTTGCTTTGTGAATGACAATATGTTTTCATGTTTACTTTATTTTTATGTAGAACCTTAAATTAAGAGGAAGACACAAAATACAAGTGTTGTATTCTTGCTTTTGAGTAGCATTTGTTTCTCTTGTGGGAAATGCAACCAGTCTATCTTATCATGGTCAAGTGACCCAGAGGACACTATCATGAAATTCAGCAGAAGTGTGGTGCTCCTCAGTACACACAAAGCACTGCCCCTACTCACTTACCTATCTACTCAGTAACACTCCAGGTAACAATTATTGCCATTAATTTAGAGAGATCAAAATTGGCATATTTGTAGACTTGGAAACATTGGAAGGCTCTGTGTGTTATGGGGAGAACCCAGGTTGTCATCAGATGTCAAGTATTTCCAAATCTGGATCTAGTAAGTATGAGTGTATCAGTGGGTGGGGCCAGGGTAGGAAGGTACCCAGAGGGGCCCCTACCCACTCAGAGGAGACAGGGAAGGGAGATAGGGGAAATATTGTGGGAAGGGCTGACCAGGAAGGAGGGAGTAAACAGGATGTAATGTGAATAAGTAAAAACACAAAATAAAGTTTAAAAATATAAATAAAATTTAAAAATATTAAAAGGAATGTATCAACTGGGGGCAAATAAGTTAACATTTCTTGTATTTCTATTCTTTTATGTATCGAACATTAACATTATATTTCCTATATAGTATCTTAAAAATTAAATGAGAGTAATTAAGAAAAATATGCATGTGTCATAACATGGTCCAAGAATGGAGTCATGTGAAGAGATTTCTGAGTGCTTGTAAGAAAACTCCAAGAAACTAAGACATGAGTTTGTGACCCCAGTTTATTAAAATACATGTAATCAATCTTGGATTATGCTTCTGTGCCTCTCTCAGATACAGTTGACATGAGCAAGTTTACTTTAGACAATCATTACAACGGGCTATTGTTACTTGTTTATATACCTCTATGGGAAACACGTGTTGCTGCATGTGGCTTAGCTACTACATGTAGTTTGCCCTTGTGTTTGTGCATTTTATTCATGTGAACTCAGTTTGCTCCTCTTTACCTTCAGCATATAAATTGTCCAGTGCTCTGAATAAAGTTGGCTATTATATGAGACTCTAGTTTGCCTAAATTTTCAGCTCCATTCTCTCAGGTTCCACTGTCTCTAGAGTAGTAAACACACCAGCTCCAAAACAGAATACACATGCAGATTAGTTAAACACTTGTGGCTTGAAGGTTCAAAACGAGTTCAAAATTGTTCAGTGAGGAGGAAAACACATTCAAAAAGCAAACAGCTGCTTAACACTCAAGAGAAGGTCAGTTGTTAAAGGGTTAGGAATTTAGAGTGAAGGAAACAATACTTTGCAGTTGGAAAAATATGATTAAATTGTACTTTAGGAATACAACTGAGAAAACTGGGAGAAGAAGGGTAACACACACACACACACACACACACACACACACACACACACACACACAAACACACACACCAGAGATGAGCATAAACAATGAGGCAGTAACTTAAACAGCACATGAGTCTGGGAAATATCTATAAAGTTTTACCATATCCCTGGAACAAAGGAACTAAAGAAGAGTGTTGTCATTAATTTAGAGATCAACACAGACATATTTGTAGACCTGAAAATATTTGGAGTCATGAGCTATGAAGATAACGTAGGTTCTTATCCTAAGGCAAGCATTTTTTTTTTTAAATTAGATCTAATAACTATCAAATACCAACTTGAGGCAAAGTAGTTAACCTTCATTGGTTTCTATTATTTTACATGTAGAAACACTGCTATTATATCTCCTCTAAAATAATAAAAGTCCAAATGAAATTATTTGAGAAAAATGTCCCACATGCTCCAAAAATCCAGTGTACGTGTGTAGGGGATGCTCATTGGCTGGATGTAGACAGAAAGCCAGTATTTACAGTCCTGAATCTAACAAAAGCTAATGGCTTAGGAAATTTTAAATAGCTAATCAAGCACATGCAGTGGCTTTTTGAAGAGAGATCAAAGCTGCAGATCAGTGGATGAATCCAGTGGCTTGTTGAGGATAGGCTGGTAAAGGAAGGCAAGACGGGGTAGAGCAGAAATTGAAAGAATTAGCACAACTGTCAAGGTTTAGAGCAGTATGAGCAGGGTCTTTCTTCACTTGGTAGATGAGTGATTTGCACAGACTAGGCCAACCCCATTTCTGATAACAGCCATGTCCCCAGAGTTGAGCTGGCACCTGCACTTGCAGTCAACAGGTATCCCCACCTCTAGAAAAGAGGCCCTACCTAACAGGAAGGCAGGGAGAGAAGCCTCCAGACTCATGCCACTCTGAATCTCTTACAGCAGGATGAAGAGAGCAGATTACAACAGGATGGAAAGAACCAAGTTCTTGCAGACTTGAAAATAAGGCTCATTTATTATTGTTATGTAAAAAAGTTGTAAGAAGGATTAAGAGCATTGTCCTTACATTGCCCATAACTCTCCTCACTTCGACATCATTTCTCCTTCCTTATGTCCATCTTTAGGACTGAGAACAATTTCTTGTCTTGTTTCCATTTTGATCAGCTTCAGAAGACTGTTTCTAAAGCCAAAATAGACTAACAAAAGCAGAACATACCCTGAATAGCTGAAATTCAAGCAAAGACATTCAGCAACATTCCTACATACACTAAAAACAGATAAAATGGACCACACCATTTATAGCTGCCTTCCCATTTCTAATAATCCTCCATTTAATTAGGGTTGTAAATAGTACCAATGAATTCTGGAGGACTTCACGAGCAATTCCAGGCCATTTCCCACCTGTACTGGCTAGTTTTGTGTGTCAACTTGACACAAGCTGGAGTTATCACGGAGAAAGGAGCTTTACTTGAGAAAATGCCTCCATGAGATCCAGGTGTAAGGCATTTTCTCAATTAGTGATCAAGGGGGAGGGCCCCTTGTGGGTGGTACCATCTGTAGGCTGGTAGTCTTGGGTTCTATAAGAAAGCAGGCTGAGCAAGCCAGGAGAAGCAAGCCAGTACGTGACATCCCTCCATGGCCTCTGCATCATCTCCTGCTTCCTGACCTGCTTGAGTTCCAGTCCTGACTTCCTTTAGTGATGAACAGCAGTTTGGAAGTGTAAGCTGAATAAACCCTTTCCTCCCCAACTTGCATCTTGGTCATGATGTTTGTGCAGGAATAGAAACTCTAAGACAAATTGGTATTAGTGAAGTGGGGTATTCCTGTGACAACCTGACCATGTTTTGGGGAGGACTGTGGAAGGACTTTGGAACTTTGGGCTAGAAGATCCATTCGGTGTTAATAATTTTGTGGGATATTGTGTAGGAGCTTGGAAGATAATGTTGAGAACGGTGCAGAAGACGAAGGCCTGGCTTGTGAAATTTCAGAGGGAAGATTAAAGACTCTTATCAGGGCAGTTGCTATTTTGACTGTGAAGGTTCTGTGGTTGGTTAGCTGGGGCTGAAGGATCACCTGTGATTAACAAGATACCAGAAGTACTAAAGCAAAACCATTCATTGCATTACTGGGACTATTGATACTGGTTGGCTGGAACTGGGAAATTGGCGGTGATTGAGAGGATACCAGCATCATTGGGATAAAATCTTCTGAGAAGTGTATTCTGAGAGCACAGAGGCTGTGTTCCAGAGATAGCCAGGGTTGTACCTTGTGCTGTAGCTGGCCTTGGTAATGTGTAAGAGTCATCCAGGTAGTACTGGTTTTGAAGGCATGAGAGGCCATGGAAGGTCATTGGCGAATGTGCAGCCTCAGTTGCAATTGACAGCCCAGGACTGAAGGGGTCATGCAAAGGAGGTGAGGCTTGGCACCATGAAGAGAGCCTATGAGATGCTGTTGGTAAACCTAGTTTCAGGGGAAGACAGCAGTGTTTTGGAGATATCAGTACCATGAGATGACCACCAAGAACAGCAGCAGCAGTGGAGTAAAGGCATCTGGACCTAGAAGACAAGGTGTGTGCTACAAAGGGCAGAGCTGGAGAAGTGACACAAGCCCTTGGAGGAATCCAAAAGACCATGAGTTTATCCCAGACATTGGACGGTTGGAGTTTGATTTTGCTTTTGATTGTGACTGTGCCCTGATATATTTTCCCTCCTGAAGGAAGAAGGTATTTTAGTGGAGCCCACAGTTAAGAGACTTTGAATTTTTAAAAGACTTTGAATTTTAAGAGATTGGATGTTTAAAAGGGACTGAAATGTTAATAT
>CM052705.1:92641055-92851851 GCA_028551405.1 Uromys caudimaculatus | reverse complement strand
CTGCTTCCTGACCTGCTTGAGTTCCAGTCCTGACTTCCTTTAGTGATGAACAGCAGCATGGAAGTGTAAGCTGAATAAACCCTTTCCTCCCCAACTTGCATCTTGGTCATGATGTTTGTACAGGAATAGAAACCCTGACTAAGACACCACCTTAGTCAAGGAAAAATATCATGGTAAATCCCATGGCTCACAAAGTCTCTGAGTTATGAGAAAAGCCATAATCTTTTTGGCTATGGAGAAGAGATGACTGAATATAAAATGACAGAACTTAATTCTGCTTTCCTTTGATGAGTACTACCAATGTTAGTTATAAAATACCACATATTCATACACACTCAAGCGCGCACACACACACACACACACACACACACTCTCATGCACACAAGCATACTGTCTCACAAACACAGTCACATACACATAAGCACACACACAATCTTGAATGATCAAGGCTTTAAATATTTACAGCAGTCATTGCTGACTTTAATATTCTATGTGTAAGATCCAAATTGACACATTTTAATCACTTACTATTTAATACCCAGTACATTTTACATGGAATAGGGTTTTTAAGAATCTCTGTTACAACATTAGCACCCCCATACCCCTGAGGTAATTAATGTTTCACATTGATCAGCATTTCATTCATATGCACTGTACATGTTTCTGACACTGTGGAATGATATATGTCTTTGTTTAAGCAATACATTTGAAATATGAAGTGAGATTGGTGATAATAAAAACAAAAGAAAGAAAAAAGGGCTCTATAGCTTAGGTCTTAAGTATCCCCCAAAGGCTCATGTGACAGAAGTGTGATTCCCAGCATGGGGGAACATTTAGGAGCTATGGTCTATTATGGGGTCTTAAGATCATTAGGTATTATTGTGACCAAAAGACCAGATAGAAACAAGAGAGTAAGATTTATTTCTTGGCTTCTAGTACCATCCCATCCAGGCAGAGAAGGCAAAGGAACGGTTCAGTTTAAGGCAGTGGGAGTGTGTGGCAGTGGCTATTCATAGCACAGTGGACAAAGAAGCAGAAAAGACAGGAAGAGGAACTGGGATAACTTTTCAAGGCTGAATTTAGGAATAACCTACTTCTGTCTGCCAAGTCCACCTCCTAAAGAGTCTACAGCCTCCCAGAAAAGCAGTACAGTTGAAGAGCAGGCATTCCAACATGAGGCTGTTGTGAATGTCTCGGATCCAAAGCATAACAGGGTTTAAGTCTACTTGGAAACTCATAGTGGGAATCCAGCACCTTTTTCTCCCACTCATTTTAGACTATGAATTGTGTGGTTCTTCCTATATTAAACAATCCTGCCATGAGGAGCTGTCTTGTCATAGGCTCAAGCCCAGTGGAACCAAAGGACCATGTGGTGATTTGAATAAGAATGCCATACTCTAGTCTCATATATTTGAAGGTTTGGTTCCCATCTGGTAGAACTCTTTAGAAAGGATTTGAAGGAGTGCAATTGGTGGAGAAGGCATATCACTTGAGGTGGACTTTGAGACTTTAAAAGCCCACACCAGTCTCAATCTCTCCTTCTCTCCCTCTCTCCCTCACCCCCCCTCTTTGTTTCATGCCTGTGGATCAGGACATATGCTCTCAGATACTGCTCCTGAGTCATGCCTGCCTGCCTGGCACAATGCTTCCTGCTGCGATGATAATGGACTGACCCCCTAAAACTGTAAGCCAGCTGCCATTAAATGCATTTTTAAATAAGTTGCGTTGGTCATGGTTCCCCTTCCCAGCAATAGAGCAGTAACTAAAGCAGATAATGAGCTCCAACTTCAAAAACAGTGATTCCAAAGTCAAAACTTCCTCTTTCTAGATTGATTATTGCAGGCATTTGTTATAGTGAGAGAATGCTAACACACACGAGCAAGTCAGTGTCTCTTAAGGACCACTGAGAATGTTCTACTGTTTTCCTTCCATTTACTTAGTGAAACTGAACAAAAGAATTTTACAATGCTTTCATTTGGTAAGCTTAAATTTAGGTCATTTATAAAATGATTCTCCTGCAGGTGATATCATTAAAATTAAAATGTATTCTACTTTGTAAGTTTTTAAAAACTATGTTAAAAATAGGAATATAGTGAGTTACTGAATTATTAAATTATGATTACTGAAAGTTACTTTGCCCTAGGAAGGAAAGAAGTGGGAGAAGGCATTTGGAAATGGCTAACAGAGTGGGATACCCTACATATATGCAACTGCATGCAGGCACTAGACTTATGTTGACTTGTAGACATTTTATTCTCTTTAAATGCACTCACTAGGTCTAGGAAATCCCAAACAGCATGTCCTTCTTGCCTGCCTTGCCTCAAGATGGGGAGAAAACTCAGGTCTCCTGTTTCTCTCATTTGGAAGGGGTGGACCTGGTAAGATATTTGGGTAAAGAACCTAAAGGTAAAACACATGTTATAGAGATAATTTTACCATTTCCCAAGGAGATCCCTGACCAATGCACTTGACTTGCAGAAGATAAGTCAGCTAGGACTTCTAATGCTTAGTGGAAGTGATGTTAACTTTTTTTGAATGGAGCCTGGTGTTCCAGACATATTGGAAGCTTATTCTCACTAAGAATGTAACCTACAGTATAGCATTTGGGCTCACATTAGCTGTAAGTAGGAGCTGGAAATTGAAACCAGCCATAAGGTCATTCAACTAAGATTATATGGTGGTATCCCCAAACCTCTTGAAACCAAGGCTTGATTCAGCTTCCCATGAGGTAACAATAGGTTGTGTATATCATCTTATACTATTGGCTACAGGAGTTCATGCTACCAAACATCTCTCAGAGTTAACAACTAGAAGCTTTCTATATGGGACCCTCCTAGATTCGAAACACTGTGCCTCTTTCCTTGGATGATTGTAATTGGGCAGGATGCTCATTCTTGTACTAGACATTAAGCTAATGTGAATAAGTTATCTCTCAGCCAGTGTCATAGAAGTCTGGAGCACAAAAAGAGCTTGATCTCGATCTTCCACTGATCATGACCTCAAAGTATTACTTTGAGTGCTTGAAATATCTCTAAGAAAGCAAGAAAACTTACTGCTCAAACATGAGAAGGTGAGCTTGAAATCCATAGCACCCACGTAAAGAGCAGATGCCTGTAATCCTAATGCTATGGAGACAGGAGGATCAGCAGAACTAGCATGCTCCCAGCCTAGCTCTAGATACAGCAACAGACTCTATCTCAAGGGAATAGGTGGGAAAATTGAGATGAATGTCCAGTGTTCTCTCTCTGGTGTCTGTGAGGACATGGGTATGGGTATGCATACTGATACACACATCTAACACACACCACACACACACACACACACACACACACACACACATACTATATATATATATATATATATATATATATCCTAAAACATTTCCGCTTACTTACTCTCCCACCTGGTCTGCAGGTATAAAACATCTATTATGTACATCTGAAGACACAGAAAAATAACACAGAATCTCAGCACTTACAGACATTATTCAACAAGTTACAATAAAATATATATGCACACCCACAAATATACAAAGTAAAATTTAACTAGTTCCCATTATCCATAGGCCTACTTTTCAGGACCCCCACCCCCAGTGCATAGCTGAAGCCTCAGGCACGAACGAACCCTATAGATGCTACATTTTTGCTTCCTACATGCCCTGAAGCATTACCATAGAGCACTAGAATTAATTTTCCCTTCTTGTTTCACTTGTATACCTCCCTGACACCATCCCTATTCTTGGGCTTTAGGGTCATGACGGAATAAATATGAACTGAATGCTTAAATTGTGATATTTCACCAGTTGATCTGACAGACTAAGGTGAATACTCTGGCATAGAATATCTACTACAGAAGTTGGGGGAAGCGGGAAAAAGAACCATTTATATTCGGATGGAATGGATAGGGCAGGTAGCAAGAAAGGGGTAAAACAAATAGTTCATATTTAGCAGTACAAAAAATTAAAAAAAAAAACAATAGAATTCATTTTAAAAATTAAATATATTTTATTAATTATATGCTAATGAATACTAGTAGACCCAGGTACACAAGATTTTACTACGAGAGAGGACACAGCAAAAGTCAATGGCTTCTATTGTACTAGGGAAAATTTATATAAAGTTGGAAGCCAACCATCCATACTGATTGATATAAGGAATGTCTGTGGCTACAGAATATTTTAAAATGTTTGAAATGCTATAATATTTGTAAACATGTTCATGGTCATATAAGAGGCAATATGGAATGTCTGCATCCTAGGAGCCAGGGGAAACAGAGCAAAGCTATAGCTGAGCATAACAGTGAGACAGAAGGATTCTACAATGAGTCAGAATTCTATCCTGAGAGACCAGCTAAACAAAGCCTGCACAGGTAGAACATCACAGTGGGGCCAGAAGGCTGCCATCTGTCCCGTGTCAAAATGAGAACAGACCTCTCTATTTTTTCCTGGGTTGGAAAAGTTGGGTGTGTGAGTGTGTGTGCGCGCGCGTGTGCACATGTTTGTTTGTCTTGCATTCACATGAGTTTCCCAGTAAGTATGCCTGTATGCATATATGTGAAATCCATGAGAGAACATTTGGTATCTTTCCTTATTGCTCTTTATCTTATTTCCTTGAGAAAAAGTCTCTCACTGGACAAGAAACTTGATGTTTTGGATAAGATGGCTGGCTAGCGAAACCCCAGAATCTGTTTATCTCTGTCCCCAAAAGCTTGAGTTACAGGCATCTGTAGCCAGGAAACTTTTAGGTGGGTATTAGGAATTTTAAATCAGCTACTGAGCCATCTTCCCAATCTCAAGATTTTCTTTTTTGAGAAACTTGTAATATGACATTTTTGACCTAAATAGATGAGTCTTCTCCACCAGTCCCATGGAGAGGAAGCTGCTGCACATCCTGCCTGTTAATTCCTATATACTTCTGACATCTGTCTTTCCATGTGTGCCTAAGAAAGTAAATAAAGGAAAAAGAGAAACTATCCTGAAGGGCTTTTGACCTTATCCCATTTTCCATAAATAAATATATATATTTACAAACTACCAGCAGACACTGGTGGAAGAGAATCTGTGTGAATAATGTCCTTGGAGCCTTTGGGAAAATGCATTTTTAATTTGTTTCTGCTTCTCTCCTTACCTAGATGAAATAAGTGGATAATGCCAGGGAGACGGGCAGCATCCCAACAGTGTCACAGAGAAGCAATTACATATCCTTTTGCTCTCCCCTTGAAATCAGCACAGATAAGAAGAATACTATGTTGGCAGCACCTGCTGTTGTTGGGTTCTGGTCTTTTCTGTCTTTCTTCTTCCCAGAATGAAAGCCAAGGAAGTATTTTTGTTTTATTTAAAAAAAATCACATAACTTGGCCAACTGATCAATTTTATAGCAGACTCTTGCAGCAGACAGACTATCCAGTCTGAATCTCATCTTCCCAGTTGGATTATAAATGCATGATTGACTGAAAGTACTTACAAGTGCATAAGAAAAGTGGGAACATGCTTCCCACTTCCTGCAGGAAATAAGAGCTATAAGCCTTAGATATAAACACACAAACACTTAGGCAATGATTTCACTAGGGAGAGTACAGCTGGAAATTGAGGACTAAAAGCCATTCTTGTCTGGGAATAGGAGAGTAGCTTGAGGGAGCCATTCTGATAGGGACAAAAAAGGGAGACCAGAACTCAGCAAAGTTGGTACCCACAGGAAGCAAGCACTTCATTTCTTTCCTTGTTATGTATAAATAGAGCCTTTCTTCAGTTATTTTTAGTTTTTTTTTTTTTTTTAAACAAACAAAATCCAGGTCATTGAAATCCAGAAATGTCACCTTTCTTCCTCGGAGTGACCTGCTTTATCCTGATCCAGTCTCCGCATCTTTTTCATTTCAGTCTCCTTTGCTTCCTTCTCCCTCCAGGGCAACTCTATTTCAGGACAACTTGCATTGGCCCCAGTTCTCACTCTTTTTACACTCTTCAGTCTTCTACTGAGTTCCTAGATTCCAAGCCCCAAGAGGGTAGGCAACATGCCTGCAAAATCTGCTGTTTCCATAGCAAACTCAACACCAAGCACAATTAGGTACTTAATTGCTTGTGATGACTGTGATTGATGATGCTTACTGCCTTTACTAATTCCAGAGTGGAATTGACCTCCCCTACCAGATAGACTGCATACAATTCCTCCACAAGCACTGCTTTGATAAACATATTCAAGAAAATAATAAGGTTTTCAGATAGTCACCTGTCATATTCACATATGCACACAGCATGAAAAACAGAACTCTATGGTAGTACTACTATCTTAAGGTGACAATATCACATAGATTGCTGGGCTGGGGAGGAAACCCATTGAGTAAATGTACACTTCATTCACTAACAGTATGAATATCTATAACCTCATCTGCCAATCAGGATGGCAATCCTGTGGTGCTTTGAAAATATGTTGCAAATTTGTTAACATTCATTGCCATTCCTCTTTACTGGGAGCCGCAAATAAGGATGATTCCTCCTTCTCATTCTTCTCATCCTCCTCATCCTCCTCTTCTTCCTCCTTCACTTTTAATTATCTTGTCATATGAAGAGGCAGCTACCATGTCTGAAGATATCCCACACTTCTATGAGGACCATGGATAAAGGAACTGAGGATTCCAGCCAACAGCTAGATAGTCAATATTCCATTGATGAAAACAGAAAATCAATATAAATAACAAAATCTAATAGCAATTACTAGAATATATAGCTAGCAATGTTATTTCTCATTTCATTGTACCTAATAGTATGCATGGTAAATATTACTATTATACACCATACACACATGCAAAAAACAGCAGTTCTCAGAGGTTAAATACTTTTGAATGCTCTGTAGATTAGTAGTAGCATGGAGCCAAAATCTGTATTCTTTATAAAAGTTTTTGATTAACAAAATGGCAGCCAAAATAAAATATAATTTGGATGAAGAGTATAAGATATTCTTCAGGCAAATGACACCATTTTGGTAAAATGATGGTTCAAACGCTTCCTGGGTTGATTAGACTCTTCAGGGTACACTTACAATACTGTGATGCATTACTATTGTTGTCTGCTATTGTTATTAATAATACATCTTGCTATCACTGAGGAGTCTGGGAGAGATTGGACATTATTTGAAAGCACTTAATATTCTGTACCACTCTCACAGGCCTGGCCTTCAAGCTGTGATAGAATTGATAAAAGATTACAAAATTGGATAAGCAACTACATCATGGATAGGGAAGCCCTCCAAGAAGACTTCATTATCATCTATAAGCCTTATGAATGTCCAAGTTACCCTAGAGGCAGCCAATGGGAGTAGCATTGTCTTAAGGTGTTCTTACAAATATATAAAATAAAACACATACACGCTTATGCATGCACAAAGGGTTGATATTTCTTTTGAGAGCCCTAGAGGTAAGCATTTTATGGGATCACAGTCTAAAATCTGGAGCAAGTAAAACCAGGTGTGCCTTTCTCCATGCCATCCCATGAACAGTGCTTGAAAGTTTGAATTCATTTCTCACATTCTTAATAGTAAGAGTTGAGATTTCTATACAAAATTTTATAATTGCTGGCTTCTGCTGAATTGATAACTGATAAAACTGTTCCGTATATGATAATTGTCTCAAGCTTAAACATTACTCATTGTGGCCTGCTGAAGTTTGAAACTGGAATACTCTCAAAGGGTATTTGTGTTAAAGACGTGATCCTCACTCATGAGCAGGAAGTATGTAAGACATCGTCTTAGAGGTGAGACTTACTAGAAAGAATGTAAGTCAGCAGGGGATATTGAGATCCTGGCCACTTTTTATGTTTCTATGTACTTAGTAGTCATAATGAAATAAACAACTTCCTCTAGTACCTTTTACTACCAAGATATGATTTCACAATGGGGCCAATTGATCTGGAATGAAACCTCCATAACTGTGAGTCAAAATGAACCTTTCCTGATTTAAGTTGCTTTTCTCGGACATTTTGTCACAGTAACTTACTTTCATATATCCCTTAAAGGATTTGAATTTGTGATTCTCGAACACTACTGAAAACTTGATAGACCTTATCTATTCCAGCACCAGGGTTAGCAGAGCCAGGTATTAAATAATGATAAAGGACAGAATCTATTCCTTTTGTGCTTTTGTATCTTCTTTTCCTATGATTTTGAGTTAAAGACATATGGATTATAAAACTGTCAATGTGATGGAATAAAGCCAAACAATAGAGAACTAAGGCACTTGAGGGGATTAATGAAAGCCAGGGAGTTTTCGTACTATCAAGAAAATGCATCAAACTAGAGAAACACTGTGAGAAAATAATTCTTAAATTTAGCTTGTTCATACAATCTTGACAGGATTCAGAGGCCATCATACTTTACATGGATAAAGTAAACTAAATCCACGGCTATTAACACCAAATAATAATGCCAACTGCTTCTTCAGTGTCCATCCCACTAGAGTAATGATCCTATGGACTGATAGATCAAAAGAAGCAAAAATGCCAAAGTCCCAAGGAAACCTTGCAGAAAGTGGTTAGCTAAGAACCAAGAGGTTACCAGGTAGCCAACACCTAAATGCTATATTCCTTTCTACCATCAGACCCAGATACCACATCCTATTATAGCTATAGGTTAGCTGGGTTATGTCCTTCAGCCTATCTGACTGTATTTTCTCCCATCCTTTAAGCCAGAATGCGATATTTTAAATGGCCCTATCCCCAAGTAGAGTTATATTTGGAGTATCAATGCCTTTTTTTTTAAAACCTGGAATACATAAACATAGGACCTTGTACATTTACTTAGGTTATAAAATAGTCTGTTTGATTACTAAAACTTTCTCCAAGCCAATGCACCACTTCTCCTACATTCATTAAGTCATTCTCTTTGTATAAAATGTCTAATATAGATTGCAGTCATCCACTGGAGGGCAAATTTCCACACTGCTATGGAGAAGGTAGATTAGAACGGTACCAATGGTTCCTAATCAGTTTAAATGAAGACTAGCATTGGGTAAAGGCATGTACTCAAAAAGTCTGAAGCCTTGGCATTATATGGAGATGATACCTCTAGGAATGCAATGGCAGTTAAATGAAGACACAGGGCAGAGATTTCATGGGATGGAATTGGTTTCCTTATGAGAAAAGACAGCTTGTTTGCTCTCTATATTCATGAATGCACACAGGAAAAGCCCATATGAGAACAAAGCAAGCTAATTTCAGGCTAGGCAGGAACCCGTATTGGAAACCAAATCATCTATCTGGTTACAGCCTTCAGAACTATAAATGTGTTCCTGTTGTCAGGCTACCAGGACATAGTATTTTTGCTATGACAACACAAGAAGATTGACATAAGGACTGAAGGTGTAGGTCTGGGGTTCTACTCTGTCTAGGTTATTTTGCCTGAGAAGAAAGGGTGTGGCAGGAATTGGGCAGTGCTAGGGAGGAAGGGAGGGAAAGGATAAGCTTTTTCCTCACCTAGAACTGTGTACTAGCCTAGAGCTAGGAAGGATCTGTATTTGGTTCAGAGCAGGCAAGTTTTATTTTGCTCAGTGAAATTCTTTAAGTTTGGGAAGCAGACGATGTAGCATCTTCCCATCAGGGATCATATCAGCGACAGTTCCACATGCTAGTGCATTGACAGGCAACAGACACTTCAGTAGAAGTAAATGCCCACCAGAGAACCTATTGAAATCCGAGTATGGATGAAAACTTAGAGGACTCCTTGAAGTAACATGGGAGATGTAGGAAGCAGGGAGATGAAGTACAGAAAAGCTTGGATTAAGGGCCAAGAAGTTAAGAAGCTTTGATGAGAAGTGATAAACACCCCCATTTTTATATGTGTGTGTCACACACACACACACACACACACACACACACATCTCATTTAAGAGCCCAGCAATTTCTTCCTTCTTTATCCTCTTATATTTATAAACATGGGGCAGTGTGGGGGAAGGGGTCTTTATGCAATTCTCAGTTTGAGTCAGTACCTTCTCTCTCAAGGACTTCAATTGTAATATGTTATATTTTTTGTTGTTTGACAATTTATACATCTATATAATTATGCATCTATATAATGAATTTTAGTCATTTTCACCCCCTACACCTTCTCTCATCTGCCTCCATTTCCTCCTGAAATCCTTCTTCTTAACAGGTTTCCATCTTGTTTTCATGTCTTCTTGTTGTGTGTGTCCTGTGAGTTTAATTATTTTTTATTGCCCAAGTATATGGGAGATTATTTACTACAGCAAGATCAATTTCTCAGTGACTACACCAGTGAAGAAATGATACCCAACCCTATTTCCTACATAGTCCCTCAGAGAAGGGTAGAGTCTTGTTGGCCTCTCCTTTCTTCTTTTATCATGAAATGTAAGATGGTCAATTTAGTGCAGATCTTGTGCAGTTTACCACAGCTACAGCGAGTTCATGCCATGTCCACAAGACAACTCTTTGTAGTAAATCTACCCATTCTCTCACTCTTCCGTCTTCCCCCTTCCTTCCATGATGCTTCCTGGACTGTGGAAAATGTAATACAGAAATCCATCCCATTGAGAACTGAGCTGTTTACTGTCTACGTGGAGTATATGCAATGCACACAGAGGTCAGAAGACCACTGACGCATTTCTCTAGACTGACTCTCTCTCTCTCTCTCTCTCTCTCTCTCTCTCTTACTCTCTCACTCTCACGCTCACTCTAGCTCTTGTTCTTTCTCTTCTTTCTCTCCTTCCTTCCTTCCTTCCTTCCTTCCTTCCTTCCTTCCTTCCTTCCTTCCTTCCTTTCTTTCTTTCTTTCTTTCTTTTTTTTTGTCTCATTCTGACATCAAAATCTTCCCTGACATCTCAAAATCATAATATTCTGAAAACCCCTTTCTCCCACCCACCTGGCCAAATGGCCACTATGGGAATAATTACTGGTCAATGTTATTTTGTTGCCAAAATTTCTTAGTTCCACCTCAAATTTTGCGTATCACTAATTGATATTTCTACTCACTATGGAAGCAATTGTTCTTTCTGAAGGACTGAAATATTAAGACCAGCAGCAGACTATAGCACCACTGATAAGCTGGGTTACTTCACTCATAGCCTGAGTCACAGAATGGGCACTTGAGTCAGCTACTGTAATCTTCCAACACAGGAAACAACATGTGGCTCATTAATAAAGGCCATGGGATGAGCCTTCCAGTTGTGGCTAAAATAGCACCCCCAGAAAACAATGGAAAGTGATATTAGAGTCTTTCAGATTGCTTCATCCTGGAGAGCTGATGGAGCAAGAAAGTTGATGATTATGCATATAGTAAAAAAAAAAAAAATTGACTTCAAAATCTATATATGTGGAATATTCAGAATATATAGTTAAGTATTGCATGTTTCTCAAAAATCCTAATCTACTTAGCCCAGCGAGAAAGCTTAGCTCATTCTGGCCACTAAGAAAGATGCTTTGATTCATCTGATATTGCTAAGGAACAAATGAAGTTCACTAAGGGACTGCTAGGGATGCCAAAGCTAGACTGTAAGTAAAATACACGCGGTCCCTATCGAAACTCAAAGCCACACATTCCAAATCACTGGCTGAGACATATATATGTTTAAGGATATTTCTGCTTTCTTTCTTGGGTTTGTAATACCAGAGTATTATTTTACACTTCATTTGGGATTCATGGAGTCTTTTAGGTCATCCTTTTAGTATTGTGTTTTCAGCTGTACTTAATTGTGATTTAACAACAGCAACAACAACAATCAGAGAATAGGCTAGCCTTCAAACTAGAACTTTTCCTATACAGAGATAGCTCCAAAATATGGAGGATCATTATCAATACATCTAATTGTGGGCAATCATCCATCTATCCCTGCTCTAAACATTCATATTCTATCCCTATCCTTGAGGACAGTGACGATCTTGCTCTGTCTGGGACTCATCTCCAAGTTGTCATAACATTCGAATGTGTCGTCAATGAGCCAATGGCATGTAGATTATCAAAAATAGAGCCAGAAATCCTGTATAAGACTGATAAAGCCTATTCTAGCTTAAGTAATTAAAAGCAGTAGGTAGTTGTTTAGAGCTTGTGTGAAGAGTATTTGTTTGTCTGTTAGTTTGTTTTGTCTATAGAAATCATTAGAATGATAACAGGATGATAAGAACTATTATGAAAGACAGCTGAATGGAAAACCAAACCTGCCAAGTGTTGAATAAAAATATAAGCAGACATTCTAATAGAATACATGAGCAAAAAAAAAAAAGTTAAATATTGCTAAGTTGAAAAAAAGTAACATTCAGAGGCAAGGGGCAGGGGAATCAGGTAGACAGATTGTAATTAGCAATTACCTACACTGGATCATGTCCAGGACATAAGGGCTAACATCACCTCTGCCATTCTAAAAGGTGTCCTGGGATTCCTAATAAACTAAAGTAATTAGGAGTCCCTTCTTCATTTTGTTTCCATTAACATATGGAAGCCCAATCCTATCTTATGCCCAAGGGGGTCATTCTGATCTGCCTAGTAATGATTTTGCACAAATACAAAATGCTACCTATCATTAGGTGATGTGTTGATTTCAAAAATCACTAAATTTGAAAATTCATGTTGATGTAACCAAAGATATCCTGAACTATTTTTAACAAAGTTACATCACACCAGGGCCAAAGGAAATCACTGTCAAAATTAATACATTCAATAGAATCACCAAAGAACAACTTTTTGTAATACTTGGTTTGAGGCTTACAAAGAAAAGCTATGCAGAGACATTAATGTCACAGGTCCAGAGTGATACTGTGCTGAGTGAATTGTACCCAGTTCATAGGACACCTTAAAACAGAACTTTTTAAAGCAACATTTATCTGTCATGGGCTTGAATTGTCTAGAAATGATAATGCTTTATATACATGTATTAGTCAGGGTTCTCTAGAGTCACAGAATTTATATGTAGTCTCTATATAGTAAGGGGATTTGTTAATGACTTACAGTCTGCAGTCAAACTCCCTAACAATGGTCAGCAGTAGCTGTGAATGAAAACCCAAGGATCTAGCAGTTGCTTAGTCCCACAAGGCTCGCAGGCAAAGAAGATTGAATCTTCCTCCTTCCAATGTCCTTATGTAGATCTCCAACAGCAGGTGTGGCCCAGATTAGAGGTGTGCGTACCACCACACCTGAAACTTCTGTCTTCCAGTCTCAAGATCCAGATCACAGGTGAGCCTTTTAATTCTGGATTATAATTTACTCCAGATATAATCAAGTTGACAATCAGCAATAACCACTATAATACATGTATATATAATTTTTTACTTCTAATTGTTATTTATTTATTTTGTGTATATGTGTGTGTGTGTGCAGTGTACACATGCTCATTTGTGCACACATGTGTCCTGGTGAGTGGGCAATTTGCCTGAATTGGTTTTCAACTCTCATCATGTGGATTCCAGGAAAAAACTCAGGTCGTAAGTCTCAGGAGCAAATTCTATTTCCTGTTCTGCCATCTCTCCAGCCACACTGTTTTATTTTTTTAACAAGCACATGTAATTATTACTAATGTAAATGTGGATTTCCCTACAACAAACTTACTGAATTCTTACAGCTACATACAATTTTGAGTAAAGAATGTTGTAGTGATGTAATGATATTTAGCACATATAAAATTGCTAGAGAAGTTATAAACAGCTCTACGTAAATTATGTATATAGCACACAAAGAGCTATCTTGATATCAATCTTTTATTTTTCCTTTACATCAGAGAGAATGTGGGTAAATTAAAATGCCAAGTGTTCGTTGAACATTCACCACATAAAGGGCACTAGGTTTGCTGTATTCACAATGGGTTACATCACTTCATACAGAAAATAATTTGATGCTGCTGATGTATAGTTGGGTATTTATGGTTGTCTGACTCTGTAATGCAATTAAGCCCCAGGACCTCCTAAGATGCAAAAGGTTAGTTGTTTTCTGTAGTAAAGTTCTCTGCGGGAGCAGAACTTCACAACAAGATTTAGCTTAACAGTTTATGTCAGTAGAAAGTCCATAGTTTGAAAGGGAAGAGAATTCTGTATCAGCTAAGATGTGGTAATGGGTCAGGGAGGAGAGAGAGAAGTGAGGGAGAAGCAAGCTACACAAAGGAAAGGAAAAGAAAGCCAAGCTTCCATAGTCCCCCAATGCCCCAGTTACTCTTCAGCTAAAAGACAGTAAGGGAAGGTTTCTTGACCAACCCTTACAGGAATAAAAGCGAAGTGCTCCACAGGCCTAATCATTGGTGTTTAGCTGGCAAGAAAAAAAAAAAAAAGCATCTGTTTGGATAAGGTTTAGTGTATGCTACTGATTTGTTCTCTGAGAAGACACTTAGCTACAAGACACATTTTGCCTTAACCTTTTCCCAAATATTCAGAACCATTTCCCAAATATTCTAGAAATTGAAAGGAGGGGAAAGAATATATACCAGGCTTTGACGAGTGTTATTAAACTGTGAGCATGGGCTTTCATGTCGGCACTTCTTTTATTCTTATTCTACATCAAATTAGCTTTCTTTTCTTAAAAAAAAAAAACACTAAAGATTGTAATTTGTGTTTAGTGCATAATACATGCTGATATTTTCATAAGATGGTAATATGAAGGAAGCACAGTGGGCGATTGCAAGTTATACTTCCCATGGACTTTCTTAAGAACTGTCTACATAGTTAGATTAATCCTCAGAATGCAGGGCCAGTTCTTTCTCCTTAAAAGTCCACTGCAGTACTGGGAGGTAAGATGCAGCTCCTAGGTTTTCAAGTGTCAATTTAACAGGTGACAACAAAGTCATTTTTTTCTAGCTGTTGAAATTCCTGTCACCCTCTTGAAATCATCAAATGATTGCATCTGGCAGGAAGTGAGCAGAGGAATGGGACTCTCTCTCTATGTCAATACCCAATCCCAAGCTAATAATGGACTGAGAATACTCTCTAACATTAACAGGATTTCTCAGACTTCAAGAAAGCTTGGGAGCCTCTGTAAAAGAGACTAGGTCATCCTTGGGGACCCTGACAACCATTCAAGTTATTTCTACACATACTTTCTATAAATGTAGCCTATATAAACATAAAAGTAACTGCAATTTACTTAGGCTTATAGCCTTTATGCAACCAATGTTGATCTACAAATTAGATACAAGTAAAATCTAGAAGCTATAAAATTTCAATTAGCAATATCAATTTAACGTGACAGTCAATGTTGGTTAATTTAAATCAAATTATCAGCCCCATAGCAAACGTTAATACTTCTGACCTCTCTGGTCTAAGACATACAGATGTGATGCTTGTACTAACTGAGGCATGCTGGGATTCTGTTTATATTTTCTTCTACTCATCTCCCAATTTTCTCCGTAACTTAACATTTCTGCCGTTGTTTGTCACAAATGCAGTTCTTATGTCATCCCTCTGTCTCTTCTCTCTTTCCATTGCCCCTTAACAACAAAAGGAGAACTCATTTTGTCCTGCCATGCTTATGAAAACAATTGAACACAGGCATTTATATCCTGTATCAGTGCTTGCTGCTGCCTAGGTGATTTTCATGATTTGCTTGCATTCTACTAATTTTGAATTGTCACCAATGCGCAGTACAGATATTAACAGTCACCATTCGCAGAGAACTCTGGACCTCTGAGAATAGTTCAGAAATCCCTTCCCTAGATGCACAATCTGTGGGCTATATGCATTCCCTACTCTGAAGCCTCAAGCTCAAGAAAAGTGTGGCCAAAAATGGACATGTTTTCGAAGGAGGCTCATAACTACTTACTCTCATATGCAGCACTAAAGTGACATTATTACTTCAGTCTTTGTACATAAGTAGATTCTCAATACTTTTAGAAGTATGTCTTTGGGATCAGATCCAGCAAGTTCAGCTGAAGAGTACATGGGAAATCATGCCTCTCATCAGGGCAAGCCTTTCCTACTCCCAACTTGAGGGATGATGTCTGAGACCAAAGGAATTTGTCCTTCCATCAAAACCCTCCATTACAAAAGTTTGGCAAAGTCCACTGCGTTCACAAAGTTGACACATCACAAACAACACTGCAAAGAAAACTTGACATGTATTCCACTGAAAATGATGTAAAGAAGTCATAGCTCTGTTGAAAACGATGAACTTCCAGGATTCCTATGCTAAGCGCAGCAGTCTCGCTCACATGCCCATGTTTTCCTTCTCTCCTCTTTTTTCTCTGGTATCATTTCATGATGGCAGAGACCCACTATGTCCCTGAGTGTCCCCTGGCTGCTTCTTAGACTTGGCTGGGTATCAATTTGGCCTCCTAACCCTGAGAAGTCAATACGACTCAGCTATTTGTGAGAGGGATGGCTGCTGTGTCCCAGTCAGAATCATTTGAGGCCATTTTCTCTCAGTGATAGAGGAGAAAGATTCACTTACAGTAGAAACACAGCCAGCTTGCAGAACTGAATTCAATTACCCAGGCCTGTAACTGGCCAGTGTGCCCTGTGGTTAGAAGAGAAATGGGATAAAGGGTTATCTTGCTTTTTTCTTTCCTTTGGTACCCAAGTGTCATTAATTGAACTTGTTCATTTTCATATAACTCATGGGACTCTCCTCTCTGATAAAGTGAGGATTTATTTAATGAGACCATTTTGATGAAATGCCCTGTCAGGGGAAAAAAATCCTAGGGTTAAATAGACATATATTAAGGTTAATCCCTGTCAATTTTATGATCAAATCCTCAAAGTTTAGACTGAGGTTTTTGGAAATTTAAATACTTTCATTACTTACACAGCAGTTTGGATACTGGTAGCTCACAGCCACAAAAGATGTCTCTCCCTGTACTGATAAATAGGAGTCCTTTATACAAGGAATTATTGGGCACTAGAGCACAAGTGGGAGTTGAGAACCTACCAAGAAGGGCCTGAGTCAAATATTTGTCTTGCTATATGGCACTTGAGTAATTTTCATACTTACTAAGGTTCACTAGTTCTTTCTGTCCCATTCACAGAGGAGTATGAATATAAATCTTCACAAAGACTTTATCAACTACTGGTCTTAGGATAAATGTAGTCTGTTTTCTACTTCCAAAGAAGTTATACCACTGTGTTCACATGAAAAAGGAGGTGCTGGGACAATAGCTTATTTGGTAAAATATTTGCCATACATGCATGAGAATCTTAGTTTGAGACCTAGCATTGATGTAAAAAGCTGAGCATTGCTGAGAAGTCATTGGATGAATTGAAAATAATTTGTGACCACAAGACAATGACTATTAGAAAATAAAAAATAGAACCAGGATTATAGGTAAACACATTTTCCACAAAATCCTGAAAACCTAAGTTCAATTCCTAGGAACCACAATAGCAGAATAGAACTGAATGCTAACAGTAGTCCTCTGATTTCCACACCTATGACCATAACACAGAGGTACCCACAAACAAACTTTTCTTAACACACACACACACACACACAGAGAGAGAGAGAGAGAGAGAGAGAGAGAGAGAGAGAGAGAGAGAGAGAAAACTACATTTTTATCAACATAAAAAATGTTAAACCTACCAACAAACGTATTTTGACTCTGTTCTTTCTTTCTTTTTTTTTTTTTTTTTTAAGATTTGTACATTCTAGGAAATGAATGAAGGCCAAGCATAGTTAATGTTCAATTGATTTAACTCAATATGAGCTACTTAGGATTTCTATGCTACAGGAACTGGAAGAAAATTCCAAAATTATACTACATTTACATGGGAATTAATAGGACTTCAAAGTACCTTTATTATTGGTTACTGGGCAAGAACAAATAGAAGCATAGGTGTGCAGCTGGCAGAGACTGCCATTTGGCAGTGCCAAGCGATGCTGGCATTTTTGTTGATACACTGTTGACAGTACATCAGGCAGTATCATTCTATATGACACGGTAGACCAGCAGCTCTTACGGTGCCAATTGGCACGGAGATCAGTGGTCCACAGATCCTCTTCATTTCAATAATAAAGGCAATGCTGCTTGACATGACAGCCTGGAAGCAGTGGAGTGAGCACAAGGGGAAACATGCGTTTAAGTGACAAACGCTGTTCTTCCTACTCTGAAAGTAGGAATGATATTTGCAGTATTATAGCACAGACCCTAGATATTAAAAGAGTACAAAGAGAAGACTCACACCTGGGTTTTATGTCCCACTCTGGTATGGTATATGACTCCAGGCAAGTCATTTAACCTGGCATTCAGAAATGTGTATATTGCCACCTGCTTAGCAGATGAGAATCCTCTGAAAGACCTGACATTTATATGATGCTTAGAGATATTTCAAACCAATTTAACATGAAAGTCCAATTTATAATGACTGAATTAGACTATTTTGGAACAATAGGCAAACATAATGAAGTGTCACTATGCCCTTTCTGAAAGGTTGGTGATAAGGAAAAACAATTCGCACAGGTGAGTGTTATAGGGCAGCATAATGGACAAAGTCCATTGTTTGAATTTTAGACAATTGGTATTAAAAATGTTAAAAGAATAGGCATCTTTCTTCTGGTGCTTCTTACCAAGTCTCCTCTGTTTCTGTCTATTTCTCTGTCTGTCTGTCTGTCTGTCTGTCTCTATTTATTTATTTTGTGTGCATGTGCATGGTGTGCAGACATGCCATAGCACACATGTGAAAATCAAATGATACCTTTGGGGAGTCAATTATCTCCCTTCACAATGTAGGTCTTGAATATGAAACTCAGGTCACCAGCCTGGCAGCAAGCACCCTTACTTTCTGAGCCATGGCACCACCCATACCCCCTTTTCTTTCTCTATGGGGTTCCAATCAAAATGAGACTGCCCCTCACTAAGTCCATTTTTCTTAGCTGCTCATTTTTTGAGTGAGTGGCCCTGCCAGTTACTTCTTTTCAGTGAGGCCAGACAGAATAGCAACTAGCTGAATCAGTAGTAGATGGCACCTGCTCATAAAACTGGCTGGATTGTGGGGGGAACACATTGTTTCCTAGCCAAAATAACTGCAATACATGTAACTAAGCAGGAGTTCTATCACACTGGAGATAAATTACAGAGTGCACCAAACTGCGTAAGAAAAACTAAACAGAACAAAAGAAAACATATACCTTTCTCCTCTGCCACTAACAGGGAGCCAGCAGAATTCTCACAAAAGCATCAGGTTGATATGACTTCGGGAAAATATTTTTAAATACTTTTTCTTTTACTTCTTGTTAAATCCCTACAACACTTTGGCTCCATATCATCAGCATCACAATATGCCTTTGTGTCTATTCCAAGAAAAGTCAGATTTCTCTCTCTCTCCCACCCTCCCTCTATCCTTCCATGTTCTCCCTCTCCCTTTCCCTCTCTCTATCCTTCTCCCTCCCTCCCACTTTCCCTCCCACTCTTCTATACCCTCTCCTTCCTTTCCTCCCTCCCTCCCTCCTTCTCTCTGTCCCACTATCCCTCTATCCCTTTCTCTCCTTCGGTTTTACAGAGTACCATTACTAGTTTTATTCAACAGCTGGAGAAAGACAATTTGACAACACTAATCTATCGCAGAGCCCAGGCCAGCCTTCCCCTTTCTCTCTCCTGTCCCCAATGAGCAGCAGTAATAAAAGCTCAACAGCTCTAAGAGCAATCGATTCTGAAACGGTGCGGTGCAATTACCAGCCCGGATGGTGGAAAAGACTTCCAGTAAAATAAAGAGAAGATAAATACAGTCTCTGCAGTGGGAGCAGCTTCTGTTGTAGAAGCATCTGCTTGGTTCAGCAAGAGACAAGGGCCTGGGATGAGGTGGGAGGTGAGTGCCTGAGCAGCCAGCCAGCAGCCAGACAGGAAGTGATACCTATGAAAACTCAGCCGACTGTGGGCAGGTATGTATTTCCAAGGTGACAGCCCACCCATTTATTGTGTAGATGACCTGTGACCTTCCATGAGCAGATCTTTCCTGCTGTACTCTACTTTTCTTGTTACTTTGTGGCATGAACCCATCCCCCTCTACCATTAAAACATAATGAATAGGTCCATTCTAAACCCTAAGCAACACGATCTGGAGCCCACATTTTTATAAACTATTTTAAGTTCAGTAGTTAAAATCCCAAATAGTCTCCCTCTCTGTCCATGCTGCCATCTTGCTACCTGCCATCCAGGGTGATTATGAAGAGCTGTAAAGATATTGGCATCTAGCAAACATCTGAGTTCAGACACATAGTTCTTTGTTGGGACACTGTCAAGCAGTTTATGATCTTGTCCTTGTAGTGGAAAAGGCTGAGTTACCTTCCATCTCACTTGTGACAAACTGTATTACAAGGCTGTCATAGAAAAAGCCTTTCAAAGATAGCACTAATATTGTTGGGGGGATGGTGGAACAGGAGCCTGTGGAGTAAACTGAAAATAACACTTAAGCATGCTTTATATTTGTCAGGTTTTATTTGAACTTATAATTTTGAGTTAGGGGAAGGACTGGAGGAGCTGGTGGGGTTAACAACCCCATAAGAAGAACAACAATATCAACTAGCCAGATTCCTCAGAGCTCCCAAGGACTAAACCACCAACCAAAGAGTACACACGGAGGGACCCATGGCTCCAGCTGCATAGGTAGCAAAGGATGGCCTTATCTGGCAACAATGGGAGGGGAGGCCCTTGGTCCTGTGGAGGGAGATGCCAGAGCAGTGAGGCAGGAGTGGGTGAGTGGGGGAGCACCCTCATAGATGCAGGGTAGAGGGGGATGGAATAGGGGGGTTGTGGAGGGGAAACCAGGAATGGGGAGAACATTTGAAATGTAAATAAAACAAAGTTCAGAATGCCCAAGTTTCACTTTACAGTAACCGCTGGACTGAGAGTGAGGTCCCAGATGGAGGAGTTGGAGAAAGGTCTGAAGGAGCTGAGGGAGTTTGCAGCCCCATGGAGGGAGCAAGAGAGTCAACGGGTCTGACCTCCCCCCCCCCACCCCCACCCCGGTCGTCTTGGAGTTTGGACCACCAACCAAAGAATACACATCTATGAACCCATGGTTCGGACCACATATGTGGCAGAGGATGGCCTCATTGGCCATCAGGGAGAGAGGAGAGGCCATTGGGCCTGAGGGCATTAGAGGCCCAGTAAAGGGGAATGTCAAGGAGGAAATATGTGAATGGGTGGGCAGGTGGGTGGGAGGTGGAATTCCCTCATAGAGGTGGGGAGGGGGAGGGGATATGGGGTTTCCAAAGAGGAGACCTAGAAAAGGGGAAACATTGGAAATGTAAATAAAGTATCAAAAATAATAAAAAGAAAAAGAAAAAAAAGAAATGTAAATAAAAAAATAACCAAAAAAAAGAAGAAAAATATTTTACTTTTAGTTATATGTATGGATTTGTACAAGTGACTATAATGCCTTAAGAGGCCAGTAGAAAGCACTGGATCTCTTTGAGCCGAAGTTACAGGTGGTTATGATCTAACAAATCTGGCTTGCTGGGAATCACACTCAGGTCCCTTACAAAAACAATATGTACTTTTAACCACCATAGCTATCCCTATCCCCTCATCTTTTTTATTCTAATAGCTATTTTGTATTTAGTATTTTTTCCTTAATGACTTTGCCCATGTACACAGGCACCTCTGTAGATTGTCTAAGCATCTAATTCCACCAACCTGGGCTCTTTTGCTCTTCCATATGCTTGTTTATTCTTGTCTAAATGAGGAATTCAGTCACCATGTGATACTTCCTTCCTTGTTACTGTGGCTAGCCACATAGAACTCTGAGAATAAACATGCTAAAATCATGGGAGATCCTGGCCCTGTTAATTGTTGATAATTTCAACAATAGATGCTATACAATGGCTCTGTCCTCACTCCAATAATTTTTTTTCTTCTGTAAAGGTCAGGTTATTTTCTCCCTCCCACTTGATTCTGTGGATTAAAACGGTATCTGCGGGAGACACTGTGATCACACCCCACCCACTCCCTACTGCTGCATAGCAGCCTATATTCTCTTTCTGAAGCCATTTGTATCTCCCCTTCCAGTCTCCACTGAGGTTGGCTGAAGGTAAAGACACTAACAGCCAGTTGACAGCAAAAGAACACAGAGGGGATACATTTCTTCAGTTATTTTAGTAGTGTAATTTGGCTGGGAAATCACTGTAGAAATAAAGTGAGAAATTATGTCTGCGAAAACAGCAAGTTGGCAAAAGGAAAAAAATGTAACTTCGAACCCAAACAGGCATTATCCCAAGCAACAGTGAAATAGCAGTAGTCTGAACAAAGAAAACACAATTTAGGACTAACCACATTGATCATCTTATTCCCTCTTAGTAACTCTTTCCCACACAGCCTGGCAAACTCCAACACAGGCGTCATCACCCAGCTCGGATTTTACTGCCACTGCAAAAGCTATTCTTCAACCTAGTAGGCAGAGATAAACAATTTGTTCTTCATCCTTCAATCATGAAATGTGTACCCCTTTGTTACACTGAACCAAGTGTGCAGCCATGAATGAACAAAGCATGCAGTCTGAGATCCCAAAGATGCACACCAGACTTCATCTCTCTCTATATCTCCAGCATCTCCTGTACCTCATACACTGTTTATGCCTGTGTAAGTTCAGATAATGGAAAGTATTGTCATTATTGCCCTGCAGGGTGATGCCTGGTGAGACCAAAGGATCCAACAGAGTTTTGCACACTGTTTCTTTTCAATAAAATGACCATGCCTAGGCTGTCATCTTTCCAGTGCCATCTCATCCAGGTCATTTGGTTTTTCATCTTGTTTTCTGAACCCATCTTGCTTTTGACTAGATCCCTAGCCTTTGGAATTTACATCTCAGTAATGCTACTCAACTCAAGTCAAGCCTCACTTCCTTCCTCCTCCTTCTTTTACCTCAGTGACTTTTCTCTGATTACTATTAAACTTCCTATAGGTTTTCTCCAAATGACTCATAAACACTGAGATAAGATTCACCTACCATGCCTGTCAATAGAATCTGAAATCTGCACTTCTGAACCTCCATCATTTCACAACACGACACTGGATTTGGCATTCTGTCTTGTGTTAACCATACACTTTGTTGGCAAAGGGTATTTGGTGCACATGGCAACAGTCATGACATCAAACCCTTGTGGAGACTGGGAGAATAGGCATATACTCTACTTCCTGTTCCCTGTGAACTCTGATTAAGAATACTGAGAGTGTTTTCTCTATAGCATCTTAAGCCTAGCCAAGCCTTAGAACCCTCCTGGGAGGCAAACTAATACAGGCTGTGGGGTGACCATGGACCTCATATGTCCTTGACAGAGGAGTCTCTTGCTTTTCTCTGCCACTATCTTCCCACCAGGAGGGCTTTAGATTAAAAGGTCCTGGGGCTTCCTCACTATGGGGATTCACTAGTAAGCATCCATTGCTGTCTAGTTCCCAGAAGGCTTTTAAGCTGCCTCCATTGTGAGGACCAAAGTTAAGAAACAAGTGTGGGTATTGTATATATTTTTTTGGTTTCACATTAAGGAAATGTCCAGCTGCTCTGACAACGAAGGAGGTCTAAGTATTCAGATCATGTCGAGTTCAATAAGGAACTAAAAGTACCAGGAATTATTTGGCAGAACATGGAAAGATAAGTAATGTTTTTCTTTTATGAGTCCACCAATAAGTCCTCCCATCTTTTCTCATCCTGTATGCCAACATTTCTCCTCAGGTGTGTGCTCTTTAAGCATCCTTACCTCACTGACTGGCCTCCAGTCTATCTGAAGCATCCTTTCCTTTCCCCAGCTTCCAGTCTTGGAAATCAAATGTCTTTCCTGACTATTCCTATTCCAACCCCCAAGCAAACTAGTAATTTACTTCCAAATAGAAGTAGTTTGCACCCAAACTGGCCTTTTCTTGGGTTTATTTCCTCAAATATTTGCTCTCAGCTAAGACAATTCCACCAGAACAGATTAACCCTCAGCTGAACTCCCAAAATAATGTGTTTACACGTCAGGGAGAGTCCTCACTGAAATTAAACAACATGGAGCTTTCTATTATTTGTTCCAAATGTTAGTCAAAACAATATGGATAAACCCAAGAGACTTCAATGTACCTTTGACAGTTCTCTCCAAATGGTGACCCAATGGCTTTAGAGAAAGAACAGTAAGCTAATGTCTTAAAGGCATCCAGAAGTTTTGTCGCAGGCTTTCTCTTTTAGTGACCTTCTGTCCTCCTAACTCAACTCTAGCACCAAGAGTAGTCAGCATCACTTCCTGTATCTATACACATAACACCTGTGTTTCCAAGAGGGCTAATCTTCCCTGCCCCTCAGGGTAGGAAATGGGCCTCCAGTATGCTGCTTGAAGATTGGTGAACACTCATAGTAGTTACTGGGTAGAGACAGGAACAGGATACAGCAGGACAGAAAGGTTTAGGGGTATTAAAGAACTAGTTTCCTTGAGTAGTTTTAGAGACTTCGATATCAGACAGACTTGGGCAAGTGCTTTGGTTGAGTCTCTGACCTGTTATACCTTTGAACAAATTATTCGCCATCCTGAATATTTATTTATTTAATTGAAGGGGTTCTTATCCTGACTGGCGTATAGAAGTTAAATTTGTTCTTAACCCTTTGCATTACAATAACGCTAAGTCTTCACACCAACTCTGTTATCTGCTACTCCTGCCATAGCTTTACAGAATGAAATGACTCACATGGTTTAAGTGATTATACTGAGCAGTAGCTGGGAAGTAGTAGCTGGTGGACAGGGGTTTGCTCTCTTTCCAAACTGTTCCGGCCTCCACTGATGCTCTTGATAACCACATCTGAACACTCTAAGAAGCTGCATGAGGAAAGCATGAACTATTACCTGCAAAGCAGCTCTACCCATGCCAGAACAGAACAGGCATCCAAGAACTGTGACTTGCTAGCCTTGTCTCTGCCCTAAACTCAATGTAGTTTGCTATTTTAAGCTACTGCAACAGCAATAGAATAAAACCGATAACAGTATTGAAACAAGCATAGCACTCACCTTATAGACACTAGAAGTTCACACTAAGGTGACTATGAGTGAGCAGAAACATGGTGCCTCCAATAATATACTCTATGCAGAATTAGTTATGTAACATTTATAGTCTTAGAATAAGAGAACACCATGAGTTAAAGTATCTGATACACTGGTGGGATGCCAGTAGGCACGACATAGTAAAGCAGGAAAGCCTTCTCCATTGCAGGTCTCAGATTTTTTTTTTTTTTTAGTATAGAAATAGAGTTTATTTAGGGCATGGGGAGGGGAGTTAAGAGGCTAGTAGAGGTAGAGAAAGGCAGAGAGAGGAAGAGAGTAGAGAAGTAGAGAGGTGGAGGCCTGCCATGACCATGTGGAGAGAGGGGGGAAGGGAATGGGGAGAGGTAAGGGAAGTAAGAGAGAGGCAAGAGAAAGAGATAAGAGAGGGGTCTCAGATGTTATCTGGTGACTTTGGTAACTTTTGGGTTCCTGGAAGCTAGTGGTCTGCTAAGTTAACACATTAAAGGTTTCTCCTTATAGTTCAAAGACTTCGAGGTCAGACATGAAGTGGGACATGTTTGGCTATTAACAGGGCAAAAATTGCTCAAGATAATTTGGTTCTGATTTTGTAACATTCCAACTCTCCACAGTCGCTAAGTTCTAATCAATCAGACTTACAGAATCTTTAACAAAGCGGTAGATTTTTTTTTCTTTCTGGGAACTTCAGTTCACAACAGCAGCACGTGTTTTCATAAGAATTTCTTAGAGCACAATTATCAGAAAACTGGATGATACCATTAGCAGACTTCTATTACTTCAAATATATCTCAGTAAGGAGGCCATTTAAGACTCCATATATAAAATGCTCAAGACTCTGTCAGTGCAGGAATTGAGGACATTCAGACTTACGTTGGAGATTGCCTAGAATCAGGTGTGCTCCCTGAATGTCAGAGTCAAGCAGGTTGTTATCTCTGGCCCTTGGTACTTTAGCTGTCTCTGATACTGAGTGCCAGATTTGATGTGGTGTTTCTTTATGAGCTGTGCCGTCAGCCATGAACAGACATACTAGAATTCCGGAGGTAAATTAGCATGACATGTCTCCTCTACCCCACTCAGGGTATGGCCATTTCCTTCCTCATCTGGATGCTTCAGTTTCTACCCAAATGCTTGTCATTAGTCTGAGAAAAATTGTGGATATACATGCTTGTCTGTGGGAGAGAGAGAAAGACCTTAGGTCCCTTTAGAACTCACAGAGGAGAAAATATGACCCTAGTATGCTGAGAAATGATCACCTATTTTTTGTTACCGCAGAGAGGCAAAGAGGAGCAAGCATTCATGTCAATGATGGGTAGAGGATCAGTCTGTTACAATACAGTTCCACTAACATAAATGACCACTGCTTTCCTTGTCCCAGTATGAGACCAAATCATCTCAGAGCAGAGTCTTTGAAAGGTTTTCACACTTTTTTTTTTTTTTTTTTTTTTTTTTTTGGAAAGAATAGTTTGTAAAGGTAGAGAAGAGAGGAAGAAATTAAAAACAACCTTTTGTCAGCAAAGGTCTTACTTCACCATTGTTCCTTCAGAGAAACCCAATTGTAAAAGAATTAAGATCCATGAGGTGTACATACAGGAAGTGATTGGTAAGATAGTTATCAAACATCTATGGCATAATAGGCATTGTTCTGAAAACTTATGGGAAACTCCTCTTCATCTAGGGGGTAAATATGTTTGAACTCATTGTGCAGATGAGAAAAATGAGACTCCAAATTTTGTAACTTCTCCCCAGGTCACCACACAGTAGATGCCAGAGCTAAGACTGCTCATGAATAACAGTTTTTAATGCATAGACAAAAACTTTAGGATATGCTTGGCTCAAAATTGACTGTACCTCAAGGGATTATGTGTCTACCTTCTACACCGAGGCATGACCTTGTGCTCACTTATCCTGAATACTGTTTTAAGTGCTTTAAAAATATTAATTCTATACCCTTAGAAGAATTCTTAAAGAGATACAGAACAACTTTTCCTCATTTTGCAGTTGAGGAATCAAATATACAAAGAAGCAACCAAGCCAAAATGTCTTCCTTCTGGTCCTCTTGATCAGAATGCTTACTCTCTCACACAGCCTCTCACTCTCAGAGGTCTGACATGGGTCTTCCTGAAACTGATTTCTTCACTGAGTTCTAGTCTTACACTTATCTAAAACTTCTCTGGTCCACTGTGAGTATGAAGGTGGCTTTCTGTCCCATTTAATTTGGTTGAGACATACTTGCCAATTTTTGTTTTAGTATAAATGGTAAAGATGTATTTCTGAAAATGCCCATGTGGTCCTTGCAGAGCCCATAATTTTCATCTGGTATAGATGAGGAGGCAGCAATGGGCAAGGGAGGTGGATCATGCCTTGTGAGCATGAGGACCTGTGTTCAATTCCAGATTACACATGAAAAGTCAGGCATGATGGTGCATATTTGTAATTCTGCCTCTGAGGAGGCAGAGAAGATCCGATCCCTGGTGTCTGTTGGCCAGACAGAGAAGCCTAGCCGATGAGCCTGGAATCCTAGTGAAAGATCTTCTCTCAAAAAAGATGACAGACTGCTCCAGAGGAACAACAGAGGCTGACCTCTGGCCTCCACATACACACACAAATATGTGTACACCCCCCCCCCACACACACACACGGTAGCCAGAAGGGACACCACATAGAGAGTGGAGGAAAAGACAGATATTTCTGAAGGTTAACATGTAATTTATAGAACAAGTGTCTTTACTGTAATCTTAGGAACACAAGTAAAACATGCCACTTAAAAAAAGAAATATAGGCCTACTCAGGTGTAACTGAGTAGCTTTATGGGCCTGCTGAACTACCCCAGGACAGCTAACTAGACTGTGCTTTGTTGAAAGTATCTTAGTCTCAAAGTGTTAATGGCAGTGCTCCTCAGTAGAAAGATGGAGCCAGATAGGATGCTGAAAACCTGATGGGCCACTGAACAGATTCAAATGAAGGCATGAGCCACCTTGTCTATGTAAGTAAGTGTTCTAATTTTCAGAAGGCCCAGTAGATGCTGACCTTGTGACTAATTCTAGTACCAGAATTGAGTGTGGATTCGCATAGGTAGCATGTCAATATTAAAGAATTCTGCCTCTTGTCTGACTCCCTGATATCAGTGGACCCAATACACACAATCTGCTTCCCTCTGCCTCAAAACTCAGGTGTGTATAAAGCAGAGGAGTCAAAAGATGGGAGCGTGTCTTTTGTAGAAAGAAGATAATAGGCTCAGAAGACAAAAGTTCACTTTTTACGCGTGCCTGTTATTTTTGGTGATGCTCACAGAAGTCTTCAGGCACAAGGCAGGATCAGGTGATTCAGTCATCATAGAAAAGCACCCAGGACAAGCTGTTAGGAAAAACTCCCATCTGTTCATCAAATGCAACTTAGTATTGGCAGTCAATAAGCACAATGTTGATATTTTGCCTGTAGTGGGCATCTCTTTGCTTGAGTACAAGATAAGCCAATTACGTTTTGTTTAGGGACCCTGTTGCATATACATATATACATACACCCACACACATATGTATGTGTATACATGTGTATGTGTGTGTGTGTATATATATATATATATATATATACACACACACGTGTGTGTATGTTCTACATCTTTAAGTACCAGATTTATAGTCCACACAAGGAGATATGCTCATATTTTGAAAGCTTTCAGGAATGTAGATATGGAGGGCTTAGCATATTTAAACTCATTATCCACTCAGACTCCCAGGCATAAGCTCCGTGCAAGTCAAGGCATTTAGAATATTTCACACTCTTCCAGTTATTCTTTGGCACTCTCTTTCCAGAAGTTTTTCTCTCAGCCTTTGCTCACCCCTCCTCCCTTGTATGCTTTAAGTTACATCCATCAAAAGTACACAAGCTGTAATTCTACTGGATCCACATGAAGAGAGAAGTCCCCTATCAGGCAAATCCAAAGTAATAGGTCACTGAAGACATTTTTCAATTAGCTCTGGAAGGCATGTATTAAGTCTATATCTCAATTTGAAAACAGGTGCCACTAGTGTTTAGGGAATTTATAAGTCTTCCAATAAGTCAATGAGCCCATGCAATAAATGCCATCCGGTGACTTCCAGCTTTTGACTGGTTCTTTCCTCACTGTCATTCATTGTATTAACCCTATCATTTTCTGAGCACCACAGTGCCATATTGCTGGCCTCCATAGCTTTGACTAAAGGTTGACATTGGATGGAAACACAATAGCTTACACTTTTCTAGCTGAAGACAGGACTCATTTAAGCGAAGACACATATAACATTAACATCAGCAATATTTGGCTGGCTAAGTGTGTTGCTCAATCTTCATAGTCACCTACTGGATTTGAAATCATCTAGGAAATAAACCTCTGGAAGTGTTTGAAAGATTACTCAATATAACTTGACTAATGGAGGAAAGCTACATCTTGCATGAGGGTAGAATCATCCCATGGGTTTAGGTCTCAAGGTGAAGAAACAGAGACAGAGAAAGAGTCTAGCTGAGCATTGGCTTTCACACACTTTCTTTCCTGACTCTTGATCCATTGTGAGCAGCCTATCTGTCTCGCCATTTCCTCCCTGTGCCTTCCACGCCATGAAGGACTGTGCCCTCTAAAATCTCATGCCAAAATAAGCCATTTTTTCCTTAGTTTACTTTTGTTAGGTATTTGGGGACATCAACAAGAAAAAACAAGTGAGACACGTTATAAACATTTATGTTGTTCAATATGCATACTCCAGTATATATGGTAATATCAGCATTGCTACTGTTTTGTAAGTCAGTCTGGAGGCTACACACATACTCCACTGTGGAACGTGCTAAGAGAAAAGAGATAAAATAATTTAGTGCTGTCCAGTGATGCCCTCAGAAAGGTTCGGTTACACGTTGCAATTGTAAGTACAGAGGTTCCACAAGACACCCATATTGAGAAAGAGAAGGTTGTTTATTCTCTGATGGCTCCAGACTGAAATGTGGATATGCTGTAATCAGAATGGAAACCTGCACGATGTTTTCCATTCTCTTACATGGAAGTTGGTCCTCAAGGGAGGCTCTGCTAATATTTGTTGAAAGAACAAATGGAATTAAGAGAGAAGCTGGTAAATTAGGAGATTACTTGATCGATATCTGATTTGCAGCTGCAGCTGCAGCTTTTCTTAGCCGCTTTCCACCCCTTAGTATTCAGACTCGACTACAACAAATGGCCACTCCACATAGTGCTCTTACTCTCCTCTCTAATTCAGAGGTTTACATAGTGGAAGCAAATACGCCTCAGCTCTTTCAGTGTCGATAATGAACACACAGGCTGATGTGCCTCAGCTCAGTTATCCCTGGGGCATGGCACATGGAAGAGTTCTCCCTTTAGTGATGAACTTGTGTATCAGAAAAAGTAAATCTAGGAGGAGAGAAAAATCTATGTACCATTTGCACAAATGTTTGAGTGGCTGACGGCAACAGTGGACAATGATGGTTCATTTTCTTAATTCTGAGCAACTGGGAGTCTCCATTCTTTATAGCACTCTCATTTTCCTCCTATTACACACAACAGTAGGTTGTATGTGTTTAGTGGGAACAGTAAGGCTACATTATGTTTATAAATCATGCTTCTATTTTTGACACTTAAACATATTATATATGCTTAAAATTGGTGCCCTGAGGAAATTGTTTGCTATGGATGGCACCATCAAAGTGTCAAGGTTGGTTTGATTAACCGAGTAACCTCTGAAGTGCTAAAACAGAGCCCAGGGTTTGAAGAAATAATAAAGGTGTTTATTCAATCTCTTCTGGTTAGGAAGCACATTATTTACCATTATTTTTATTATAAGTACAAGCCTATTATGAGGACATAGTTCCTCTGTATCTTTCATTAAGGTAGCATCATCCCATGGGTTGAGATCCCATGGGGAAGAAAAGGAAGAAAGGGAATAAGAAAAGCAATCTATGCCTTAAAATTTCATAATATGCCAGTGGCTTTAGAGCCAGAGAATGCCACCACAGGGCCGTTCATGGTTTATGTGATTGGAAAGCTCCTGTTTTGACCACTGACTTATTATACTTCCTCTCTAGTTTATTAATGTGAACAAAATGCTCATATATTGTATTTGAATGTAATTTTGTAATTTATCAGAATTTATTTTCTAATCTTGAAACTATACTATTGCCAATAATAATAATAATAATAATAATAATAATAATAATAATAATAAGAAGAAGAAGAAGAAGAAGAAGAAGAAGAAGAAGAAGAAGAAGAAGAAGAACCTTTTTCTGAGTAAGCTCCTGTTATGGGCGGGGAGGGGGAAGTCCTGCACTCATTAAATGCCTGTTCTCTAATTACTGACACATGTGCGTGTAACTGTCCATGGTGCCAGAGTTGCTAGTAAGACTTGCTGATCAAATGACCTTAAAAGAGAATGCATATCCTGCCTGAATCATCCAGGTGAGTTCAATATCATCCTAGGGTCCACCAAGAAATGATTGACACGTTTCATGGAGTTTGAGAAGCAGCATTTCTTTACTAGAAAGGAGCCCATCAGCCAACAGTAGCAGGTAGCTTTCAGGAGCTGGTAAAGGTAAGGGAACGGATTTGCCCTTATATCTCCAATTAGTAGTTGCATCTTGGTGACTTGATTCTACTCATAGAAACCTTTATGGAAACTCTAGCCTATAAGACTATGACATAATTCATGCATGCCATATTCATCTGTGAAACTAGGTGAATATAGCATGAATATGTAGCAGAATAAGAAAGCAAGGTAGGAATTGAAGAAGTTTACAAACAAAATAATAATAAAATCAAGTAGAGGTGGGTAAGAAACAGGTGGAAAAATCAGGGCCGATGCAACAGAAAACAGTGAAAACACAGTGCCAAGAGTCGCCCTGTGGCTCATAGTAGCAGTCAACTGAAGAGGTCTCTATGGACTAAGAATATTATGGTTGTCTCTAGACCTTCAGCCTTCCCTAATCACAACGATTAGACAATACAGATTCTTAGGCTTCCTGAAACACTAGATTACTTTGATAGGTTGTTTGAAAAGGAAACTCTGCTGGGTTTCAGTCACAAGGTGTTAATTTAATAAATCTGGGATGAGGACCAAGAACAAGTATTCACAGCAACCTTCCAGGGACTCTGATGACCAGAGACTTCAAGTCTTGTTTTGAGCAATGATTCTTAGAAGGGCACTTTACAGTATTAACCTTTTAATGACAGTAATTTCAAAGGGTTAACCCATAAAAATGCACTCCTATTCCTAGAACCAGGGCCTTAGGAGCACTATTTGTGAGGAAGTGTGTGTGTGTGTGTGTGTGTGTGTGTGTGTGTGCACATGTACACACAGGTGCATATCCACATAAGTGTACATGCATGTGAAAAGGGTCAATGATGATGTTAGATACCTTCATCCATCTCTCTCCTCTTTAGTTTTGAGGCAAGATCTTTCACTGAATTAAGAGCCCCTCAATTTAGCTATCCTGGAGGGCAATAAGGTCTAAGAATCTTCCTGTTTCTGCCTCCCCAGTGTTCGGTTTACAAATGTTTATTGCCATGCCTGGATTTTTAATGTGAGTACTAAGAATCAAACTCAGATCCTCATGGCTGTACTCTACTGGCTGATTTATCATTCTAAAATTCTGCACCTTCCACAATTCCAGGGTTGGAAAGAGCACAACTAGTTAGAGGTTCTGCATCCTCATACATGGTCTCATCATGCGGAAATGCCATTGCACTAGAAAGTCTTAGGATCACCATGAAACTCCCCTGTTCTCTTCCTTTCATCCTTATTGAGATATTTTAAAGAGTGAAGACAGATCATCACATCTCTAAGACTTCAGCCTGTAATTTCTTGTGTGTGATCTTGGCAATTTTTCCTGTGCAGGAGAGCAGAGCAATTTCTGTAAATGCGTAGGCTTCTCAAAAGCAAGACTTTTTATGCTCTGTGAATGTTACTTTGTCTTCTCTACTCTTCTACTGGTACCTGGACACTCTGACTATCTAGAAATAAAAGCAGAACAGGAAGCTCAGTTCTGTCCCTTAATTCATCACTTCTGCTCTCATGGGGTACCACAATATTTGAAAAGATTTCATTTTCTTTACTTATACTTTTCATTTACTTTCAGTGTTTTAAATGGAATTTATGGTGTCTAGAAACTTGAGTCCACAAAGATTCAAATTTCAGGAAACAATGAAACGATACATGGGCATATTAGCACAATATAACAGAGATGAAAGCCTGCAAACTACTCTGGCTTGGTCTGTTCAAGTCTTCATTCAGATGACAATATTTAAAATTCAGAAACCTGTTAATATACAATGTATCTGCTCCCACATATATGTATGGTCATAGTCCACAAGAGCTCATTTGTATTACTGTACTACTTAGCTAGTTAATGTAATCTCTAATTTCTCACCTGTCCTGCTTAATATAAACACAATATCTCTCTGGCCTTCTCTGCTTCTACAAACATTTCAAGGTCCAAACTTGTTTAAGCAAACTGTGTCAAGTCAAACATAGCCAAAGTTGTCATTCACCTTGAGATACAAGGAGTACATAGGACTCAGGGACATTACCCCAAGGAAATTTATAAACCCTGGTATCTGTTGATAATCAAACTCTTTGCCTAGGAGGTTCAGGGATAAACAAGGTGATGTGGGTCTTAGAGAACATTAAGAAGCCCTACTAACCATCTCTAACTGAAGCTTTGAATCCTCCCATAAAATCTCTGAGAATATGACTCAGATGTCAATGGTAGAAGATCCTGTGTGCAACTGCATTTAACATCTAATAAAGAGGATGTTGGATGATGTCATTAACTGTGCCAAATCCCTATGCTTTGTCTGATAAGCAATATTGCAGATGAAGGCTATCGACCATCTGGGATGGGTATCGGTTGAGGCCTGGGACAGCAAGACCTTACTTGCGTTTATGATGGCTAGGTACTGTTTGAAGGTATGACTGAGAATCTCTAAAGTCATCTGTCAACACTCTGCCTTAACGAAAATCTATAGAAGTCAGTGTTACAGGCTAATTATAAATTAGAGGGAGAAATATTCCCTTTCATCAGAATATTTCTTTCTTTACTATTTTAGGAAGCTTTTTCTCCCTTGAGTATATAGAGTGTGTGTGGCTGGAAGCTTCTCTTACCATTTAGCATTCTCAGGAGCATCAGTTATATCCTATTTTACTTATTCACTCCCCCCCCCAACTAAAAAATAAACACTTGCCTATTTATCTTCCCTTTCAAAGAAAGCTGCTACATAGTTGAGCTAGTCATCCCTACCATCTGCCTAAGAAAGGGTAAAAGAAAATCTCTACCATCCAAAGCTATCTGTTAGGAAGGAATCTTTGTCAAGTAAGTGTGGAGGCTTCTTTTGCTTGTTCTGTTTTCATTAAAGGACACTACCGTTGGTTCTCTTTTAATTTTAAATAGATAGAGAATCCCTGAATAGAAGGCTGGCTTGAAAATAAAGCTTCCTGGTCTGCTTTACAGGGATGCTTGCTGGGAGATGGAAAGCCCACCAGGCGAGGGAATGTTCAGTTCCTTCTTCTGGCTGTCAGATAGATATTGGCCAATGTTGATCAGAAACAAATCAGGTCTTGAGAAAGGTGCCTCCTAAAGCATAAGAAGACAGAAGACTTTTTGTAAAAGAAAATTCTACAACTCTTATTAGGTCTCTTAAGGAACAGCTTAAGAGCTTTGGTTGATGTACCTCATTACAACTGCTGTGATTTTAGGCCTGGACATTTTTATAGTGTGATACGGAGAAAGGTGAAAAAGAAGACTTCTTAATTCTTGGTAAAGCGCGTGATGTGGTTTACAAGGAGCACGATGTGAGGCTCCTGTTACATATGGACAATGCTGCAGAGTACCAATTTCAGACAAGGTCACCTAGAGACCAAAGTAGGACAAAGTAGTAATGTAAAGTAGTAATGTATCTAAGCAATGACAAAGCCCTCGATTTGTTCCTCATACTACATTGGTTACCTTTCTCATTGCTATGATCAAACCCCTGACAAGAAGCACCTTGGGAGGAATGGTTTGTTTGGGATTACAGTGAAAGGGAGTAGAACTCACAGTGGAAGGAACAGTGGGCTGCTGATCATCTTATAGCGACAGTTAGGAAACTGAAAGGGACCAGGAAATGGAGCAGGGCTAAAGACTCACAAGGCCTGCTTCAGTGACCTCCTTCCTCCAATGAAACTCCACCTCATATATGATCTGAAATCTCTCTGAGCTGTTCCACCCTCTGGGGTTCAAGGGTTCAAACACATGAACCCATGGAGAACATTTCATTTCCAAATCAAAACAGATGCCAATATTCTCCCTCTTTTCTACCACTTACCCATTTATTCAGATTCTGGTCTGTCTCCAGAAAACTAAGATTTACTAAGAATGTTTTGAAACATCCTACCAAATCACTAGGTTAAAATATAAATCCTAGGATATGTTTTTATCTAAAACCTGATCAGAGTTACCACAGTTCCTCATGGTGGTTTCCCTTCCTGCAGTGAATCACAAGGCTAACCCCAATAGCCAAAGATGTGGGTCCTTGTGATTTCTAAAGGCATCAACACTGCCATCAAGTATTTTCCACAGAAAGATGCCAATTCCACCGTTAAACTTTTAATGCTTCCCAAGTCTTTCAAGATTAAGAGGGCAGTCAGTCCTTGGCCTGGACATGATGTTTTGGAGGATATGATTTTGTCTCCTTCCTACTCCATCAGGCCTATAAAGGAACAAATAGAATGGAGAGGGGGGAGTCCTGAAAGGATGCAGCCACCAGAACATGTCCATGTGTCCTTTTTTGGTAAAAGCTTTTTGCAGATATGATAAAGTATTGCAAGAAGAAGAAGAGGTAGTAGATTATCTACCAGGGCCCCAAAAGGAAGAGAGGGGAAGCCCATGGCAGAAGACAATGAGGAAGCAAAGGCTAACATAAGAGACTAGTATGTGGTAGCCACCAGATACTGGCAGATAGACAGGGAGGAGATTCCTGCTCAGAATGTCCATAAGAAACTAGTCCTGATGAAATGATCTTGGAATTATGACCTCCAGAACTATGAGAAACTATTTTTACCTTAAGTTGACAAGTTGTGGTAAAGTCTATATTGCATAGTAACACGCTGATTAATCTCCATTGTCGACTTGACTGGACTTAGAATCACTAAGAAAAACATACTTCTGGGCATGTGTGTAAGGCTGTGTCCAGAGGACTGGAGACCTACGTTGAGAATGCTGAATACTGTTCAATGGTCTGGGGTCCCAGACTAAATGAGAAACAAAAATGAAGAAAGAAAGCAGAGTATCAGCATCCATTGTCTTCTGGTCCTGATGACAGCCACAACATTCCTCTTGTCATCGGATATTTTCCACCAGGAAAGTGTGAGCTCAAAATAAAGCCATACCTCTTTATGCTGCTTTTTCTTGAGGATTTTGCTACAACGGTGAGAAAAGTAAGCAATGTCATTAAAATACTCTTTCTCTAGCCATGCAGATCCTTCATTCACCCTAGCTAACCACTCAGGCAAATATCCTTCTGATTCTCTTCCTAACTCCTACTTATCTTTAAAATGCAGCTTACTGGGGACTGAAGAGATAGCTCACCAGCTAACCCTGCTTGGTGCTCTTGCAGGGGAGCAGAGATAAGTTCCCTACACCCACCATGTTGGGCTACTCACAACTACCTGTAACTCCAGGGGCTCTGATGGCTCCTTCTAGCCTCCAGTGGTACATAACACACACACACACACCACACACACACACACACACACACACACATACACACACACACATACACACACACACACTCCACATGTACGTGGACATAATAAAAGGTAAAATAAATCTTCTAAAGGTTACCTCAGCTCATATACCATCCTGGAAATCCTGAATCTGATGTACACGTTTCCATAACCTACAATTTCCATTTTGTAGGCATTTGCACTGTGTACTGCATGGCTAGCTGACCCACTATTTTGAGGGAGTCTGCCATTTTCAATAAAACTTTATAGAAGAAATTGTAGGTGTCCTAAGAACAACAAGACCCTGAGAGTTTCAGACAGTTGAGTACCTGGATCTGGGACAATGTCATATAAAAACAGAATGTCCAGGATCAGGGCATGGGAAGGATAAAAGCGCATTCATATACAACTTTACAGGGAAAAAACAAGCGATCATCCTTTGTCTCTTACATGGGACATCTGATTTTTATTATTTTTCCAGGTGTCAAAGCATTATAATGGGACAGTTAAGGCATCTGATAAATTTACCATTATCCACCTACTCTCCTTTCCTTTCCTTTGCTGGTAAGCAATATAAAAGAAAGTGGAGAGGTGAGCAATGTCAGAATACTTTCATCTGCAGGCCAGGTAACACAGCCAGAACAATATGAATGAGGCATGTGTCAGAGAGAAACATCAACAGGGCCTGGATTATGTTTTAATATTATCTATGTAGACAGACATGACTCTGTCCCAGCTATCTTGAGAGTATCTTATAAAACAAAACACACACAGTGCTTCAGCCCAATACCTCTTGCTTTTGCCTGAGTGGTAGAATAGGTTGAGGCACAGTCTGATCATGTCTGTGGCGTCTGAAACCGGAACATTTGCTTCTGAGCCGTTCTTTCAGGGTTTCGGCTTTATCAACTGTAAAACGGTATTTGTAGGAGCGTTCTATGAACAAAGTAAGTTGGTATCTATTAACTTTAGGGCATGCCTACCATTGATTAGAGGTAGAATTAGAAGAACTGACTCAGAGGTATCAGACATTGCAAGAAGTGTGATTTTTGATTCGGTATCTCTCAGAAATTTCCTACATTTTATTAACCAAGAGACTGATAGTCAGAAGACAAATAATTTACCAGGGGTAGCAGAGGACTAGGTGTTGTGATGCACAGCTGGAATCCTAGCGCTGGGGACATGGAGAGAGGAGGATCTGAAGTTTAATACCAGCCCTGTTGGTGAGCTGAAAGCTAGCTTGGGCTATAGTATGTGATCCTGTCAGAAACAAACAAAAAAGCAAGAAGTCCTTCAGTGGTACAGACAGGATGTGGAGCTGTGAGTCTGGATGGCATCAGTTGCAAGTTTTTTTCACTCCTTGCTCTGAGTTGCATGTCCTAAAACTCACTATGTAGACCAGGCTTTGAACTCTTAGAGATTCACCTGCCTCTGTATCCTGAGTGCTGCAGTTAAAGGCATGCACCATCATGCCAAGCCAAAGATTTTCACCACTTCTCTCCTATAGCTAAAATGACCTGTTTCCAGATGTGATAATGTTGTCATTAATTACACATAGATTATTTTTTACTTTCTCTTTACTTTTCCTTCCCTATTCCATTCTTCCTCATTCCACATGGCCTCTAGCACATAGACTGGCTTCAGAAATCACAAGCATGCCTTATAGATTTCTTCCTTTGATTATCTAAATTAATATACCTATGGATATAAATTTATTATTATTATTATTATTATTATTATTATTATTATTATTATTCATGAAACAGTGTTTGTGCAGAAGTCAGAGGACAACTTTGTGGACTCAGTCCTCTCCTTCTACCTTTATATGGGTTCTGGGATCAAACTTAGGTCTACATGGCAATCACCCTTACCAACTGAGCCATCTTGTTCACCATTGGTCCCTAAATTTTAATTCTTTGAGCCAATCTTCCCTCAGAGACAGATGTTGTAAAAATAAAACACACATTCTATCCAGGGATCACAGTTCAATACAAGCCAGTTGGTCTGGTTATTAGTGTAAAACATGGGTAACATGTGCCCTATCTATAAAACCCCTACAGGTGAATAAGCAATGGCCACTCTAGATATACACCGTCTACCTTGCACACTAGCCTTGTTGTTAAAGAGGGACCAGAACCTAGCACTAGACAAGCTGAAGTGAGTCTCTTGGTATCTTGGAGGCAGCAGAAGCTACTAAGTCAGACCAAACTGGTATGAAATCTTTGATGCAAACACTTCGTAGCTGCTCAGTTATACCTGTGTGAGCTTCTGTTTTCTCAAGCTATTCTATAATAGATCTTATTACATAATTGCTCTGAAGAATAGATGTGATAGAAAAAATGGAATATAGGTTATGTTTAATGTGTGACAGGGAATACATAGTTCTGTGTAACACAATCCCTCCGCCTGTAAGTTTAAACTGAATGCTTCCAGTAAAGTCTCACAAGACCAAATGGGGGAAGATGAGAAAAATATTCTCAAAGGAAAACTAAAGTTTCTTCTCATCCTTGAGCACAACCACAGAACAAGCTTTTCCTCTGGAGATTTCAGTAATGAATTTCCATTTAATTGATGCTGCAGCAATCCATGCTTTGCACCCACAACACACTCATTCTCCTCGGTGTCGCTGAGCAGGAAAGAGCTGCTGAATCAGTCAGTGAGCATAATGAACTCCAGTTCTCCTTCATGAGGGCAAAATTACAAACGTGCTTTTCACTTCCACACAATTAATTAATTTGTTTACACGATTGCTTCGCTTTGTTTTATTTCATAATTCTGTTTGTCTCCACTTGCCTAACTAGTCTCAAGGGTTTGTTGTTAACTCTTTCAGGTGTCTGTCCAGGGCACAGCTGAGTGGGGCTTAAGGGGCGCTCTCAGATTTCAAATGGACTGAATTTCAAATCTGGAGATAAAAGGTAGCTGCAGGAGACAGTTTTGACAGTTTTCTCTAGGTCTGTCTTATCATTCCTCTGAAGATAGGCTTCCCTGGCATGATCTGCCTTTCATATCGATGTCTGGAAGGCACAAGAGTTAGTTCAGGGTGAGGGGTGTCACAGGGCAGACTTTCAATGTGGTGCCTGCTCATCGTCTTGAACCTTCTCCCTGGGACCTCAGTGTTTTTCTGGTATTTGGGAGGAAATTTTTGATTCGTTCTTATGCAAGCTGTGGTTTTAGCCAAATAGTCATGTCAAAACTTCTGTTATTATTTTGTATTGCTGAATGTTTAGCAGCTGACAAAATATGATGTTGGCAGGCAAGGGTTTTCTAGGCTTCTGTTTCCTCTTCCCTTTAGTTTTCTTATTTCTGTGTGTATGTATATTACACACTGCTGCTTTTGATTGACTGGCAGCTCTCCCGTTAATCAAGGGAGACTTCACAGGAATTCCTCTTAGAGAGGCTCATCTAAAAGAGTTAACACAAAAAGTCATGAAAAGTACTGCCCTTGGCGACACATGTCAAGGATTCACGCATAGTTTAAAGAAGGCAGTTTTGAATAGTCACCTTTTTATTATGATTTTTTTCCTGCATCTACAGTGCCGTCTTTGCTCCATACACTGTATCAGGCACTTTCTGTGCAACATCTGTTTGAATTTGACATGTTTGCCAACCTTAGTGTACTTGTGGCCAAAGACACCCTCCTTACAATAAAGCCTCAGTTTTTGTTCCATTTCCAGTCTCAGCCTTGGCCACAGATTAGACTACTGGACCATGTACATTAACAAATACTCAGGACAGAGGCCAGACAGGTGACTTACACAAACGAGGTATCTTCTCTAAGTTTCAAGGTTTTATTTGCAGAATGATATAACCACGCTGAAATAACCTGTAAGTTTACTTCCAGCCGAATGCTAGACTTGATACAGATGGAAAAGTTGATATGAGATGGAAAAGAAAGGGAAGAAGAACCAAGTGTCTCCTAGACCCCACTTGTTCCAGGTTAGGGTACATCCTGAGTAGGGAGCTTATTTGAAAACTAAGTGTGTGCCTTATGTCTCAATCACTGCAGTCTTAGTTGCAATTACTCTTGAGGACAATGAAGCATGAAGCTGGGTGTGTTTGCTCGAGTTGTTTGCCCATCTCGGGCTGATGAAACCAGGACTGTGTCATCTTCTCTTCTGCCTCTTTTTAACATGTGTCTTCTCTCATTAGCTGTCACCATATGGGCACTTCAGTTTATTATTAATGACTGCAGTTATCATTGCCACACAATAAACTGATTGAGAGTGGAGGTCATTTATGGGCTTTTGGGCCTTTCTAAAATAAACATTATGCCAAAGGATTTTCAAATATGATCCTAGAAGGAACATTGCATCCAAAGAGGGGGGGCATTTTTAGATGGTAAAATATTGTTAGATGACTGACAAATTAAGGAGTTGATGACAGAGTTGGCAAGGTATATTAGGAGGTACAAACTTAATCTTGGTTGGAGATCTGAGATAAGCTCCTTGTCTTAGTTCTATTCCTGCACAAACATCATGACCAAGAAGCAAGTTGGGGAGGAAAGGGTTTATTCAGCTTACACTTCCAATTGCTGTTCATCACCAGAGGAAGTCAGGACTGGAACTCAAGCAGGTCAGGGATCAGGAGCTGATGTAGAGGCCATGGAGGGATGTAACTTACTGGCTTGCTTGCTTCTCCTGGCTTGCTCAGCCTGCTTTCTTATAGAGCCCAAGACTACCAGCCCACAGATGGTACCACTCACAAGGGGCCCTTCCCTCTTGATCACTAATTGAGAAAATGCCTAAGACCTGGATCTCATAGAGGCATTTTCTCAACTGGAGCTCCTTTCTCTGTGATAACTCCAGCTTGTGTCAAGTTGACAAACAAAACCAGCCAGTACAGTTGACCCCTTGTCAACTTGACACACAAACACATCACCATTAAGCCTCAATTCTTACTTTCTTATTCATACACAAAATCCAAATAACTTTAAAAGTCACACAGTCTTTGAAAATTCTTACATTTCAGTTCCTTTTAAACATCCAATCTCTTAAAATTCAAAGTCTTTTAAAAATTCAAAGTCTCTTAACTGTGGGCTCCATTAAAATACTGTCTTTCTTCAAGAGAGAAAAATATCAGGGCACAGTCACAATCAAAAGCAAAATCAAACTCTAACTGTTCAATGTCTGGAATCCACTCGAAATCTTCTGGATTCCTCCAAGGGCTTGAGTCACTTCTCCAGCTCTGCCCTTTGTAGCACACACCTTGTCTTCTAGGCTCCAGATGCCTGTACTCCACTGCTGCTGCTGTTCTTGGTGGTCATCTCATGGTACTGGTATCTCCAAAACACTGCTATCTTCCGCTGCAACTAGGCTTTACCATGGTGCCAAGCCTCACTTCCTTTGTATGACCCCTTCAGTCCTGGGTCATCAATTGCAACTGAGGCTGCACCTTCACCAATGGCCTTCTGAGACCTCTCACAGTGCCCAGGCCTCAGCTGCTCTTCATGACTCCTTCATGCCTTCAAAACCAGTACCACCTGGGTGATTCTTACACATTACCAAGTCCTGCCACCACACAAGGTACAACCTTGGCTATCTCTGGAACACAGCCTCTTTGTGCTCTCAGAAAACACTTTCCAGAAGATGTTACCTCAATGATGCTGGTCTCTTCTTAATCACCACTAATTTCTTAGTTCCAGCTATGCAGCATCAATAGTCCCAGTAATGCAATGGTTTTGCTTTAGTAGTTCGGGTATCTTGTTAATCACAGCTGATCCTTCAGCTCCAGCTAACCAAAACCACAGAATCATCACAGTCAAAATAGCAATGGCCCTGATAAGAGTCTTTAATCTTCCCTCTGAAATTTCATAAGCCAGGCCTCCATCTTCTGCCTGTTCTCAACATTATCTTCCAAGCTACTACAAAGCATCCCAAAAAGCTCTTAACACTGAATGGATCTTCTAGCCCAAAGTTCCAAGTCCTTCCACAGTCCTCCCCGATACATGGTCAGGTTGTCACAGGAATACCCCACTATGCTGGTACCAATTTGCTTTAGTCAGAGTTTCTATTCCTGCACAAACATCATGACCAAGAAGCAAGTTGGGGAGGAAAGGGTTTATTCGGCTTACACTTCCACATTGCTCTTTATCACCAGAGGAAGTCAGGACTGGAACTCAAGCAGGTCAGGGATCAGGAGCTGATGCAGAGACCATGGAGGGATGTAACTTACTGGCTTGCTTGCTTCTCCTGACTTGCTCAGCCTGCTTTCTTATAGAACCCAAGACTACCAGCCCACAGATGGTACCACCCACAAGGGTCCCTTCCCCTTTGATCACTAATTGAGAAAATGCCTTACCACTGGATCTCATGGAGGCATTTTCTCAACTGGAGCTCCTTTCTCTGTGATAACTCTAGCTTGTGTCAAGTTGACACACAAAACTAGCCAGTACACTCCTCAAATTCAACGTCACAAATTTTCTGCATAGTTGATGGCATCAGCTCTTTTCTCGGAGCAACTTTTGGGTCCAACATAGATGATAACACTAGAATGAATGGAACAAAAATACCACTTTGGTGACTTGACCACCACCCTATTGAAAGAAGACAGTACAGTGTGCTATTTAAAAGCTCAGACTTGGAATGCTTACTTTGATGAGAGTTCTACCACTAACTAGATACGCAATCATGTTGATGTTGCTGATTTGCCTTTTGCTTTCAAGACACGAATCCTCTATGTATCCCTGGCTGTCCTGGAACTTACTTGGTAGACCAGGCTGGACTCAAACTCAGAGATACACTTGCTTCTGCCTCGATAGTGCTGAGATTAAAGGCACATGTCACCACTGCTAGGGTGATGAGCAAGTTCCTTAAATAATCTGCCCCTCATTGTTTTCCATCAGTAGAGATAAAAATATGCATATCATAAGCATTTCCTGAGAAATAAAAGTACTGGATAAGCACTGAGTTACTTGTGATGAATACTGGGCTTACGTCACTAAGACAACCCATGCTGTGGCAATGCTCAGCTACACATTTTCAGATGCTCTCTTTTTATCACAACACAAAGCAAAATCCAATTTCTTAATGGAGAAGAACTTTGAGGGTTGCTAAGAAACCCTCCCACATTGGTAAAGATATTATCTCCGAAAAGAAGACATAGTGAGATAAGCAAGAGTGGGGTGTTTCAAGTTGACAAATACTTTGATTGGTAAGCATATTCATGCCTTCAGCAACTCCTTCTCAAGTGCTTGTGACCATAATTATACATCTGGGAGAGGACTTAGAGGGCAGTGAAGAAATGTGTGGTCACATGAGTAGTGGGTACACTCAACTTCTTACACTCATGTATATGCTCTCTTCATATTGGTTCACTCACATAAAAGGAACATATTTGCATAGCTCCCAAGGCAAGCAGGTAAGGCTACTCAGGACAATTACCTGTCTACAAAGCTCTGGCCTTTTATCTCAGCATAGAACCTTGGTGAGGTGATTGACATCACTGCACACTAGGATCTCGCGCTAACATGTCCTGGTTGAGAAGTTCTGACTTTAGAAGGCAGTACAATGGAAATACTAAGTAGGTACAGAATAGGGTCCAAAGCAGGAAAAAAACTTCAATAGAAATCATAATCTCAAACTAGCATGAGTCTGGTTTTAAAACGTTCAGTTTTCAAATCTTAAAATAAACATAGATATAAATGTAAAACATGAATATATGTTATGTAAATTATTAAAACTAATGTGAAATTATAAACAAACATTAGTAAGTAAATGCTGTCTAAATTCTTTATAAAATAATAGGGCAGGATAGGCTTTGCAGAGTAACAAATATCTATAACTCATACATGAATGCCCACACATGTTTATTTCTTGCTCATGTAAAATGCTAGCATAGAAGATGGGTACCTCTCCATCTTAGTCAAAACTTTCTAGAATCCAAGGTCCCCAAAGGACAAAGATATGGCAGAAATGAGAGAGACTGTAGTAAACTGTGGGGTAATTCTAACTTACCCTAGTCCATAAATGACATATTTTAGTAGGGAACAGAATCACTGTATATCTATCTTACAGCAAAGGAGACGGAATCACAGCAGAACATAGATAACTAACTGATGGGCAGAATTTTTGTCCTAGTTCAATCTGTTTACTCGACTTTTATAGATGTATTGTGCTTATTTCCGTACAAACTTCTGCTACTTTTCTCTTCACAAAGTATGTGTCAAACCAGCATTCAACAGGTGTAATAAAGGCAAAATACAAAAGGATCCATAGCTACTTATGCTCAAAAAAGGTATTAGAGTAGGTATCATGCTCTGAGCCTCCCTCTGCCTAGAGTGACATCTGGGTGATTTTACTGAGCATATTTAAGATTGTGTCCTAGTCTTATACAATCTTATTTCTTAATCTTGCATTAACATTGTTTTTCCTCTGACCTTATTTGTGTTTGCAAAACATCAGCATAGTATTTTCCATAAAATACCATTAATAGTTTGCATTTCCTGTGTGTTTATAACATTAGCATACTCTAAAGCCATAATTGTACATTCATCCCTTTTCTGTCCTGATGCTGTAACATTGAATCTTGTTCAGTTTTTGCCATATATATCTCAGTGTCTTACTTTTGCAAGGTGAAATGGTAAATGATTGGATATTTCAACCCAACCTCAAATCTAAGACAACAGAATCTGTACTCCATTGGATGTAATATTCCTTATGGATCAAAGATCTAAACTCCTTAGAGATCGTATGGGGCTGTGCATAAGTCATAGTTTCTAGAAAGTTCAAAACTCAGGATACAGCCATGAAATTAGCTGAACCACTGCAGTAGGGCTTTTCTACTTCAAAGAGGATTGGGAAATGGTGTAAGCACAGCTAATTAAGCCATGTGTTGAAATGAGACTGGAGGGCTGAATTCTTATCTATTTTCTCAATGCAAATGTTAGGAATGCAACATTTCTACTGGTAGATAAGAGGCAATGGGCCCCAGAGGCAGAAGACATTAATGGAGATATTCTTTCTCATGGTTCGGAGATAAACAGACTAAGTCTAAAGTCAACATGTTTTAGAAGGACAGGCTTCCTTAGTCTGTTTTCTGTCCATTCTAGTAATGTAGGGGCACAATGATTTGCTTGATGGTAGTGTACCTATGAGCCTCCATTTTCCACTTGAAAGGATCCCAGAACATTTTCTTTCACTGCTGGAAAACTGCTAAAATCTTGACATTCTATTAAAAAGATAAACAAAATCCCCAAACAAATGTTCTCTAATTCTAAACATTGAGAGCCCCTCACCCCCAAAAAAAGCAGTAGAGGAGGAAAGCCATATTACATGTGTAGAAGAAGCTGAACGTTTTTGCTCCTAGGCCTCTCCTAGGAGCATCCTGAAACATCATTTCCTAAGTTCCTATGTATTTTTGCATGTCCTGTACCACCACCCTGCACCCAGGATAAACAGTCACATTCTCTGCATAGCCACTGCATAATATGATTCTATGCACTTTTCTGCATACTTTCTTTTCCGTTGCCGATTGTAGCTCTCAGGTTTACACATGACTGTATGAATGTTCTTGCTTGGCCTACCAGTCATCCAACTGTGGGCAAAGGTTTGTGGGCTTCTGAGGGTTTAGGATTTCTATTTACATTTATAGGCATTCATGAAACTGACCTAGTGACCTTCTGTACATATGGCTTTTTAAAGTATATTCAAGTTATTTTAAGGTATACTCTCTTTCTCCTCTCACTATGGACTCCTAGAGAAAAAAATCAAAAACCAACAAACAAAAAGACAAAAAAAACCCTTCAAATCTGAACAGGCTCTATGCAGTGAGTACAAGTATCCAGAAACCAAACTAATAACGGCTTTGGAGATCTGTCTGTTCAAATATTGAAACTGAATGCCAGTTATAGATTTCAACTCTGGCTGGTTTGAGTCTATAAATTGACAAATTGTCTTTATTTTAATTTTATTGGACTAAAGATTTATGAGGGATGCAGACCAGCTCTTCTCTATTTCTCTTCTCTCTGTCTCTTTCCCATACAAAAAAGTACACATACAAATATAAGCAATTTCCTCGACTTTCCATATCTTAATTCATTTCTGCCCATGACACAATTATTAGTGACAAAAGTTCACTGAAAGAACTTAACTTCTCCAGGAAAGATTAGTCAAGGCGGTGTTTTGGTTTGCTTGTTTGTTTGTTTGTTTGTTTTTATTTTTGTGGGGTTATTTTGAGTTTTTGTTGTTGAAGTTTTGATGGTTCTGTGGATGACATTCTCCTGGTTGAAAAATTGCCACTTCTGGCAGGGTATGTGCTATAAGCTCAGCTACCACTGCATTTTCTCATGCATGTAAAAGATGTTTCCTCAGCGGAAAGTGCTACTCTGAACACAAAATACTCCAGTTCCCATTTTCACCTTCCTGAGAGGAGAACTGTGTCTCACACACATTAAACCATTTGCTCGGGATATAACAGCCAATAAGACGTGAAGACAGGGATAAAATGAAGTCCCTAGCCCATCAGGCCACACTTATTTCTGTGCCTGAGTCTTTGATGAAAGCACATTGTATTATATTAGGGTGAAGAAGGAAAAGGATTATTATTTTTTTCTACCACACACTGACACTCACATTTAGGGAACTTGATCTGTTAAATCTTTTGTTCCACTTGCTTGCTTAAATGACTTTCTAATCTACAAAAATTGTTAGGCACTGCATTTTCAACATACAAATTATGGAATATACTATTAGAGGAAGACATGGGAATTCTGATACTCATAAGAAATATGGCTCTGCACAAATCCTTCATGATTTATTCAATGCAAATATACACACACTGACATGTTACTAAAGGGATCTTTTATTAACTTGTTCTTCCCTCATGTTTTATGAACATCTGTCAATGTAACTAAATATTAGCCTAAAATATTAAATAATACTTTTCTAAAATATCACTTTGCTGTACATGATCTATATTTATCATGCCAGGAAACTTAATCTTACCTTTCTCTTCTTCTATATGAAGATATAATAATAGCAACAGCCATGATGGATCTCTCTGCCTGCCACTTGAGTGCATTTCAGTCAATCTGATAATATTGGATATTTTTCTTCTTTTTAAATAAAAATGCTTATGAAAAACAGAATAGGCACCCCTGTAACTAACTGTTTGCTGCTTTCAAAATCAATTCTACAAGATAATACTTCATAATGGACTTGTTTGGTTAAATTCTGAGGTAGTTTAAAAGCTTTCAACACAGCCTTTCAAATTTCTAGTTAAAGAGATCAGAGCAGTTTCTGACCCTACCAGCAACACATAGAAATAAGTGTCTTCTTGAATAGTTGCCAGTAAACAAAGGATTTTTCATTTACTCTGATTCCTACCGCTACTCTTGACTATCACTGCCACAGCTTTTAATTCCTTCTAGTATCATGAGAAAGAAGAAGCAAAGGTCTTTCAACCTCTATAGTGGTGTCAGCGGTAGCTTTCTTTCTACAAGATTTCAGAACAGCTTCATTAATTGAGCATTCCCACAGTCCTGATGGCTCCTCATGCTTCCTTCTTATTGGAATGCCTTCTGCAATCCCCTTGTCATTTAGGGTTTGTAGAGAGTATCTTATGCCTTCATCCCTAGTCTGTGAAACTTCTCCTCATACTTCACCCTTACCTGTTCTTAAGCACTGGCACAGTTATTTTCATTACTATGCTTAGGTAACTCTGTATTATGGGTTGAATGAATTTGCCCACTATTTTGAAGCATTGTTTCTGTCATGGCAATACTGAGACCACTGAGACATGCTTAGATCATGGTGGCTATGCCCTTGTGAGTGGAGGAAAGCTGTCCTCTAGGGATGAAATAACTGTTCTGATAGTGGGCTCCACACTGCCTCCTCTCTCATTCTCTTTGCCACTGCATCATGTTGCCAACACTGCTCTGTTATAAAGCAACATAAAGGTCTCATCAGATGACAAGTACCTTGGTATTAGCATTCCCCACCTTTAAAGGCCAAAACTAATGAATTTCTGTTCACTATAGTGAGCTAATCTGTGGTAGTCTCCTACAGCAACAAAAAGACTGTGTTTATATTTGCATTGATTTTGATGCCTAGATATTATAGAATGCTTTGCATTAAAAACCCTAAGTGTCCATGTTTTCTGCTTTTCCAGCACTCTTAGCTACACATTGTTACATGTCTTCATTTCCTCAGTTTATTGTTTGTCTCCTCATTAGATTCTAATGAGGACAGCTGGTCTATGGGCAAAATCAAGTGCCTAGCCCTGTATCTGGCAAATGGCAGGCACCTAATAGATATTTGATGCTAGCTAAGTTGTAAGAACACACGCATTTAGCATGGGAAGGATCTGTACCCACCCCCAGTTTTGATGACTGCGAGGACAAGAATAGACTCCAAGGCTACTTATACGATGAAGAGTGCACTTAGACAAATTCAATTTTTTTCTCTTATGAACTGGATTAAGAGACCCCAAGGACCAAGATATCAACTGTGTCCTTTTAATAAATACTCTTTAACTGGAAGTGGGGCTGTATCCCTGTGGTAGAGCTGTATTTGTATAGCATCCTGAATTGGATCATGAGACACTGAATAGATATTTGATGCTGGCTACACTGGAAGAACACACACATTTACCACATAAAAGATAATTCCGCATTAATTTAATTATTGCTTGTCACAAATTTCTAAAACAATAACAACAACAAAAAATGTGGCTTAAGGACTGCTCCTATCACTGTATAATCTTTGTTCTTCCTGCAATTAAATACAAGTTATTTTTCCTTATTTTTCTATGGGTAAAAAAATAAATTAATACTTCAAAAATTAGCTATATACTATTTTTGTCAAAGTACATATCCTGTCATTCCCTTCCTGGCCCATTCATGATATATATAGTTTAACTCTTTAATTTTGCATGCTTCTCAGAAATCTACTTAAGCAAAAATGTAGGTAGAAAGCACTCTGCAGTTTTGTTCTCCACTCAAGCAGAGACTCGTTGGCCATGTCTGGCCTACCAACCTCATACTGTAGCATGACAATGACTTAATACATGAACAGTATATGTAGGTGGGAGATACAAGTTATGGACACTTAGGTGAATTAGTAGAACCCAGCAATCAAGTCTGCCTCTTCTTCCCCTTTTACAATCAGCACAATGCTAACAGGTAGATGAGTATTACACACCAAGACCAGCACATTGAAAACTGCCCTGGAAGATTCTTTTACTGACAGGCAAATGGAATATGTCGGACTGAATGGATTGATTCATTTGTGGGAATATTTTGCTGACATGATGGCAAATGACTGCCAGCATTAGTTGGTGGTAGCTAAAGGAAGCATAAGTTTCTTGATTGTTTAGTGTCAGGAAGAATGAAGGACGTTTCCTTATACAGCATGCCAACTACAGGGAAGGTCATGCCTGCAGCCTGCCTCCACTCAGTAGAGGATAAGTGACAGCTCATGCTCAATCTTACATTATAGCTATTACATCATATTATTGAACATATATGCGAGCTATAATCATTAGACAATTGTTTTAAATTTGCCTAGCAACCATAAAAGTGTATCCAGGAGTTCTGTTTGCAGTGAGATCCATTCTGATAATATTTTTCTTAGAATTAGCTTTTCGACAGTTAAAATCCAGACTCTACATCCAACTTTGATCCATTTATTATTGCCTAACATCATCTTTAATAAGTTTAGGGTTTGTCACAAGTGACTTGTCCCTTAGAAAAAAATCAGATCCACTCAGGCAGCGTTGTTCCTATTAAGAATCTGTATTTTAGTACAGAAAGAACAAAGATTATGCAGCAATGAAAGCAGTCCTTAAGTTACACTTGTTTTCTTAGAAATTTGGGAGAGACAGTATTTAATGATGGTGTGTCTCTTCTGCTCCCGGTTTCTCAGTGTATTGTAAATACAAAAGGAATCTGTTGGCCAGATATACTGGAAACATCACATCTGGTTATAATCCCTAGATCTCTGTTTTCATAGGCAGTAGGAGCATGCCTCAACTCTGCAAGGTATCTGCAAGACAGTTTTGTGAAGACCGTTCTTATCACCAGTGATTTAGATGTACAACTATTCAGTACTGGCTTACCAGCCAACCTCACCATCAGGAACATCAGAAAAACTGAAGCAACCACTAAAAGGATGCTCTAGAGAGCTTATCAAACACTAATGTGACTATAGCACATGTATTCATAAAGTACCACCACATAATAGATGGTGAAAGGAAGGGAGAATAAGATTCCATAGCTTGGGTAACACCATTGTAACCTAGCAATTAACCCATCTTATGTCTAAAACAGATTCTTGTGAAATTATAGACACATCTAGCCTCTTTTGGCCCTTAATTTACAATTCAATTCTGCTTTTCCCTTTAATTATCAAAATCAGGTTAAAACAAATTATCAAATGTTAGGGCTTTGATTTCTGATAATTCTATACTCTTTCCCCTTTTCCTACTCTCGCCCTTTTCATTTAGACAATAAAGCAGTTCTTGAAATGCTGGCTCACAGCAGGGATATTCACATGCAGCATCAGCTGTTGATCTCTGAAATCCTGAGCCAGGAAGACCATTTTTCCTTTTATAGGAGTAGAAGGGAGGTGTTTCACTTATATGGTAATTGGAACAGATTTTTTTTTTTCTTCCATCACTACATTTTCTGGGAATTGGCTCCTTAGACAGCATGGTGGACAGAATCAATTAAAATCTCCCCAAACAAAGCTGGGCTTATCTGTTTTATATGCAAACAAAGCACTAGTCAAGCTGAGACCCTATTAAAGCTTGAATCTTAAAGGTAACAACTCTCAACATGAGAATGAGGAAATTCTTGGCTATTAGTAAGCAACATATTTTTATTTTGAACTTACTGAAAAATAGCTGTATTGGGGTTATTGAGAACCATGTGGCCACCTGAAAATTTCATTTAGGAGATGGCAAGAGATCAGAAAATAAAATCTTAATTTCAGAGAGTTAGCAAAAGTTGACTCAACAAGTTCTCACATAGTAAACACAATTATGTATTCTGTCCCCAAGCTCCAATAGAAATCTGACAAGCTGGTATTTGAGAAATGGTTTCTATGCTATTCTGCTAAAAAAGAAAGAAAGCAGGCAGGCAAAGAAGGAAGAAATTAGGCAAGAAAGAGCTGAGGAGTCAGCCATGATATCTCTTTTGGCATGCAAATTTACATATAAGTAAATGATTTGCCAATGGGCATTATAAAATTACAAGTGGGACAAGACACAAGAATTTTGTTTTTATGATGCGATAAAGATTTGAGATCTAGCTGAAATTACATAACTCAGGTAGCATTAGGCTGCAGGAAGTGTAGTAGTTGTCTGAAAAGTAGCTCGAAGAAGGTAAAGTAACTGAAAACTTCATCCCCACCCCCCACTCACACCCTCTTGGAGCAGCTAGGAAAGAAACAATTTCAGAAGGATATGGCTGGAGGGTATCACAACATCCTTGGGAGAAGGACACTTCACTAGAGCACTAACAGTATTAACAGACAGTTGTGAGCTGCCTTGTGGGTGCTGGTAAATAAACCTAGGACCTCAGAAGAAACAATGAAAAGTGAAGACTCAGTGAATTGGCAAAGTATGGAATCATATGCCTTAATTCATAGCCTCCATTAGAAGGTAAGGAGTCATTTGTAATGAACTCCAAGAGGAAAACCTTTTAAGAATATACTAAGAACAAAATGTTAGACTCAGATAAAATAATGGAAAATAAAACGTAAAAGAAAATGCCAACCGGAGACTGCCCCACCTAGGGATCCATCATGTCTACAGACACCAAATCCACACTGTTGCCATGGATGAGAGGTTCCTTGGGAGGTCTGGCCAACAACTGACCAATGCAGATGTGGATGCTTGGAGCTAACCACCAGACTGAGCTCAGAAACTTAGTGGAGGAGCTGGTAGAAGGACTGGGGGAGCAGAGGGGTTTTGCAACACCATAGGAAGAACAATATAGGCTGGCCTGACCAGCCAGATCTCCCAGAGTCTAGACACCAACCAAGGAGTGTACTTGGAAGGATTCATGGCTCTAGATACATATGTAGCAGATGATGGCCTTGCCTGACAGCAGTGTGGGGGAGGCCCTTGGTCCTGGGGAGGTTTGATGCCCAATGTAGGGGGATGCTGGAGCAGTGGGGATAGGAGAGTGTGGGTGGGTGGGGGAGCACCTTCATACAGGCAAAGGGGAAGGGGGAAGGCAGATGTGGGATGGGGGTGGTTGGGGGCATAACTGGGAAGTAGAATATCATGGGATGGGGGTTTGGTGGAGGGGGTAACTGGGAAGTGGGATTTCTTTGAGATGTAAATGAATGTAATGATTAATTTTAAAAAAATTTTTAAAAGAAGGAAAATGCGTGCAGATTAATAGAAAGACCAATACAGGTCAAAAAGTTTATGTCTCCTAAATAATCCCCATTAGTAGTCAACTATCTCAGTACCATCTACCTATCAAGTAGCTTCCTCCGTCTATCAGTGTCTATGTCTATGTAGGTGAAGAAACCATGTAAAGTTCACATGAGGGATAAAAGTAGCAGGAGAGCTGGGAGGGGAGTTATAAGGAAAAATTTGCCGGGTCAGATATTGAGAGTATTGGGCATATTAAAAATTAAAAATTAGGAAATACATGTGGGCAGACAGATTGAAGAGAGCAAAGTCAAAGTCCAGAAAGGAACATACAATGCTATAAATGAGGCTTGAGGGGAAACAGTGACAGAAACATTGCTTTTAGAATAACTAGGGGACGGGACACCTGGAAATAAAGTTGCATAAATACCTTACATTCTGTATAGAGATAACGTCCAGATTTCTGTTTAGAAAACTGTAAGGAATTAAAAAAAAAGGAGTGAAGAGAAAGCAAAACCATGGCTTAAAGTTGTAGAATGTGAAAAGTCTCCTTTTGAACTCAGTGTCGAAATACAAAGATAACTAAAAGTTGATGAATTCGATCTCATGAAACTATTTAACAGGAGAGGCAAAAGACTCTGAGGAAAAATCACAAAGCAAGCAAAAATAATCAGAGCAACTTTAAAAACATCGTGGGTGTGTATGAAGGAATTTTCAACCTACAACATGAGAGTCAATTCTCCTAAGTAGCAAAAAAGAAGAGGAGAAGGAGGACGAGGAGGCCAAGGACGAGGATGAGGAGGACAAATAAAGATGCAAAATAAGCAAAACAAAACACCAAAACAAACAAACAAACAAAAAAGCCAAAGAAATCAACCGTAACAACAACAAAAAAAGCAAGCCAGTATAAAATATGGGGAAAATGTATTAATATTCAACTCCAAAGTCTGTAGAGATGCCTTGTAAGCAAATAAAAGGATGTATGGCTTTGCTCACAGTAAAAACACGAAACATGAAACTCAATTAATGCTCATTTTCATATATTCGATTGATAAACTTCCAAGCCATCGGCAGCACAGTCTGTTGGTGAGAGATGGGGAGGGGTTTTCACGCACTGCAAGTTGTCTGAACTTGTATATTTACTAAGGGCGACTTGGTGGTACTGGGGGTATTGAAACTACAAATGCAAATATCTCTTAACCTAGTGATGCTACTTCTAAGACAGTATCCCACACATATTCTCAGAAGTATACAGAAAATAAGGCTTCTGTGAATTTAATTGCTGTATCATAACAACAAACAGTAGAGAAATGGTTAAATATAGTATGTTCTTGTAGTGATGTACCAAATGCTAAGGAATCTGGCTATGTTCTGAGACCTGTTAAAGAACTAAAATCATTCACAGACGCTGCAATGAACGTCTGGTATGCAGACAGCACAAGGGAACCAGGATCTGATGCACCACATTTGCATTTTTCCTAAGTGTATCAGAATTCTGTGAAAAAACACAAAACTACTTAACTAGATGGTTTTCCTGCTGAAATAAATGACAGAAATGGGAAAAAGCGTTTATTGCTGGATTTTCCTCTTGTAACTGTATTACCTGCTCACATTTTAAGGAAATAAATTGAATAGGAACATTAGAAACCTCCCTTTGGTTTACCTAGGAGGAGAGAAAATTCTAAGAATTCAACAATGTTAACTGAACTGGGTAGACATCAATTTCCTGCAGGGTAGCTTCCGAAGCTCCCCCCATTACTTGAACAATCAGTGGCATTTGGGTTTTTAAGCAATATTTGAACTTTCTTGTGACTGTAGACTTCTCAATTGATACCTGTGTCTGCTTTTGCTCTGCCCAGAATAGTGTTGGGGCCGCTGGAAAACAGGCAGCATTAACTGACTGCAAGCTGGAGGCCTATAACCCCAGTGGCTTATTGCCATTTGTTATAAACTCTAGATCCTGGTGGCTTTTGTGTTGTTGGGGCAGTCCAGCTGGCTCAGTCACCTCCTGGAGGCCAGCCTTCATTGGAAGAACCACTAATGACTTAATTGATCTGCAAAGACCTAAGCTTTGTAGGGCCCCCAGAGGAAAAGAACCAGAAGCCTGGCTCGCTGGAGTTCTGAGATGTCTGTAAATTCAAATAAGACTCTTTCTTCTGGGCCAGTTTAGCTGAAAAGGTCACAATCTACAAGCCACTCTGCTCTCCCTGTTGGCTTTTTTTTTTTTTTTTTTTAAACTTTTAGTCAAGCTGTCTTTCCCCCAAATGTATGAATTGAGTTTGTCGGCCTTGACTTAAACATATAAATTCCCTAGAAGGGAAGAGGCTGCCTCTGGATAGTTCATGCATTTAATGCCAAGATAAATGCTGCAACCTGCTTCCCTCCATACTTTCCCCTGGAAGTTAGTGCAGAATTGCTCACTCATCTGTCAAAGTGTCGTCATCCATTAACAGTAAAAGAGCCGTGTTTTTTTGTTTGGTTGGTTTTTGTTTGTTTGTTTGTTTTTTCAAACTTGGCACAGAAGAGGTACTTTATAATGAAAAAAAACTTGCATTATTTTATAAAGAGCTTTAATTTTGCAAAGTAAAACCTAAATCAAAATAAAAGAGGAGGAGGGAGAAGAAGAGGAGCAAGGAGAGGGAAAGAAGAGGAGATGAGGCATATGAACACGGAGGAAATTAGATCTTATTGATGGGGATACTCTGATGGGTTCTGACGGGGTTGGAATCACTTGCCTTGGTTCTTATCCTCTGCCAACACCAACACGAACTGCTTGAAATCACCTATATCCTGTGACTGATGGTAGAAAAGTAAGAAGGAACCAAATTGAAGCCACTTTGAATAAAACTTCCATTTTGCATAGGGGTCAAATAAAGTTTAAGTTCCAAAGACCCCTCTGGATAACTGACATTCTGCTTGGTGGAGAGAGATATGTAGGTGGGAAACTGATATCCTGGTGAGCAAATTGAGACATGACTGCCACAGGCAACTTGCTCTGCCATGACTAAGTAAACCAACCAATGAGGGCAGGGTAAATATGCTACATACGGAAATGTTCCTGGGAAAATCCCTCGTCTTTGAGTCCTGATTGGTGGAAAAATATAACTATAACTTGGCACAGATATTTGTGTTTTTCAGGCTTAAAAGTTCTACAGGATTCTGGCTTGGGGGTCTTAGTTCAGCTTCCAAGTTTGTTTTGCAGCCCTGAGCAATCATTAGTAGCTTGATTATGATAATTTTTTCTTTTCTGTATTGACCTGATGTTTGAGTTGTGCTGTTTCTAAAAGGACCCATAGCAGGAACATATTAGCCTGTCCTTCTTAGTCCTATATGGAACAATTCAGAAGAGGTGAGAGTCTCATCTCAAAGACTCTCATTCTGATGAAGAATCAAACACAATGTGTTAAACTCTACCTAGAGTTCAGAGTGATCAGCTAGGGAACTGAGATTCTTGTTTTTCATTCTATTACATTGCTCTCAACAAAGAAACATAAAGAAAAACGACATCTTCTCAGATTTTCATATCTACAGATGACTCTGCAATCAATTCCCTGAGAATAGCAGAATACCAGATGATAGCACAGAGAAGTGTATATATATGTACATATATGTGCCTGTCTATGTATCTATCTATCTATCTATCTATCTATCTATCTATCTATCTATCTATGTATCTATGTATCTATCTATCTATCTATCTATCATCTATCAATCATATATCTATCATGTATCTATCTATCTATGCATTATTTATTTTTCTTATTTTGTCTCTCCTGTGAGAAAAATATTTGTTTGAAACAGGTTTCAGGAAATACTAACTTTTGATCTTTGTTCTGTATTATTATGCACTTATCTGCTCTATGCATTACTTCCTGATTTTGCATTATCCACCAGAATAACAATATTAATTTATTTTTGTATGATGTTTTACATTTCAAATATCATTGTCCACAAAAGCATCCATAGATGCAGTCAGAAGGACAGCTTCCTTGCAACTCAGTGGCTAAACTGACGATCAAATGAGCCAGGGGAAATTTTTACCCGCCCTCCAATGATCTGGTGACAAGGATGTTATCAGAAGAGCCATTAGTGTCATATAACCTCTGTCTTTTAACATTTGCAAATTACAGATTCACATCCTTGCTCTGATTAGCTCCTGAAGGGCTGAAGGAGAACTTGTAATTATGCACCACAGTCCACTCTCCTGACAAACTGACATTACAATATGTATCCCAGCCCATATAGCTTCCGAATGTAAAAGTACTATTGAATGAAATTAGTTCATTTGGAGCCACTTGCAGTAATGGAATGTGTCATTTACATTGTAGAACTGGTTTTGTCTTTTATTCACCTTTTATTCATTGCTGTGTGCAGCCTTCTGTGCAGAGGACAGATTATTCCCTGGGTGTACCAGGGAGAACAATTGATCTCTTCAGGAACTCATGGTAAAGGGTAGATTAATGAATGGTAAATGTCCTTGCTGTTAGAAAATCTGAATTCATGTTCTAAATGTGACACTAGCTCTTTGGATGGTATTGCACAGCATTTCTCTCATCTACATACATGAAAGTAGCACCTGTCTGAAGCCCCTGATCTATCACCCATCATTATAAGGTAAGAAACACAGGATAGTCCAAGAAAAATATTGGGTTATAAAAAATCATATTCTTTATTATTATTATTATTATTATTATTATTATTATTATTATTATTATTATTTTTACAGTCCAGTTGTTATCCCCCTCCTGGTCCACCCTCTGAGTGTTTCTCATCCCATACTTCCTCCCACATCCCCCCCATCTCCAAACCCCACCCTCACCCCACCGGACTTCGCTACTCCCTGGGGCCTCAAGTCTCTCAAGGATTAGGTGCATCTTCTCTCACTGAGGCCAGAGCAGGTAATCCTCTGGTCTGTATCAGCTGGTGTGTGCTACTTGGTATCATTCTGAGTGAGGTAACTCAGACCTAAAAGGACATGCGTGGTATTTACTCACTAATAAGTGGATGTTAGCTTAAAAAGTACAGAACACCCAGGATACGATCCACAGAATTCAAGAAGGGTAAGAAGCCGAAGGACCCAAGTGAGAATGCCTCGATCCCACTTGGGAGGGAGAAGAAAGCAATGGGGGGGGGAGAGGGAGGGATTTGGATGGGAAGAGGACATTGAGGGGAAAAGGGGAACATGATCAGGTATTGGAGGGGGACAGGGAAATAGGACTGAAGTCCTGAAGGCTAGCAGAAAGAATAGAACGGGCAGCCTCAGGACGTAGGAGGTATGTGGGTGACCCTCCAGAATGTACCAGAGACCTGGGAGATGCTCAGGACTCACAGGTAGGGACCTTAGATGAAATGCCCTACAGTGGGGAGAAGAAACTTGTTGAGTCCACCTTCAGCTGAAAGACGGGGCATCAAGCGGAGGGATGAGGTTGCTGCAGTCCCACAGTCAAAAACTCTGACCCAGAATTGTTCCTGTATAAAAGAACTGCAGGGACAAAACTGGAGAGGAGCCTGAGGGAAAGGAGGTCCAGTGGCAGGCCCGAATTAAGATCCAGCTCAAAAGATTACACTCTAATGTTTTAAGCACCTCAGAAAAATATGCGGTACATACATTTCTTAGAGATTGTTGACTTCTCTTCATGTACCATTCTCGGAGGACCCAGCAAACCCAGTCCTACCTAATTAACTTTTACTTTTCCCTGTGGCTCAGACCGATTTCATCTCCTATTAGCAATATATCTGCAGATTCTTATCTATTGCCATAGTTTTTTTTGTTATGTTGTTGTTGTTGTTGTTGTGTTGTTGTTGCTGCTGCTGCTGCTGCTGCTGCTGCTGATGATGATGATGATGATGATGACGATGACGATGATGATGGTAAGTTATTCTGTGACATTTTATAAGATTTTCACAGACTAATATAAGTTAATAAGTATTTTCCTAAGCTTTGTAAAAGTTCATAGGTGTCTTGCTGCACAATAATGATTGTAGAGATCTCGTCTCTGATTTGTGGAATTCCATTCTAGAGATGACAGAGGGTTGAACAAATGAAGGTGGAATATGGTGTAAAGTGAAGGAATTTGGGAGAAAACAAATGAATGAAAATAAACATGTTTAGCATACCCTTCACTGTGGTAGACATATTGTAGGCTTTGCTTCAATACCATTGTTCTTTTGTGGCCAATTTGTCAACATTGAAATCAATAAATTTCAATGTGAAGAACATTGCTTACATTTTGTATACATGCTTACTGAAGGATTCCAAAAAGGCATTTCATTGTGTTTTGAACTGAAGTTTCAACATTGATCTGTCCCTTAAATGAAAACAGTCTATTTTCACACTTTTATAACAAGAATGATAGCATTTTATACAGTGCTAGGTCTGGGTGGGCAAAGTGCTGGGTATAAAATACTCCATCTCCTCAATGATCACACCCAAAGTAGTTCTTGTACCTTCCCCATGGAGTCAACTAGAAACCACGTGCCTGTTATACAAGGAAAATTTCCAAAAGTGGAGTGGTGACATTTCTTAAGAAGCCACTCTTCAGTCTCCACATGCTTGTGCACTGTTGGTTTTGCTTCTGTAAATGATATTTGGAAAAGGTATTTGGAATAGGGCTCATCCTTGGATGCTTTAAAAACTTCTATAAATGCAAAAATATTGGTTGTATGTCTTTTAGAGAATAAGTTATTTGGGTTCCAATCAGAGGGAGAACAGAATTTGGAGTATTGTACAACTGTAGGAAATGTCCAATACTGACTTAACAGAGGAGATTTAACAGTATACGGAGACACGTTCATGAATGTACCATGGAGACTCCAGTGGGAGAGAACACTGCAGTTTGGAAACACAGCCATCTATGAATGTCTGGGAATGGTTGTTCCCAGGAACTACATAGATATCAAAATCTATGGATGCTTATGTCCCTTATATAAAACAACAAGGTTGGGGAATGAACCTATGCACACCCTCCCAAATCAATTAAATTGTCTCTAGGTTCTTTACAATACCTAATATAATCTGCAGGATTTGCAAACAATTGTTGTGGGGAACTGTTTAAAGAACTGTAGCAAAAAAAGTCCGAACATGTTCAATACCAAAACAATTTGAATAACAATAATGTTCCCTATATACTTATTTTATATTTAATGTTTAACTAATATAGTTAAACTTTTAGAAACTATCATTTAATACTATGTAGTTTAATTTAATTATTTAAGACATATTACAGGATACAGACTGACAATACTATTTTAAAATACTGATTCTTTGTGATATTGGGAATTAACCCCAGAACCATTTACATACTAACTGAATACTATTGAGTTGTAACCCTAGCACCATACTTTTCTCTATTTGTGATTAGTTGACTCCATGAATGTAAAACACACTAATATGGAGGGCTGCAAGTCCAAGTTCATGAATTCAAAGGAAACCCAGACTGAACAGCTTCACACTTGCACACAGTCTACCACTAGCAAGGGGAGATCACTGCTGGGAGAGCTGCAGTTAACACTCCTATGGTATATTGCATCTCAAAATCTGCCAGTACAACACAGTCTACCCACCCAATGCTCACACCAGACAGATTCAGTCACCCTACTCTGTCCCTGTGGCTCTTCTGCGCTCAGTGCTTTTCCTGATGTGAGGGTCGGGATACTCTTAAGTCTCTTTATACATTGACAGAAGCTAGTCCCACAGGGCTTTCCTTAGAGTCACACTGGGAACTCACATCTTTAAAATGACTTTCACATCAGTCCTGTGTATCCTGTCCCCTACTATCTGCATTTGAAGTAGAACTCATCTGACTTAAACAGACCTTTCTGCAGTAGAGCTAGTCACTCATTCTATTCACCATTATCTTTTCGATATTTCCTAAATCTAAAACCAAATGCCTTCAAGCTGACATGGGACTTATTCTAGAGCTAAGGTTATCTTCAAGCATGAAGCAATCCTCCTACCTCTTTCTCCTAACTGTTAGAATTATAAGCATGAGACAACACACTGAACAACCTTCTTCTTTGATTAACTCAGGACTGAGCCCCAGGCATTACTTGCTCTGCAGCTTGGGTTTCCCACATGTCTCTAGAAAGATGAGGCACGAATGGATACCCACCACTAGGGTTGACAGATGGTTTTGATTAAGCTATCCCCATGTCATGCAAGCCTGATACATAGATAATCTAGAACATCTTTTATCCCTGCAAAAGGTTTCAAAGCAAATTGGCAGGACACTAGAAGTGTTCCTCAGAAAGGAAGGGCAAAATGCTTTCAGGTGAGTGAGTACAATGGAACAGATGTTGGGGTCCTCTAAAGATGGAAATATTTCTCAAATCTCTGTATCCATTTACTTCCAAATGGTTTTAATCTGTGTACCTATTTACTAAAACATCATTATTATACAACCAAAAATACATGTAATTTTATTTGTTAATTAAAACTTCCATGTTCCCGACTCTTAAATATCATAATTTAAACCAAGCTTCTAATCTGCCAGTGAACTAAAGGTCAAGTTATTTTATTTCTTAAAAAAACAAAAACAAAAACAAAAAACAAACTTCTACAGGCCTAAGTATATTCCAACCAGAGTCTTCCATTCCTCAGTTAATATATAGAACTTGTAGGTTCTGATCGTTATCCACAAGGGTGACAGGGATCTTGTATATTTGCACAACAGTGCCAAATAGGAGCTGCTGGAGCGCCCATCAGCAGCCCAATTCTAATGTTATATGGTATATCTGCAATCAGTTATCCAGTCATTTCTCAGAATCAACCATCCCAGCTTCTCCAAACCAGATCTACTCCTGCCAGGAGAAATCTTTTGTCAGTACTACCTTTCTTTCATTTAACTGGGCCATGAAGTGATATTTGGAAGATTTCTTTTTCTAATAGTGGACTGCGTTTGACTCAGTCAATGCAACTGGATTGCTGGTTCTGTGAGGATTATGCTAAAGATAAGTACCTCCTACATGCCTGAGAATCACATATTCAATCAGTACTGATAAGCCCTTAATCTGACATCATAATAGTCATACAATGGGCCCTTCTTCCTCTTCCTTTTTGTTTTTGAAGGCTATTGTTTTCTCACTTCTGGTTCTTAAGACCTTTAGTTTATCTAGAGATAAGAAACTTGACTTTAATTATGACTTTTTAAGAGTTGGAAACAAGGAAGTTTATAATTTTTAAGTTTACTTTTAATTAACAAATAAAATTACATACATTTATGGTTGTATGATAATGATGTTTTAGTAAATATTCAAAAGGACCAAATGATGAAGTAAAGCTAGTTAACAAAGCCATAACCATTCCTGCTTATTTTTGTGGCAAAACCATTTTAAAATATATTCTTCTACTGATCTTGAAATGAAAAATGCCATATTATTTATTATAATCATGATTATAGTCTTGACTTTGGATGATTTCTCCAGGGAGGGAATTCAATTACCTGAAAATTTAATCAAACAAGCAATGGATCTAATGGTCAGAACACTAAGGCGATGATAAAACAGAAGTCTTTTTTTTTTTTTCTCAGTCCTTTTGAATAAAATTGCAGAGTAATGGGTACGTCTCCTGAAAGTGAGTTATCATTTTGTAAAGAATAGATAGAATTCATTTCTTATTAAAATATCCCTAAGTGACCATGAAGCTGAAGTCAGGGGATATTGAAAAGTGTAAGAGTAATAATGGCTGTGATAATAGCTTACATTTACAGAAGGAACACTGAGTACCAAGTTCAGCCTTGAATACTTCACATACATTACTTCATTAACACCTGCTGGCAGCCAGATGAACTAGATAAGATCAGTTCCGTATAATAGAGTATGAAACTAGAGTGTGGAGAGCTTCATCACTTTGATCAAGGTCATAAAGTTCCAAAGTGACACAGAACAAAATCAAGTTCAAACAGGGTTGACTTTAAATCTAGGGCTCTTAATTAATTCCTGAGACAGGCAGATGACAAAGTATTTCCTTAACTCAATGCTGTGTGACAGGAGATAAGAATCAGAAACACAGTAATTAGGTGTGAGCCCAGTTACCCTACTATCGGGAGAATGAGGAATCATTCAAGGGATCAGACTTGCTTTGTTACTACTCTATATTACCATCTGCCTGCTGGTCTGCTACGTTTGGGGATGAAATTCTGGGTGTCATGTGCAGAAGGCATGTTGTGCTCTACCACCAAAACAAAGACTCAATCTTCCAATCCAATGATGCAGAGCATCCCTAGGGCATGGTGTGGAGTTCTGGCTGAATCAAGGTCAGCTAAAGTCATTGAAGTCGCAGAAGTTGTGTAGTTGGGTACCAAAAGGAGAATGTCTGCCTAATTAAGACTTATAACAGTAGGAGATCCTCATCTCTTATTGTATTAAAGGAAGAATAGCCATGGCTGTTCATAGAAACAGTCTGCCTCTCCTTGTAAGGTCTTTGTGAGAGGGACTATAATTTAGCCCAGATTTTTTTTTTTTAAATTTCTGCATTTGTTTTCATCTTTTATTAAAAATAATTTTAGACAAACTGAAGTTGGAAAATAGCCCAAAGAGCCATTCATAGCTTTCAACTATTATTAAGTCATGCCAAATAGTAAAAGTTATATGGAACTTGAAGATAGATTGGCTAATCGAGGAAGAAATGCTTTGGGAAAAGTCCACTGATTTCACAGAAGGCTCCTTTGCTCTTTTTATCGCTCTAGCACAGCACCATTTTTTCTTCCTTCTGTGCTTCCCTGGCAGTTAAAGGACTGGGCCAGCAGGAATGATTATCCTTGTATTTTTAGCTATCCATAGGGACAGAAAATATCTTCAGAATTCGGTTTTCCTTTCTAGAAATATGACTCCCTCTATTAGAGCTCTTATATCCTTCAGTTTGATTCTCTGAACCTTTATATCTATAGGACTGTATCATAGATGTCCTGAAAGAATTAAGCACAGAAAGTCACGATTGGTACTTAAAAGACAGAGGTCAGGGCAGCCAGGAAAGAAGCCCTCTCAGCAGTAGGCATATAAATAAGCAGCCTAGATTTTCAGTCTTTCACTTTTCTGGAGATAGCAGAGGTACAGAAAACTAGGAAAGAGAGAAGTGCCTAATATCTACCTAGATTCTAAGTAAATGAATCCCAAAAGCTAAAGTTTCACCCCAGAGTGTTCCCTTAGACTTTTCCCCAGAATAAATGTGGTGGGATTGTCTCAAAAGCTCACTGGAAGTGTTGGGAAGATGGCTCAGTCAGCAAAGTGCTTGTTGTACAAACATGAAGACCTGAGTTCAAAAACACAGAACCCACATAAAAAGCCAGCTATTGTGACAGGCACCTGAGAAAGCAGAGTCAGGAGGATCCCTTGAGCCCCCAAGAATGTGAATTATGTGTTTGGTGAGAGACCCTGCCTCAAAAACTTATGTGAAGATCCACAGAGGAAAAAACCCAGTGAAAAACCTCCTTACCTCTGCATGCATGAATGCACACACACACACACACACACACACACACACACACACACACACACCCCACCATCACCACTACCACCACCACCACCAAAGATAAAGAAGCCTATTAGAACTAGAAAAGAAAATTGTCAAATAGGGACAGTAAGAAAAGAGAGAGAAAAAAATGAATTCCACCTAAATTAAAAATAAGAATAGAGGAAAAGAGAATCTTAAGAAACAAAAGTTTAGAAAAACATTGCTAGTTTCAAATATGTCACATCATGGAAAACTTAAAGAAATGACACTGGCTTGTTCATAACAAGTCCAAAACAGTCTCATCTTTAACTGGCCCTTGATCTAAAGATGATTATGTGAGTTAAGATTAAAATTTGTGAAGCTAAGAAAACATAGTTTCTGAGCACTTAGCTCATAAGCAAGGACATTATCTTAGTTCTTGGTCAATAAGACCTTCTTCAGGTCTTGAAGATTCTCTTAGTTTTATGAGAAGATGGATATTTAGGTAATCTAGTGTTTCACCAGAAAATCCTCCTTTTTCTGTCACTGTGTTAAATCTAAAGCTCTGGGCTTTGGGATGCTTTACTTCCCAGTATAATTCCTTTCCCTTGAGTATGAAGAAGGCCTGTAACCAGCTCATCAGCAATATGACAAAGGTGTTGGGATGCTACACCTTGACAATCTCACATTATATAACACTCTGTCTTGTGAAGAATCTTGATTTAGGGTTGCTATTGCTAGGTTGGAAAGTAAACACAAGCTGGCTTGAATTTGTGATTCTTCAAAGAACTGAGCCATCAGAAGGAAACTGAATCTGCCAGCAAACTGAGTGAATTTGGAAGCAGATGCTTCTTCACTCAAATCACTCAAAAAGACAATAGCCTTGGCAGAGATCTTGATTCTCAGCCTTTATGGGCCCTAGCCACTCAGGTGAGTCCATAGTCCTGCCTCACAGAAACCATGGAAAAATAAGCATACATTGCTTCTGGACACTAGTTTTATATTCATTTGTTATACAACAATAGAAAGCAAATACACATACCAGAGCCCAAATCTGCTTGACCTCTGATGGGAAATAAGAATGTAATGGAGACTATCTGCCATGAAGTCATTTATGTCTTTTTAAAAAGACAAAAAGTAAACCAGAGATGGCTGAAAACGTGTTGTCTGGTGGTATATAAGGCATGTTCATTTTTGGAAGCATTTTCTTTTTTCCAGAGCACTCACCACTCTGGATCTTTTCAGGGGTTCTCAGCCTTCTTAATGACGCCACTCTTTAATACAGTTCTTCATGTTGTGGTAAGCCCCAGTCATACAGCCATTTCATTGCTACTCAATAACTGTAATTTTACTCCTGTTGTGAATCATAATATAAATACCTGATATGCAACCCCCAAGGGAGTCACGACCGATGCGTTGAGAACCACTGTTTTGGTTCAGACTTAGGGGAAAAAATGAAATTGGGAAAAACCACGCACAAAAGCTTAGGCCATAGTAGATACACATGGGGGAGGAAATGAAAGATTGAGGGATGAGGATGGAGAGAGAGCTCACTTGAATTTCTTTCACTTGTGCTTTCTGAAAGAAGGACAAAGATCTCTTTTTTAGAGCCATAACAATTTCAGAACTCTCAAGGGAGAGTGTCAACGCCCAGCTAGGGCCATAGGCAAGAAGAAACACCCTGCTCCGAAGGTCTGTCATCCCTGACCAGGACAGGGCAGGAGAAGATAGCATGTATGGTTCTACTGCTTATGACACAATGCTTCCTACCCACACTAAGCACAAATGGTGAATATTTCTGGTTAGAAGATTTGGAACAATAGCCTGCTTCTCCAAAGCATCCCTTCCTATTGTTCTCTCCACATCAAAAAAGATGGACAGCCCTTGAGTTGATCAGTGTTTTTATGGGGTTCGTAGATGAGTTTCATTCACTGAAGACATAGGACTCAGATTTTACAGGGAAAGGCAAAGGAGGAAGACAGTGCACCTAGCTCTTTACTCACAGTCCTTAGAAGAACCTACAATGTACAGCAGGTCACCATTTAGTTCTAGAGCTTCATAGCGTCTAAGTAACATATTTGATTTTCTCCAAACACATTCTTAGCAAACCCCAGCAGACTAATCAGATAAAGGGAAAAGTAAGAGCCTTAATTTTACATTTCTGCCCTGATTAACCTGTATCCCATTAAGGTGGCCTTCATTTGAACCCATGGGCTCTGCAAACATTTTCAGGCACTGGCATATTCTAGAATGTTTTCTCTAGGGAGCGAATAGACTCAAAGCATCCAATAGATATCAAAATGGCATCATAGAAGGAATATCAGGTAAAGAAGCAAGAGATTTAGTGAAATTCTCCAATTGACCATTTAAGTTTGGCAAGTGTCTACAAGGCCTCTGTTCTTTTGATTTTATAACCATTGGGCTAGAATGGATGTCTTTTCAATGACCTTCCCACTTATACCATTTTAGGAATAACAATGTTGCTTTTTTATGGACCTTAAGATTCTATCAAAATGGGCTTCACCACTTGAAACATTCTGATACTTCAGGCATGAGGTTGGTGGAGATTAGATGGTGAGTCATTTTGGATGACAACATGCGTTATATTTACATGGCATTGGCAAAGCAGAGAACGTACAGGTGGCTTCATTCATTCAGGTGAATAATTAAAACAGAATGAGTCTTCTCCATGGAATATCTCACGTGGGTCTCCAGCTCTCATAATACAAGCAGCCAGTAGTGGGAAACTCTACGATTTTTATGAATATTTTAGTTATAGATAAAACAAAGAAAAAAAGAGGTATAGCCCAGCCCAGAAAGCATCAAACAGACATATAAACAACCCACTGAGTATTATTAGTACCATTTCTTCAAAGTTTATTTGCCTGATGATTTGGTTATTTAAGATAGGTGTTAATAGTGTGCAAGCCTGTGAGACTTTTATTTAATATACCCAGGACATATTTTATCAAATACAATAGGAGAGTTTGATGATCTACCAAATATATGTGTCGGGAGAAATCTTATCTCTTTATCGTGTATAAAAAAAGCTAAAAATAGAAAGAACGGGGTACAGCATGGATCACTCCTGCTGTAATCAAAGCTGTAAGAATTGCCAACAGACACAAACAGCCAATCAGTGTATCTAAATTTATATTAAGTTTCCTCCTATAACTGAAGTTCACAGATGGTATATATTTAGTTCTAGGATATATGTATTTTTAATATCTTCTCTGCCATTTGACTGCATCTGATTGACCTCACTGCAACCCACAGTGAGGCAGATTTAGAAGCAAACCAGTATGACAGGGAAATGGCCCAATTATGCAGAGCCTTGATGTTCCCTTCCTTCGAGAAGCAGATACACACTGCCACTGCATGCTCAGACACAAAGGGGAGTGGGAGGTGCTGGGAGACTGTCGTTAGATGGGAAGATGAAAGGACACTAATTATTCTAATCATTGGTGGAGAGGGTTCAGTAATGCTTCATATAATTGCTGCATGAGGCATGAAGTCAATAATTTTAACTGGCCTTTAAAAAATTATTTTGGAATGGAAGCTAATTTTGCTTTTTATCCCTTGGGCTAGTGAAAAGTATTAATCACTCTCCCATTAAGAAGCAGCCAGCCTAGTCTATATGAGAATGCCTTAGTCAAGATGAAGGAGAACGTCCTGGATCATCAGAAGCCTATGTCTGAGTTATGATATTAACTGATTTGGGTGAGTAATTATTAACCTCTGCACAGGTTTCTATGAAGGGGAGCTCCTCCTCCTTCCATCTCAAAATATGACATCCATTAAACCTCAGTTTTGCAAACCAACTATAGAACTGAAGATAAGTGTATATAAACTATCTTTCCAGCAAGAAAACATAGGTGCAGGTCCTCGTGTGGTCCCAAAATACTAAGTCTAAACACATACGTTCTACTAAAATAAATGAAAAAGCAAATGCTGTATTACTGTAGATTGTCTACTGACACACACACGTACAAACACACACACACACACACACACACACACACACACACACACACACACACACACAAGTTCATATTCATGTTGCCCATTGTAACTTCTAGAAGACCAGACACAGGGGTCTGGTCCAGTGTTTGCTATGTAACGTATAATGGAGAAGGAGGGGACATAAAGGGAGATCCAGCAACACCCAGCAAATGCTCTCCTGGATGCAGTTTTTCTTGGTGTTTGTTCTCTAGATTAAGAAGTCTTTTAGTAATTACAGCACCCCTAGGTGATCAAAATCGCACTGGGGGTCACGAGCAGTCTCTGTATAATTGTCCTCTCAGAAGTCCCATTCTTTATTCTTCCATCTAGTGGCCGCTTACGAAACCCTTGCTGTGAGCCAAGAAGGCTCTTCAAGAACAGATTTATCTGTTAGATTTTGTTGGCTTTCTAAATCCAAAGTAAACAGAAAAGAAAGAAGCATTTTATAGAAAATCCTTCCTCAAAGGATCTTCAGTGCTATCATTACACATCTAGAAAAACCTAATCAAAAACAGAAGCATAATATCAGTTAATAGATATTCTGAACAAGATTTCTAAGATAAGTTATCAATTAATTGCCATAAATTCAGTGTATTTTGTTAACCATTGTCTGACAGACCATAGCACCTGCTCTTTAAAGAGAACTTGATAAGTACATAACTTTTGTAGAAATCATAATTATAGCACTCAGAAACATTTAGAGATGTGGGTACACATTCTATCTTTTAAAGTGATTAACATACATGTAGGTGTTTATTCTAGACATTGCAATTGTAGTATAAAGAAAGTCTCTGGCCCCTGAGCCTATGTTCTAGTGTGAGAAAGTAGACTGCAAATTCATACCAAAACAATATAGTCTGTCATGTGGTGCTAATATATATGGAGAGAATCAAACCAGGCAAAAGGAGTATAGAATGTTTGGATGGACATAATTGGAAGGGTTTAGGAAGTCATTATCAGTAGTTACATCTGGTGGGAAAAGAAAAAGGACCACTCAGATAAGTGGATGGGAATATCTTGTCTAGTGATTCCCGCACAAAGACCTTGAGGTCAGAACCAAATCAACTTGTTGGAAAAATAACCAAGAGACCAGACTGTTTGGGGCAGTCAGTAGGGATATTAGAATACTATTTCTTAACCTCTCTCTCTCCATCACCTTTAGCTGAAGAGGCACACATGCTTAATTGTTCCTCTTTCTTGGACTCAAGACACTAAACCATGAATTAGTTATATTCACACTAAAAATTTCTCTGGGAAACTAAGATGACACCCAGGAGCTGTGTGCTCCTACTACCAAAGCTTGACAGTGCTACTCCGGATCTTGTAGGCCCTAGGATAAATTATTTAATCCTTTCAGGCTTGCTTTCTCATCTGCCTCATGGCCCATACTTGGGGAGCTATAGTGATGAAGAGGTGAACAAGTTACCATATGCAGGGATTAGAAGAGTCTCTGGTACTCAGCAGGGGGATGAGTTAGCACTAGATGCTATCATTTACTGAAATTTTTTTTTGATACAGAGCTTCTCTGTGTAACCAGCCATACCTGTCTTAGTACCTCACTTTGTACACTAGGCTAGCCTCTAACTCTCAGAGACCCACCTGCCTTTGCCTCGATAGTGCTGCAATTAAAGGCATGTGCTACCACGTAGGCCTAGCCTATTGCCATATTATTAGTAGTAACTCTGCCTCTCCCACACCAAGCAGAAACTTCTTTTACTTTTTGTTGAAAATAGCTTCTTCTTTAATATCTTACACCCCAAATACACTTTCTCCTCCCTCCAGTCCTTCCAGATCCAGACACCCATACTTTCTCTCTCCACTTAATCTACTCCCATTTCTATTTTCTCTTCAGAAAGGAGCAGGCCTCCAAGAGATGACAGGCAAACAAGACAAAACAAGATACAATACGACAAGGCAAAAGCTCTCATATCAAGGCTGGGCAAGGAAACATAACTGCAGTAAAGAGTTCCAAGAGCAGGCAAATGAATCAGAGATACACTCATTCCTGCTGTTAGAAGTCCCACAAGATCACAAAGCTATCAGCCATAATATATATGCAGAGGACCTGGTAAAGACTCATGAAGGCCCAATGTTTGCCTCTTCGGTCTCTGTGAGTTCAGGTGAGCCCTGCTTAATTGATTTGGTGGGCCATATTCTCCTGCTCTCCTTACTCCCCTCTGATTCCTAGAATCTTTCCTCCCTTTCATCCATGGTGATTCCAAACCTCTGAGGGGAGGGACCAGAGGCAATAACTTTGTTAGGGTTTCACCTAGGGTTAGATCTCTGAATTTTTTAAGGTGATATGGTTGATGAAACCTAAGCATACAACCATGCAACACAGATTCACATACACGATACCACTGAGCTACATCCTTAAGTCCAATGCGTTGAGGTCAGAGTATAATTATATGGCTTAACCTAACTATGTAGTCTAGGCTGACCTTGAACTCATGTCCTTCCCCTCCTTCTATCTCCTGAGTGCTAAGAGATGTTGGTTTGAACTAATCTGAATTCCACTTGCCCATCAATCTAGCATCCAAATTTACTACCACAGTTTACACCTAATTTTAACTCACTCCAAAATCAACACTGAGATTAAGGAACACCACTCATTAAGGCCATCAATCTTAGCACACCATAATTACAGCACAGGCTGTTTCATCCAGCATTCTTTAATTGGGGCTTCTATTCACAAGCACTTCCCACATTCTCACAATTTTACAGACATTCATAATGACAGCCCTGAGACCATGTGGATCTGCCTGAATCCCCAAGAATGCTTGTACCGTGTTCTGCCTCTTCGAAGGCATTTTGGTGCATTTGTTGTCTTTGTACCAATCCTTAGATGGTACCCATGGGGTTCTCTTCTCACCAGACATTACAGTTCTATTTAGAGTAAAATGCCCTCTGACCAGATATACAACTTCATTCACTGTACTGAGAAGACCAAGGTATCATGGCTTACTGTGCTACTGTGTTTGTGTGTGTGTGTGTGTGTGTGTGTGTGTGTGTGTGTGTGTGTGTGTGTGACCGAAAGGATCATATGAGGTCTTTAAGTAGAATACTAGGTCCAGATATTTTTCCTCTTTCCCTTTCTCTCCTTGTTTAACAAGAGTCTGCAAATTGGCCTACTGAAATTGTCTTCTTTCTTATAGACTGAGTAGATTACAAATACCATTTCATTCGCTTCTTAAACCCCAAATTGATGCAAAGTAATAACAGTTCCCTGGTCCTACATTGTTCAATGTTTTCCCTCAAGCATTTAGACTCCACTTTGCACATTTCTGCTTTTAGTGCTTGACTAATTGATGGAGAGGGGCACCTTTTAATGATAAAATAAGTACTATCAACACTGATTACTGTGTTTATGACTCTTTTTTTTTTCATGCAGTGATTTAATCTGGGACTGGGATGGGATAACATCATCATGAAGGTCTTTATCAATTATCCCAATTATCAGCAATACTATTATCTGACTCAAAAAGCTTCTGGAAGAACATTCAGAATCACTGGCTGTGCAACTGTGGGCAATTTTCTTATCTGTGTTTGTGTTTCAGTTATTTTTTCACTTGTAAGATGTTAAAAACAAAACCAGTCTTATTTCACTGAGTTTTAAGACCTCCATGGAAACTTCTTAGAACAGTGACTGTCATACAATAGGCACTCAATAACTACTAGATATTACTTACACAATTTGCCCCTCAATTTACATGCATAAGATGGATTAGGTGCTCTTTGAAGAGAACCTGAGATATTTGTGACAGGGTTCTTGCTAATAAATACCAAGTTTTAAAGAGAGAAGTCTCCACCTGTGGCCACAGCATGATGGCTTCCACACAGAGAAACTGAGGTCAGAATTCATTCTCAATGCACCATGTATATTAGTATAAGGAAGTGTCCTTCATAATTCTTCTCAACCCATTCACCTTTGAAGTGAAGCTCTTGCTTCTTTTAGCAAGAACAATCTTGGTTGCTTGGCAACAAAGAAGAATGTCAAGGCCCTCCCATCCTTAGGAATGCTCTAGGGCTTGAAGTCCCTTAGAATAAGTCCAGACCAGCAAAATGGCACTGGAGGGAGAGCAAAGCAGGACTGCTTTCAAAGCTGCTCTCAATAATTTCGGAAATAAAGAATATTAAGCCAGAAATAAGGTAAGATTCATATATAAGTCCACAAACACAGCCTCACCTTATCTCTGAGCCCATCAGAATCAGCAGAAATGTTAGGGATATTTTCCCAGCAAGCTTGTGAGGTGCTAACACCTGTAGTGAATTTTTTACTCCTTTTTTGGGGGGCTTTGATTTCCTTTTGTTTTTTGAGCCTGGATATTTCTATATAGCTCTTGTTCTTTTGGAATGCAACAAGTAAAGCAGGATTGTCTTGAAGTCTGAGAGATCCACCTGCCCATGCCTCCTTTTATTAAACCATGGCCAGCTTTTATTAAACTTTTTAAATGGATAGTTTCCTCTGTCAGACCCACACTAGCTGGTTTTCCAGAAGTAAATGAATACAAAACTGTCTGATGGTTTTGAATGATAGAAACAATGCCCATGGAACTATATGTATGTCAGCCACTCTGAAGACTAGGCTGTCTGGCTTGAAATGACATGCACCCTGCCCAGCCCTTCCTGTTCTAGCTCAGTCATATAGCCCAACATCATCACTAAGCACAACTGCATATTCTAGCTCAAACTGTCCTTTCTTGGGACTTATTTGATCCTTACAGGAACTCCTTCGAATATGTAAAACAGATTTTATTAATGCATGTTCCTGTGTGTGAGTGTGAGTGTGTGTGTGTGTGTGTGTGTGTGTGTGCAAGTGTGCGTGCATGAGTGTGCTTATGTATATGGAGGCCAGAGATTTTTGTTGAGTATCTTTATCTATCAGCCTCCATTCTATTATTTGACACAAGTGTCTCTCACTGGACCTAGTATTTGCCAATTACTTAGAATAGCTGGCCACCAAGATCCAGGGATCCTCTTTCCTCTGCCTCCCTGGAACTGGTATTACGGCATACATTGCCATGCCTGAGAGTTGACATGGGTTACCACCAGACTCAGGCCCTAACAATGAGAGATCAAGGGGTTTACTGAATGAACCGTTTCCCCATCACTCCCAGTGACTCCAATGTATTACCTTGACATTAAATGTACAAAAAGGTTGCCATAAAGCAACTCTGAGGATAGAATGCCCACTGAGGTATGCAGATGTATAACTCAGTGATCTTTTCACTATTTGGCAGATTTCTTTCATTCGCCGGTTTGATGGGCCATATTACTTAGCTATAAAATGAGCTGATGCATTATACTTATTGTGTACCGAATATTACTCTAAATGCTTTCCATGCATTTACTCATTTTTAGGCTTTCATAACTTCTAAACACAGAAACTGAACTGCAAAGATACTAAGTGACTTGTTTCATGCCAGGCAACAGGGGAACTCATTTAAGTCCAAGCAGTGGGACCCCAGAACCACTGTTCTCAAACACTGCCTGGTACTTGTTCTTTTTAATTAGTGAGAGGACAATACAGAAAAATCAGAGGAGTATGCTTATATACTCTGTGGATCTGTAGTGATACATGTCTCCCAAATGTCCCCTTCTGTACATTGGCAAAGTGTTCAAGGCATTTGAGTGACCAGGCATGGAAGTGATTGATTCCCGTGTTCAGTAGAGGCGGGATGGATATTAAGCACACAAATACATCTTTAGACTTTTTATTTTTTATCTCTTTTTATCCATTTATTCACCAGCCATGCTGGGGATGGAACTCAGAGTTTTGTGGATACTATGTGAAATCTCCTCTTCTGAAATGGAGTCTCATCCCTTAGATGGTATAACCAACTACAAAAATATTTATGCATAGGTATCGTGGCATATACCTGTTATTTCTGAAGCTGAAGCAGAATTATGGACAGAGGCTAGTCTGGGCTCCATTGCAAGCTCAGGGTCAGTACAAGTTACATAGAGAGATATTATCTGCCTTTTCCAATGTATTCTGGACATTCATAGGTTGGAGAACACTTAAGGAAAGAAACACTGTATACAATGCACTATCCTGGATCAAAGCCTGTAATAAAAGAACATTAGTGGGCAAAACTGAGAAAATCTGAGTAAACTCTACAGCTAAAGGTCATGTATAAATGTTATGTTTTAAGTTTTAAAAAAAAGTATTATGGCTATGCAATATTTTAACATTAGGAAACTGGGTAAACATCATAAAGGAACCTGATGCAGTCTACAGTTTTTCAGTAAATCTAATACTATTTCAAAGCAAAAGATGAAAATAATATTTGAAAGGGAAGTACATTTCAGAGTACATATGTAAACTGTCCCACCAGGAAAGCATGACTTTAATCTCTGGTTTTTCTAGCTTAGTAATTGACGCTTTACTTTATAGATTTTTCAAATGTAACTCTTTTCTGTCTTTGTATCCAGAATGTATTCTAGAAAGGTTTCCTGTCAGAAAGATGGCTTACAGCCCAACACGGGGTTTCCAAAGAAAAGGGAAATCATCAGAAATGTAAATAAAGTATCAAAAATAAAAAAAAATTAAAAAAAAAAAAAGAGAAGGAAAGGACGACCCGTTCCTCACCTGCCTTTCCTTCTCTCTGTTACAAGCTTTCAAGCTCTGGGGAGATTATTTGAAATTTTGACATAATAGAAATCATTTTTATAGACTTTCTAACCCCTTGATGAAGCCCTTTCTCAGATGAAGCAGGGATTAATGAGGATGGCAGACTCTACTGGGGGAAAGGAGCCATTGTTTATTTTTTATATCATAACAGAAATCTCTTGATGTTGTAAGAAAAAATTTTTGTCTGTCTTATGGCAATGAACTATATTTGTAGTTAAATAATTTTAGTCTCAAATATCACTAAATCCCAGGAAAAATTAGAAAGACAAACGTACTAGGTACCAAGAATACATTTTAGTACACACTTAGTAAGTTATAAATTTTATCCATTCATTCAAAAAGAGTTAATGAAGAACAAGGGAGATGGGTGAAACAGTAAAATGCTTGCTGTACAAACATAAAGATCTGAGTGGATTTTTCAGCACCCACATAAGACAGTGATGATATTTTGTGCTTACCATTTGAGAATCAGGAAATCAAGAGACAGGAAAATCTTTAGGGCTTTCTAAGCAGCTATTCTTGTCAAGTTATTGAGCTCCAGATTTAGTAAGGGATCTTGTCTCAATAACATATGGAGTAACAGAGGAACAGAAGAACACACATGACAGAGATCTTTGCCCTCCATATTTACATACATGGCTATACACAAACAGAAAGAGAGAAAGAGAGAGAATCCTTATTGCATACTTACCATGTATAAAGGTTAGACAGAACCATGGCCCCATATTTTCAGAATGTACTCTGGTAAAGGATTGGATAAGTAAACACATCAGGACAGATAGTGTCTCTAGTATGACTAACTCATTCAAAAAGCATAAATATTTTAAAATTCATGTAATCTTTGATAAGAAATTTGTTCAAGGACATTGCCAATATTTGCATTGTACTTGCAAGCTTAGTAATGATACACTTTGCTGTTGCTATCTATTTTATTACTGTGATAAGACACCTTGAGCAAGAGAATTTATGAAAGAACATTTTATTGGGGATTTACAAGTTAAGAAGGTTAGACTACATGACTCTCATGGTTGGGTGCATGACAGCAGGCAGGCAGGCAGTCATAGTGCTGGAGCAGCAGATGTGAGCTCCCCCAATCCCAAGTGACACACCTCTTAATTCCTCTCAACCAGTTCTACCAACTGGAGACCAAATACTCAAACACGGGATCCTCTGGGGACCTTTCTCCTTCAAATCAGAACATTCTGTCTATACAAGTCCACTAGATATTTCAAGAAATCAAGAGAATTCAAGTCTGAATCATCTGATGCATTCATTGCTAGTATAAAGAATAGCTCTTTAAAGTTTGGTTTGGTTTAGGGGTGGTTTTGTTCATTGATCTCAAGGCCTTATGCATGCTAAGCATGTGTTCTCTCCTGGCTCTAGAAGAGATGCACCCGCAGCTCTGGCCACTTTGCAAAGCTATGGAGATGGCCCAGTTACTTGACATACCCACATAAGGACCTATGTTTGGATTCCTAGCACAAGCATGAAAACTGAACATGACAATAAGTCCTTAAAACCCCAGTTCTAAGGAGGTGGAGACAAGCAGATCACCAGACTCACTGGCAAGTCAGACTAGTCAAATTGATAAGCTCTAGCTTCATCCATTCTGAAAACGGATGAGGGAGAGTGGAGAATACTCTACATTGGTTTCTGGTCTACACACACCCATGCACATGCACACGTATAGATATACACACACACACAGAGGTAAAATGTGAGATACACAAAATAAACTCTCTGATCATTTTTCTTGGTGTACTATATTTCAGGTTTCATTTTTACATTAGATTTTGGACTATCTCAATCACTATGACTTTTTTCTAAAAATCTGACACTTTCATTTCTATAAAATAAAGTTCTTTGAGAATGCAGGCTCATTTTCTCAAGTGTGTTTGCACTCTTTACCAATTAAAGACTTGAGCAAGATTCTCTGAAAGGACTTTGTCACCTCTGTGGCCTTGTCCACGTTCATAGGCATCATTTGGGCCTGAAGCCATTCTGGGAATCTCTAGCCCTATTCTGAATGTAGAACTTTCAGATTCTATTTTCTCTCATTGACTTATCCATTGTACTCATTAATTACCTTTTTTGTAGAAAGAGAAATAAAAAAATAAATCTCTCCCAATTTCCCTAAAGCCCAAGCCCTTTCTTGAGATTCACCAAGAAAAGCAATTATCTTTTTTTTTATGCTATTGATCTGTCTGAACATTCCTTCCCAAAGGATCAGCTGTTTAGTCCTGGAATTTAAAAATCTTCGCCATCCCAATGCCTGCGTTGCCACCATTCCTGCTATTCCAGCCGTGGCCCTTAAGTCAAATGCACTCTACTACTATGCTGTCTCACGTTAGCATTTTACCCACGAGGGGAAACACCATTTCTTTACCTTTGACATGCTTTTCTAACTCCTCATTGAAGACCATTGAAAATTCTAAACCTTTACTGGCCAACAGACCTGCAAAAACAATGGCATGCTCATTGGAAGAAGAGTGTGAGGTGTATTTATTGGTGTGTGGTAGAATCAGCTCTGTCATGAGATTTTGTGTTTCATGATAAACGTGATAGAGAAGTATCTGGCCATAGAAAACCAGATATTATCCAAGACCACAGAATTCACCCTACTAATAGGATGCCCTGCAAGTTTCATTGATAAATATATTATATAAAATGGAACATTAGAATGGCACATGCTGTAAAATTATTACAAGAAGACAATATTGGCTAGTATTGGTTAAAATTACTTGTATAAGTCCAATTTTTCCCCTTACATAGTCATGAACAGAATTGTTTATTATTATTTTTCTAGCTGATTAACTTTTTATTTCATTTTACTATCAAGACTGTAATTTTAATTGACTCATTAGAGAAGCATATATATATATGCTCCATTGTTTGGTACATGTACTAACACATTGTAGGAAGCCAGCCATGAGACGGAGAAAGATGTTTATTATTGGTCTGGGTCTCAGCTATTATGATCTGTAATTGCCAGAGGGCTTTGTCTACCAGACAATTGATTGTCTCCCAAAATAGTAACATCAATAACTCTAAATGAAGCAAACTGGTCAAAATTTGCATGAAAGCAGTATCTGATTAGAATAAAATTTTCTTCAGAGTTTAAGGATATTCCTTAACTGAATTTATTGTTTTGCTGAGACAAAAATAGACAATCTTACCCAAACCATATATTCTATAGAAAATATTGTCTCTGCTCTGTCATCTTGATTGTCGTATGGAAGATGGCCTTCTTTTCTGTTTTTATCTCCCTACTATGTATGTATGAATGTATGTATGTATGTATGTATGTATGTATGTATGTATGTATGAATGTATGTATGTATGTATGTATGTATGTATGTATGTATGTATGAATGTATGTATGTATATATTTGCAAGTATGCTTAAATGCCAGGGAATAAATATGAAAATCTGAGGACAGAATCCAGGAGTCAATTTTCTCCTTCCATTTTGTGAATTCTGAGAGTTAAAATAATGTCCTCAGACTTGGCATAGATGCCTTTACCTACTGAGCCATCACAACACCCCTTCGTTTCCTTAACATGAGAAAAGCTCCGGCTATCTAGCTGTAGCTTTCCAGAGTACATTAATGTGTCTCTGGGAGAATGTTAAGGTTATACTGCCTGGATGTAAGTTTCAAGATTTTACGAGATAAGTACCAGCGTTCTCCCCAGAGACTTCCCTCACTTCTTCAGTTGTTAAGAAAGATAGGAGCCATCCATGCACATGAGTGGTGAAGCTGATAAGACAATCTCTTGGTTCCATCTTCCTGCCTTCCGCTCTAGTGCTCAGTATGATGACAGTGGGCTGTAGAATAGAGGACTATGACAGCCCAGTGATTCCAGGGAAGGATTGTGCTTTAGAAAGTCTTGGAAAGGGGAATGCACCTGAATAGGCTTTGGCTCTCAGCACTCTTGGATTTTAAATATAGTCTATGATGTTTGCAAATTGGCAAGAAGCAGACACACATAATCATGAAGATGTACACTCTGGCCTTCAGTGGATGCTTTGCATATTACAGTCATTTTTACTAAGAAGGTACCCTCAGATTAAAGGACATTTTATAGTTAAATATGTAAATTGAGTTTGAATCTCAAAGGTACATGGAAGGAAAATTTCTAGCTATTTGAAGTTACATCTAATTGCTGTTAACTTCCCAGGTTAACCACTTCTCCTTTCCTGGTCTCATGAATGCTCACAATTGGGAACATGTCTGCTCTGCTAATCACGGAAAATGTAATGAAGGGGAAATCCCAAAAGGTCTTTAGAAAAAATGCAAATTTAACAAAAAGCCAATTTATTTATTCTTAGAGTATCCTTTGAATGAAATGATATCAATGGACGGTGTGCCATCATCAATGCAGGTGCTAAACATTTCAGTGTACCTCTGCAAACCCTACAAATATGTATCTTTTTTCCTTCTGAGCTGGGGAAACAAAAGGTGTGGCTTGAGAATCATAAGATTATCCTGATGTGGCAACGACACCCCCTCTAAATCACAGGGGATACATTACACAATAATCAAGACATACACTTGGTGTTTCTATTAAACCATGAGCTAGTGAGAATGCAGGAGAACCATGAACTGTGAAAATCACTGGAGCTGAAAACAAGCTTCTAAGAGCAAAGAATATATACACCTTCACAGATGATTGCTAAATCCAGGTACATGTAAATAGGAAGATGTGAACCTCCTGCTTGTAAACTGGGTACTCATTTAATAACCCTGTACCATCTCCCTTCATATATAATTTCTGACAAAGGTAGCAAGCTCTGAAATAGCAAGCATGGTCTTATGGACCTTAAACATATGATCACTTTGAATATTTGTAACGGAAAGTTATAGCTTATCATCCTAAATTACAGATGGGGAGAGTACAGAACACTAGCCTGAAGCTATCCTAAGAAGAAAGGAGAGATCACATCACTTTCAAATTGAACTTTCAGTTAAAGTTCAAATCCAAGTCCTTACTATGAGATTCAGACATCATTTTAAAGATGAACTTCTGGTTTCCTTTAGGGTTTTCTCAAAGAGGTCACTCCCAAGGTTTCATTCTTTTTTCATGTCGCTAAAACTGCCCATGCCCTTGCTTGCTACAGGAGGCTTTAAATGTCTTCTCTCTGAAATTGCCAACCATAGCATGTGAGTTGTTTTGTCTTTCTTTCAGAATTCCTTTACAGTCATCCCTTCTCTGCTTTCTTCTGCTCTATAGAAAAGGAGGCTGTAGCCAGGGAGATGGACAGAAGTACCATTCACCCTAAGCAGAGTACCAGCAGAACAAAGAAAGTTACATCCAAGTCCAGTTTATTGAACCAATTGACCTAGGACTTCTCATCACAGATTCATTAATGAAGGGTTATTTATAGCAACATAAGTTCAAGATCAGTTTCAGGAATATGAGAATTCAGATACACTACCAAAGAGACCCTCTCCCTATACCCCCATGTAGCACAGACATCTCACAAAGAAATAATACCATGGAGTAGTCTGGGTGATTTACAGGTAGCTCACTTTGGAAGACACTTTTCTTCCTAGCACTCTTTTACTGCCTATATAATCTTGGGGCAGGAGAGGGGACCTTATAAGGCTCCTGTGTCTCAGGAGTTTCTCTACTGTCTTCCTTGAATAATGCTTACAACTGTCCTGATTCAATATGGCAACAGTTATGACCAAACCAGTAAGAGCAAATATTCTCCTGCCACCAAGCTGAAGTTCGGAGCTGTTGGTTTCCTGACATCGTCAGCCCCATCTTGCTAAATTTGATTCCAAGCCCCTCGAGCACAGCCAGCCTCAACCTCTAAACACATCCCTTTCCTTCTGCCTAAGATCAACCTTATGGCTCCTTTAACTTCAAAACAAATGTGTACTACTGTTGTACCCCATTAACTTCAAATAGCTTCTATTTAAGTTCAAACCTCTCAAAGTGAGTAGGATACACATAGCTCACCCCACCACCACCACTTTTTTTTTTTTTTTTTTTTTTACTTATCAAAAATAAATGGTCTTGCCGGGCGTTGGTGGCGCACGCCTTTAATCCCAGCACTCGGGAGGCAGAGGCAGGCGGATTTCTGAGTTCGAGGCCAGCCTGGTCTACAGAGTGAGTTCCAGGACAGCTTGAGCTATACAGAGAAACCCTGTCTCAAAAAAAAAAAAAAAAAATGGTCCCAGTTTGGGTGACTCCCAGTCAATATCATATAGTCTATAGTGGCAGAGCTAGAGCTAGGAACGAAAGTTCACCTCTCTTACTCCTTATCCCAGAACTTTCTTCCTCTATTCAGTCCTATTTGTCAATAAAAGACCATGGGTGATGATTTTTGTGATTTCTTCAGAGTAAGGTCATTGTAACACATTCCACTTTACTTCTGTCTTAGAGTGTGGAGCTTGCTTTATGCTCCAAATACCTGCCAACCCTGGGTGCTGGGTCCTTGCTTATGATAAGTGACGTATCTTTAATTATCGCATCATCCAGATATAGTAATCTGTCCTCCCAGGTATGAAGGCCCATTAATAACTCCCTAGGGAAAGCAAGCAGTGTCCTAGATGCAGTCCTGTCATGTGATCTGCTCTTCGATATGGAGCTCCCATCATCAGGGCTAACATGCCCTCTAATGTGTCAGAAGGCTCATTGTTTCTCAGCCTCCCATAATATACTACCTGCGAGCACAGTCCTTATCATTTAATAACACTGCCTGATATGGAAAACAGGGGAAAATGAAAACGTGCAGAGAGGCGGGAAAAGCGAGTTGGTGCAGAAGCTGGGGTTGTAGTACAAACTCCCACACAGCAAGGTATTAGGCTAATGAACAATACCCTTTAACCCCATTGCTTCCACTTGCGCCAGACTGGTAAAAAATGGTGGGAAGAGAGCCCTGTTTACAGAGAAATGTTCTCTGGGAACAGTAAGAAATAGAAAAGGATTGAGCCTGGGCTCCTATGCAAGAAAATGGGGTTTGCAGCCATTTCTTTCAAACTAAAAGAAATACAGCTAGATATGGAACACTGTTTCAGGATTATGTTCTTTAATTCAGAACTAATTTGGCCTTAATCTGGAATCTCAGTGTATGTGTGTACAAAACAAATGGGAAAATATTTCTGTGTGTATCTCAGTTATGGTTTTGATTGCCATGAAGAGACACCCTGACCGTAGCAACTCTAATAAAGGAAAACATTTCACTGAAGTTGGCTTATAGCTCAAAGGTTTAGTTCATTGCCATCACAGAAGGAAGCATTATGCCCTGCATGGAGACATGGTGCTAGAGGGAGAACTGAGAGCTCTACACCTGGATGGGCAGTCAGGAGAGAGAGAGACTGCCTTGAGAATCTGAAACCTCAAAGCCCACCCCAGTGACCCACTTACTCCAGCAAGGCCATACTTCCTAATAGTTCTACTCCCTGTGATCCTAGCAAGCTCCATTTCCATTCAAACTCTAGTGTATGTAAAGCATAAAGTAAAACAGCTCAAAGGAGTATGCCTTAGCATTTAAACAGAATTATATTAAAATGACAAAAATAGTAATAATATTTCAAAGTCCTTAGCATGTGCTGGGTAGTATACACAGATCATTTCATACTCATAGCAACCCATGAGGAACTTGTGTTTTAAAGGCATGGCCATACTATGCTAACGTCACAGCTCAGTGTGGCCTGGAACTAACTCTGCAGCCCAGTCTATTCCAAACTCATACAATCCTCCTGTCTCAGTCTCCCAAGTAGATCATGAGTCACCATCCGTGGTTTCATTCTGAACTGTTTATCCCTATTTTCAAATAACAAGTCATAGAGAAATCAAATAATTTACCCAAAGCCACAGAGTTATTAAGTGACACTATTAAGTTACAGAGTCAAGCTTTGTGCTCAGGGAGTATGCCTCTGGGGTTAGTATGATTGCTGCAGAAGTCTACTGTTAGATGAGAAGATTTGGAATTAAGGGTGGATATAGGAAAGGGAAACAAATGGAAATAGAGGGAGAGTGGTGGAGTGAAGAGAGAAGAATGTAGGGAGAGAAAGTCTAGAGTTGGAGGTTGGGGAAAAGAGATCCTGCACAGAGTTAATCAAGGATCATGGAAGGAAACAGAGTACTTGGGCAACAGTTATTTACCTTTTGACAATCAAGTGTCTACCAACTCATTCTCTCCTCTTTCAGTCCAGACTGCAGGCTCCCTTTCCTAGAGCCCAGGCGAAACAGAACATCTCATTTTGTTTTATAGGCTCAGGAACCCGAGAAAGAGAAGGCTATTGTTATCCTCAGATAGTACATTATTACCCCCCAACCAAAGTAAATAAGCCTCTGGGTTTCCATATCTTGGTATTTAAAGTGATATCTGAATTAGACATGGCCAGTTACAGGACCAACACTCCCTGTACACACACACACACACACACACACACACACACACACACACACACACCAACATATATGTGCCCAAATCTATTTGGTATGATGGTATATTATGTTTATGCAACCTACTCTGTTTTACACTGTGTGCCTTTTTATAGTGTTTATCAATAACCCAGGATCTCCAGCATGCTAGTCAAGTGTGCTAGCACAGGCTATCTCCTCAATGCTTTGTCACCTTGAAATCATCACTAGATACTCATGTTCACTATTACTGCAACTGAAACAGATTTTGTGTTGTACTAATGACAAAAAACAAAATCTACACATGTCTAAAATAAATACATATCTCTCTCTCTATCTCTCTCTCTCTCTCTCTCTCTCTCTCTCTGTGTGTGTGTGTGTGTGTGTGTGTGTGTGTGTGTGTGTGTGTGTGTGTGTGTGAATGCAGGTGTATGTTTGCTTTAGCATGTATGCACAAGTGAAAGAACAGCTTAAGTCCTCCCTTCAATCTTTACTCTCCCTCTCTCCCCGTCCTCCCTCTCCCTCTCCCTCGCCTGTTCCTCTACCCCCTCTTCTCTTTCTACAGCAGAGCTCAGGCTAGTTGTTCTGTGAGCATCTGCTGGGGTTTCTCTTTTTTCCACTTCCCATAGCTCCACAAGATTTCTGCCAATGCAGATGTTCAAGCCATATTCTTGGCCATTTTGTATGAGTTCTGGGAAATTCAAATTCAGGTCCTCTGGCTTGCTCAGCAAGGACTTTTACCCACAGGTCCATCTCCCTAGCTCTGTCTGACAAATGCAACTTTCATTCCTGAAATTTCTTATTCATGGTTCATTAGCTCTGCACATAAGACTCTGTAGCTTTCAGGAGCCAAGTACATTCTCTGGGGGTTCTTTCTAGTATTTAACTGCTGATGCTGGCCTTCATACCTGGAATGACTGAAAATGGAGGCCCACAGTCACCACAGTGATTACACAGAACAGCAATTGATTCTCTCTGGTGGGCATTCCCAAGGATGTCCAGGTTCACTGAAGTTTGGGGGAAAGTATCAAAACTTTCACTTAACTATTTTATGTTTAAAACCAAATGTGCTTCTTTATATTTTGCCATGTAAGCAATCTATCAATAATTCATATATATGTACACATATATTTAGATGATATATATTTACTTTTTCTGTTATATTAGAACAGTGTACTGGCTGGTTCTGTGTCAACTTGACACAAGCTGGAGTTATCATAGAGAAAGAAGTTTCAAGTGAGAAAATGCCTCCATGAGATCCGGAGGTAAGGCATTTTCTCAATTAGTGATCAAGGGCGGAGGGCCCCTTGTGAGTGGTACCATCTGTGGGCTGGTAGTCTTGGGTTCTATAAGAAAGCAAGCTGGGCAAGCCAGGAGAAGCAAGCCAGTAAGTAACATCCCTCCATGGCCTCTGTATCAGTTCCTGCTTCCTGACCTGCTTGAGTTCCAGGCCTGACTTCCTTTCACGATGAACAGCAATTGGAAGTGTAAGCTGAATAAACCCTTTCCTCCCCAACTTGCTTCATGGTCATGATGTTTGTGCAGGAATAGAAACCCTGACTAAGACAAACAGCAAAAAAAAAAAAAAAAAAAAAAAAAGTTTAGCAAAGATGGTGTTAGAGAATTAAGTTGGGTATTGGCACCTATAGTCATTGTGTCCATTGGAAAAAATGCTACCAATTTCAAAACACTCAGAAACATAAGCCTCATGCTTTGTGGGTGTATAATACAGTGTGTTATGATATCCCCTAAAAAGTGTTCAGTGTTGTTTTTTGGGTAGAAACAAAACAGAATAACAATAATAAAAGTTTTAAGGGATTGTATACTATGTGGGCGTACTTTATTAAATAACTATATTTGAAGCCTGGATCTTTAAAGACAATGTTACCCTAAAGGACAAACTCAAACAAGCTAATGATAGGAAAAATTCCTACTCAGGAAGATAATTTCTACTATAGGCATCCAGGATTATTCTATCAGTGTGCTGAAATAAATATAAGGACTCGCTTTAACAGTACCCCATTAGCTTTCTATATCATTTTGTCTGTTTTTTTCTGAGTCACAAAACAGATTAAATTCAAACTGGAAGTAATCCTTTCCTTTGATTCTTCCTTCTAAAATCAGATACCCATAGCAATACCTGGGATATGATTTGCTGTCCTGACCTCCTGAGTTTAGGAAGGATATTGAAATATCAGAGATGCTACAAAGATAATCACACAAGAAAGGAGCCTTACAAAGGCAAGAAGATAAAACATATGAGGAGAGGTGGTGAGAGCTAAATTTATAAAGTCTGTCAATGCAAAGACTGCAGGGGACTTGATCACAGCCTATAAATACCTTCAAGGTAACAATATAATTGAAGGGAGGGAATTATTCACAGTCTCAGAAGTTGATAAGACTTGAAGCAATGGCCTGAAGCAATGAAAAAGGTTGTTCAGGTAAAATTGCCAGGAGGTAGGGGAAAAGGAACTCTTTACTATCTGAGGAACAGAGCAGGCAAAGCAATCCCCAGAGGACACATCTGAAGCATCTTAATAGAGACAGTGCAAAGCTCTTGGGTGTGAAACAGGGATGAACAAGCGTGCTCCTTCATGCTCTTGTCAGAGTTCAGAGCTCTCAACGGCATACCTGAAAGGTGGCCCCCTTCAGAGAAGCACAAAGTAATCAGAGGTTTCTGTGAAGATTCCTCATTAGAGCATCGTCAGGAAAAGGATGACACTTCAATACTATGAAGTTATGAATTGAAATAGAGAAAAAGTGATCTTTCCTACATTCTGTTTTCAGTATTATATTTGAGAAATGACACCCAACTTTGTAAATATGTATCATCGTGCATACATATGTCAGATTTGAATGTGTGGGTCCTACGTGGTCCTGAAGGTAAATGTGTGTCTCTGGAGGATGGTGACATAAAAGTCAACCCCCAAGATAATCAAAACTAAGGGTTAAAGGTCTCTATCGGCATCTGCTTATGCATGTTATACTTATAGGCACAGAGATATGCACGTGAAAATAATTGTTAAAATAGTTGTGCTATTCAAAATGTTTTAGAGCACTGTTAACATATTATGTAGGTCTCAAAACTCTTAGCACAGCCAGGCAGTGGTGGCGCATGCCTTTAACCCTAGCACTCGGTAGGCAGAGGCAGGTGGATTTCTGAGTTCAAGGTCAGCCTGGTCTACAGAGTGAGTTCCAGGACAGCCAGGGCCACACAGAGAAAGCCTGTCTCGAAAAGCCAACCAACCAAACAAACAAACAAAAAAACCTCTTAGCACAAATTCTGCATGCAAAGGGTCTTGAATCAAATGTTGAAGGGTCTCCCAGGCAAGGAGTCAGATGTAATATCTTCTAGCATGACCTGGCTATGGATTGGGATGACTTAAAAGTATCCTTTTCCCCAAATGCCACTGGTTCCACATCTTCAATTGACTTTAGCTGCTTAAAAACACTGGCAAGGTATAGACAAATTGTCTAAATCTTTAACAATGTTTGGAAATGTCAATGTGTGTGTGTAATATCTAGATTGAAAAATAAATGTATGTGTTCCATGAATTCCATGGAACACTAGCTAGACCATGCCCCTAAAACTTGGGCACTGACAGATGGAAGACAAAAGACACTGTAAGCAAGAGCTGTGGCAACATTAGGGAGAAGCAAGCCCCAGTATATACCATCGCCAGGTACCTGGGAGAGAGAAAGAAGGAAAGCCTTCTAACCCTTTTACCTATAGCTTCTAAGAAGAAAGGATTGCAGTAGCTTTGTTTTATTTTGTTATCTCATATCACTTTATTTGCTTGTGATGTTTAGACAGGCTCACACTATAGACAGCACTGTTGTCCCTTTAGGAATAACAGGGAGTCCTTGACCCCGAGGGGAATTCAAGGTAGTATGTAAAACTCACTGATTTTCTTTGGGTTTTGTTTGTTTTATTTTTAATTATATATACATGTGTGTGCGCGCGCACACACACACACACACACACACACACACACACACACACACACACACACACACACATATACAGGTGCTAGAGTGCCAGAGTTGTATAATCCCTCTGGAACTGGAGTTATAAGAGATTGTAAGTACTCTCAACCACTGAGCCATCTCTCCAGTTGAAGGTGCTTAAATTCAAGAAATTCTACATTTAAATTTAAAGGATGGCTCCTCATAGGTAGCAAAGTTTGAGCTCATAAACCAGTGTTGTTCCCTGTAGACTTGAGATACACAGAAACATCAAACACCCTACTAGATAAAACAGACTATGATTCTGTGGTTGTGGCTTCACAACATAAAGATGTCACTGTCCGTAGCATCTTTCATCAGTTTCCATCACATGCAACCACATGCACAGCCTTTAGCATGACTACTCATTATTCAGTAAATCAATTTTTGTGTGTGTGTGCAGGGAGAAGCTAGAACTCAGTGTGCATGCCTGAGAAGTGTAGCCTCTTAAGATGGAGTTGAGGTGGATGTCATAGAAGAAATCATTGTTAAAATATTCTTCACAGCAACGCCTTCGAAAAAGAAGTGATTTGTAGAAATACCGAAAACATTACTATCCTGCCTTCTAGGACCAATACCATCCATTATTCTTTTGTTTCCTTATCAAAAATAGATAATCGCGGCTACAGACAGACTTAATTAAGTTTCCAGTTCCAGAAATAGACTCTCGAGCTTTGGTAAAAACTCAGACTTAGAGGAGGCACCTTGAGCGCCACTGGGAAATCCTCTTCTTTGGAATCTTGCAGAGTTAAATAAAGGAGGAAGGTGCAGAGAAAGGAAAGAAAGCATTTTCTTCTGAGCTGACTTACTGTGTCTGTGTTCGGTCCAATGTTTGTGCATGTTTAATGCACACACACAGCTTGATGGAAAAAGCTCCTACTTTTTGTTTTGCAGTGTTTGGGTGTGAGTCAAAAGGAAACATGTGTTTCCGTTCTGTTTCTTGCAGCTTGCTTAGTCAAGCAAAGGGAAATAAACCCAATTCATACCTCCTTAATACTGAAAATGTACGTGACAGACAAGGAGGGGCAGTTACTTGATCAGTAGTGTGGTATCCCTTCTGCCAGGAAAGCAGGAAGTAAATGATGCTGTCTATTCCTTGATTGGTCCGGTCTTCCTTTGATTGGTTTGGGATTTGTCTATTTCTTCTATCAGTGTTGCTTGAATGGCTCCAGCATGTCGTTTGTTTTTATTTTGTTTTGCTTGGAGTTGAACTTCACATGCTAGGCAAACATTCTGCAGTTGCACTACATCCCCAGCCCCCTCTGGCAGTTTTCTATCTGTGAAATACACATGAATATTCAGACAAAAATCCATACAACTACAAACTAGAATCATTGGGATGGCCAAGTGAATTTAAAGAACATAGAGGTAGATTTAAAGGCACATGATAGTCCTTCTTGTTTCACTTTGGCAATGAAAATAAACTACTGTGCTTCTTATAGGTTAGTGATAGACCCAGCCAGTGATGGAGCCAGCTAGTGGCTTTTGTTTTGAGGCTTTTGTTTGTTTGTCTTCACTATAAGTCCAGAAAATGCTTAGCTGGCAGTTTGAGAATTAGAAACTATAAATGTTGAAATGGAAGTTGAAGGGACAGTCTCTCAAATTCTTAACTGGTTATCTAATGAAGCACACGCAATGCCACATTGTCACAAAGTGCTTCAAATTCAGACTCCAGACTTGCCCACTAGAACCTACATGCCTTAAGGATGGGGAGTTCATTTCATTTGTCTTGTTCATTTCTGAATCCTAAGCCCTTAGAACAATGCCTGGTATAGCAAGAACCCACTGAAGCACTGACCTGTCATTTGGTTTCAGTAAAATACATGACTAATATCTGCTATATAACCAGTTTTCATTTGTCAATTCTGTTCCTTCAACTTGCCTGTGTCTGAACCTAAATTTGTCCTGTTATGTTCCTTGATATACACTCCTCTATCTGTCTTGAACTCAGATTCTGGGGGACTTTTAAAATGTTTTCAAAGGAAACACCTGCTTTGTGGATCATTCGCTATAGATTCATGGTGCTTTAGAAAAGTACGTCATTTATACGTCACATCAAAATTCATTTTTGGTTTTCACAGTTCAGTACAGAGTTTGAACTTTGATGTCTAGCTCAGCAACAAACCCTGCTGATCTAAGAAGCAAACACGAAAGCCTGTTAACCTTAGGAATTAGGCATCCAGTCAGGAGCAAATTAAACAGAATTTGCTCTCACTTCAATAAATGTGATTTGCCCTACGAGGGCCTACCTTTCAAGCTTGGACTACCATCTGCTACTAGATATTAGAAGCTAACAGAGCAGAGAGCAACAGGCCATGACTGCTATGAAGATACCAGTATCTGGCTTAAATATGTAAATACAGAAAATTAAATACTGACCACAGAGAGATTAAATGTGTTTCTTCATTACTTGAGATCATTTAGGGTCTTCCAGCAAGCATATCTGAAGACTTCTATCATGACATTTATTATCCACTGGGATATAAAATTACAGTTGGACAACAGTTTCTGTGCTGATGTGTAAAGTTTGAAAGGATTCATTTTGTAATTTGGGGACTACGGTTACTTCTAAAGCTCTTCATCTACCACGTTGTCTTTAGAATCTCAAATTTGGTTCCTTGTGTCACGTAGAAGTATTAAAGCAATCTGAGGACTAAATATCATTTTAAAAAGGAGAGAAATGCGGGAAGTAAACAGGTGTCAGATAAAATAAAATCTTTCCTTTCTGAATATAAAAACTTTATCAGGGCTAGAGAGATGGATCAGCTAAAGGTACTCCGTAGACGAGCCTGGGGACCTGAGTTTGGTTCCCCAGAACACATGTAAAGGTGTGTGTGGGAGAAGCGAGAATTAAGTCCACAAACTTGTCCTTTGATCTCTCAATGCATGTCCATCACACAATACACAGACACATAGACAGACAGACAGACAGACAGACAGACACATTCTTTTGCAGCTCTCCATCTCACATTCATCAAAAATGTTGCACTATATTTCTTTAGTTTGGCGTAGTACTGGGGCTCAAACCAGTGCAAGCTCGGAAAATACTTTTCAGCTTTCCTCTGACTTCCCTGTTCAAAATTTTTGTTGGAATGTACTTAAATAAATATCATAGATCCTGCTAAATTTACTATGTCTTACCTATATTACCTATAAGCTCGCTTAAATTGAAGACTAATTGTAAAAAACAAACCACAGTGTAATTCTACCCATATCATTAAGGTAAAAAATGGCAATCTTTACATTTTCTTTTCTTCTTTTAGCACTTTCAACAGTTTGGTCACCTTGGAACCTTAATACATTGATGTAGAAAATGGAGCTAGTCCTGTCGACTTAATTGTGTTGTAGTGTTAAAATGAGCTGATACAGGTAAGATGACTAGCACATTTTCTAGACAATATATAAAACACCAAATCCAGATGTGATTACCAAACTATGCAGGCCATCAGAAGATAGGTGGTCTTAGTCCCAAACAACCAATGAGTAAAGTTGTTTTCAAGAGATTTTACTCATCTATGTAGAGTAGTTTATATTTAACAAAGAGGTAGGTAATTTTATCACCATCAGGGGAATCTGTAACTATCCAAGCTAAGATAATGACAAGGGTAATTAAATTCTCTGCCTCATTGCACACTGTTTTGGACATTAGGGGATTTGTTCCTTAGGGGATGACAATAAATTCAATCTGTCCTCTCAAAAATTAGGCTCCTAAGGATGAAGTGCAAAGCTGGAGAGAGCATCTAACAAGGATATCATCCAAGGGTCATGGGGTCAGCAGTTGGACTATTTACATATTTGCTGGTATCCCACATGCCACTCCCCTGTTTGCCAACTGCTGTCAAAGTGTGATGTTCTCCATAGGTTCACATGTTTGAACAATTTGTCTCCAGCTGATGGTGCTAATTGGAAAAGTTGTGGAATTTTACAAAGGTGGAGCCTTGCCATAGGAAGGAAGTGACTGGGAGCAGGCTTTGTGTCTTTATGGACTGGCCTCACTTCCTATTCAGTCTCTCTATTCTGACTGCAGATGCAATGCGACTCCTCAGCCTCCTGTTCCTGCTTGCTATGATGCCACTACCTGCTGCCATGTTGTCCCAGCCTTAATGGACTGTATCCCCTGAAACTGAAAGAGAAATTAAACCCTTTTTCTAAGTTGTTCCTGTTGGGGTATTTTATCACAGTGTTGAGCAATTAACTAAGAAACTGATTTATTTTTTATTTTTTTGAAAAGGAGACTATTTGTAGCACATCAAAGGATTTAATGGGAGAAACCCATCACTTTGTAAAACAAATACACACTAATTTAAAAAAATAGTTTGATCATATTAACATGTCTTTGTTACTCTTTCCAGGTTCCCAATTATAGTCATTTCATCAATGAGGATCTCTCTCTCTCTCTCTCTCTCTTTCTCTCTCTCTCTCTCTCTCTCCCCTTTCTTTTTTTTTTTTAAAGGAAGTAGATATACCAGTATTATCATGAAAAACAAATTAATAGTTCAGTGAGATGGCTTAATGGGTAAAGATGCTGCCAAGTCTTAGGATCTGCATGCACCATTCCCTGTGTCCAAGTAAATAAATGAAAGTTTTAGAAATATTTTTCAAAAGAAAAGCAATTATACTCATTTTGTAAGTAGAAACTAGGTATATTCTCTCATTTATCATTTGCATAACCCTATGAGGTAATTAAGATAATATCCATATTCCCATTATTATAGAGGGTAATTGCAGCATGATGGTGGTAATAACAATAGGTGCTGTGTCCTCTGGCGCTCCTATAGTAGCATCCATGAGAAACAGCAAAGGAAGAAGTAAAAATGATGGTGATAGGGCAGGAATGTCCAAGTTTATATGTTCATAGCTATTAATGAAGACAAAAAGATATCACACATTAGGGAGACATGAGTACAAGGTGTAGAAAGCCAGCTCTGCTTCGTCTTATGTTTGAAAACATCTCCCAATGTCACTGAATTCTGTAATACTTCCTTATCTGGGTTATCTTTTGCCTCTAGCATTTACTTTTCAGTTTTCCTCCCTTTTCTCCCTTCATCTCTAAATTACTTATGCATTTCCCAGGTTGGCGCTCAGTTACTTCTCTGGAGATCTTAGCAATTCTCAAAGCTTCAGCTGTCATTGAGGAGGGTTGAGCTATTCCAGGTTCTAACATCATCTCTGATATTTCACATGAATTCTCCACACATTTTTAATTTGATATTTCAAATGGTTGACTTTTGGGTCTCTTGTATTTTATATCACCCGAGTTAAACACTTATTTTATCATAACAGTTTTATGGATGCCATGGTGGCTACTTGTTGATGATGACACAATTTTCCTCATTCTCCATATTTTTCATTTTTCTCCCTTGCTATAGAGCAGCTGAAATGCCCTTGCTCTCACATTCACTTCCTTCCTATGACCAGTAACATCTAGTAAGTCACAAACAGATTTTTCTTGGAGCGATGCTGTTTATTTACTCTGAGCCTATTAAAAAACTATTTTCCTTCAGTAAGTCCAAGCTATCATCTCAAAATTAAGATCTGTACATGTGATATGTATACATGTTATATTAAAGAAAGCAAGAGCAGAACCAATTGGGGAAGGAGAAAGTACATGAGGGGAAAGAAGGATGAAGAAAAGCAATAGAGGCATTGATATGAACAATGTATATATATATATATGTGATATATGATATATATATCATATATATTATATATAATATATGTGATATATTATATATATATGTTGAGTGTATGTGTATGTGGTGTGTGTGTGTGTTTGTGTGTGTGTGTGTGTGCGCACGCGCGTGTGTGGTGTGTGTAATTGCCATAATGAAACCAATTTTTGGTAATTCTAACTTTAATAAACTCACTGGGTACATCACCTTCTACCTAAAGGCTTTCAATGTCTTCCCTTTAGGGAAGCAATCTACCATCAGTACGTTGTTGAAATCCTTCAATCTTGGTCTATAAAATTCCTGGAAAGGAAATAAAAATAAACACAAAACATGCCTCCCATTATCTACTGTGGACCAGGTCCTTGCTAAACATTCTAACATAAATCCCTATAAATCGTCACAATGGCCTGCAGGCGGCATTATAATTAGCACCTGCATTTTAGTGAGCAATCAAGTGGGTCAGCCAAGACCATGGAGCTAGTTACAAGCCCAGCTAGAAGTGAATAAGAGCCTATGTGCCTCTGCAACACCAGCTTCTCTCTGCTTACCCCTATGCCTGTCTTCTTTCACAGAATTCACTGTATTCAAACAGACCTCCTCAATAATTTGACAATGCATCCTGCACTACATTTTATTGGTCTCATATCCAAGTTAGCATCTTTATCCCTATAAAGTATTTGTCCAGGTCCCACCATGTAAAATTGGCACCACCTATGTGCATCTGTGAAAGCTTTATGCCAGCGCGACTCTCATCTTACTTGGCAAAGAGCTAATTGTGTGTTAAAACAGAATTATAGGAATAACTACAGTTCTGGAGGTTAAACTTCATGTCTCCAACAATTCCAAAGAAATTGCCATTTAATAACTATGCAATGAAGTAGCATGATCATGATGATGCTTTCTGCTCTGAGTCTTGCATTAGTAATATAATGATAATTAAGCGTCAGGACTGGGTTTGAAAGCCCATTCTGCTGTTTATTAGCAGCACTATCTGGGCAAAATTGTCTGGCTTCATTAAACAAGAATCACCTCATTTGCAACATGAAGATATTAATAGTGAGTGGCCCAATAAGAGAAGCTAAACAAAGTTCTTACTAAAGTCCTGTACTTTATATTCTATCCATCAATATTAGTGGCCACTAAGAACAATGAGAGTAACATAGTGTCTCTGAATAGTGCCTTCTCAACTAAATGTCAGCAATAACCATCTATCCATTAAACTAGCTTCCATGTTACAGAAATCAAAGCAAGAAATGTAAACTGAGTCACAGAGATTATCAAGAGATTCAAATATAGACTATAAAATGTAATTGCCAATCATCTGTTGTCATTCTGAGCCCAAAATGACCATGGGAGGAAGGTTGGCTTGGATGGATCAACAGGACCTATCCAAATGTCTTTAAGTGATTCTAGGTTGCAAAGGTGTCATCTCAGACTGGGAAAGTCAGGTCTGGCTGCCAGTAGTATCTCTGAGGCAAATTCAGTTCTACAGTTCCGTCAGTCATCTATCAGTGAAACACTAACAAGCTAAAAACAACAGCAATGGCAGCACCAGGACCAGAGAATATGATGCTGTGGAGTGGGAGGCTAATGAAGTTCCCCATCAATGTGCTCCGTTTCCATGCCTTCTGAATGCAGCCAGCAATCTAAAATCCATCATCTGTAGCTTCAGGGTAGCAATGAGTTATTGCTTTCCCAGTTGCACTGAACAACACCCCAGGAGTAATGACTAGTAAGTGTAAGCGGTAGGACAATGAGATCATTCATCTCCCTGGCGTGTCCAGGAGTGGTAAGTCAGCCTTGCCATTAAGGCACACTAGCTCCAGCATTCACTTGATGGCATCTGGAGTTAACCCAGCCTATTGCAGTTTAGATTTCTATGTCAAGAAAGCTTGTCTGACTATCTATATTGATGACTGCAATCACAAAGGATATAGGTCATCTAGATTGTACATTTTATGCTAAAGGCTCACTCCAAATCACAAATGTAAATTATGTTAATTTATATAAGTGGATTTCGATGAGATAATGTTTTAGGTTTTGTTTCTTTGCAAAGGCAGTTCCAGAAGACTTACAGAAATACTTTGAAATAAATTTTACATTAATTTATGTTACGGACTTTAAGTCAGTAATGGCCTGACTCCTGGGAATTATATACTACTTAGGTTGAGATCTCAGAGACACGATTTAAATGTGACCATTGTTTAGAAAAAATAAGGCAGCTTTTCTCTCCAAATTGAATAGTTAACTGTAGAAAAATCATGAATGTCAATAGTAAATCCATTCCTGACTGAAAGCTCAATCTAACCCAATAGCTGGGCAAGAGCTCTCAGCCCTCAGGTTCATAATTAAGTGTGTGTGTGTGTGTGTGTGTGTGTGTGTGTGTGTGTGTGTGTGTGTGTGTGTATGTGTGTGCATGTGTATATGTGTGTGCATGTGTATGTGTGTGTGCGTGTGTGTGTACGTGTGTGTGTGTGCATGTGAAGTATGCCCATGTAGTATATTTTTCATAAGACTGCAGGTATGTATGTTCAGGGCAGAAGCCAGATGAGGATATCTGTGTCTTGATTTCACTCTTTACATTATTCTCATAAGACAGGGTCTCTCTCACTGACCTGGAGCTAGGCTGGTAGCCATCATTCAGAAAGCCCCAGCAATCTTGACGTATCCACTACTCACTGATCTGGGATCAGAGGTGCTCACCCGGGCAAACTCAGCTTTTACAGAGAATATTGTGTTCTGAATGAATGTCCTCATAGATGCACAGTTGCATATATATCCACTGAGCTGCGCCTATATCCTTTCATTCTTCTGAGTTCTGGCTAAGTCAAGATTGATCATAAAATTCCCATCACAAAGTACCTTGCCTGGCACCAAGTAAGTGCTCACTGTATATACAATGGATAATTGCCATAAGATCAGTTATATTAATGTTAATTTTTGAAGCTTCATATTATTTAGACATTAAGGAACCTGAAGTGTACCAGTCTAGAGAGCACTTGTGTAAATGATAACTGAGGAAAATTCAGACATTTGGCCTTTTACTCTCAAAATTACCCACCAAACACCAAATATTTTGTATATACTTTGTCAGTGCTGTTTTATAATTGCATTATTATGCATTTAATTTGAATATTAAATTTATTATTCATTTTCTTTCACATTTTAGAGCATCAGGATCTATAAGTATTTTTCTGTCTTTTTGGTTTTCAGTTTACTTTATGGCAGCTGCTATTCATCTGTATAATCAGAATACATTCATATCGGAAGCTTAGTTTTACCAATGATTTGGTTCAGATTTATCAATCCCCAAATAAAAGATCAGACTATTTGTGTCCTTATCTGATCCAGGCTTTATCAGGTCCAAGCCTTTTGGATGCTAGCCTTAGATGGAAAGGATTTTCTGCCTATATCTATCTCGTATTGTGGTTGGCATCTATGGTGGTGCCCATGGCCTCTCTTTATTTACTTATTCAGTTTTGGACTATTTTTACCTTCCTCCTCTTTCCCATTTTTCTCTTCAAAGTAACAGATTTCTATTTTATATGGATAATAAAGTATGGACTCCAGGTTATGAAATGTTGTTCATTCACTGTGAGTCTAGAGCCCCTTGAAACGTTGTAGTGGAGGAGGATTGAAGCGTAGTACTTCACCTCACAACACAGAATGAGAAGGAATGCAATCTAATGAACAGACAAGATAGCAGCAGGCTTTAACGTAGCCTGTGGTCTAACCCAAGATTTCTTGGAGACAGAATTCTAGACTCTATGTCTTATGGTAAAAGGTCACTCCAGATCTCAGGTGTAGATGTAGGGCCAAGACTTGGATAGCACGCCCAAGATATTTCATAAAATTGGCTTTTGGTAAGATGATACGTTTTGTTGTTATTGTTTTGTTTATTTGCAGATAGGTCCAGCCGACTTAGAAACATACTCTCAAAGAAAATTTATGTTGACTTATAAAATGTATTCCTCTTGTTTCTGATGTGTGTCTATGTACACACCACATACATATTTTCCATTTTGTAGCCATCATATATTGGTATTTCTTCAAGAAAACTGCCCTCTTATATTTGTGCAAGCTTTGTTGGTAATAGATAACTTGTAGATAGTTTATTTTGATTGATCTTCAGGAAGCGCTGGAACATAATCTTTTTTTTTTTTTATTTCCTTTTCAAAGAAGAGGCCAAAGTGTCAAATGGTAGAGTCATCTTCACAAATTGACTAACTTACTTCATAAAAACAGCAATGAGACTTCAATCCAAAGTGTTTGGTTTAAAATTGAGATCCTTGCAGCTGGCACGCTGCCCTCAGATCCATGTATGGAATGAAGGTCAACAGATTTTGAAGGAAGCATCATGTACCTATTAGAGATTCGGGGAAACGCTCCTGATCTCCCATGCACGTATTTACCCATGGTCCAGCTTACATAATCCTGGCTCCCACTGCCTTCTCCAAGATTCCCCAGCTCTGCTGGTATGGCACAGCTAAGCTGAGAGCTACAGGGAGAATGCCCAGCAAGGTCTCTCTGCACACGTGGCTAATGATCTGGAAAAGCTCCTAAGCCCGGAAACCCCAAAGAGGCCTTTTTCACTAAGAACAAATAGCAATGAAAAGGATTGTGAGCCAACCTGCAGTGCGCAGCACTCTGTGGGAAATGAGATTGCCTCTGCTGGACACCTTTGTGCTTCTCTTGTTCTCTTCTCCTGCACTACCAGTCTCTAAACAGCAATATTCCTCTGTACTCCATTGGACATCCCCCTAAACAAAGTCCAGAATCCAATCCAGTTTTGTCAATGGCCAAATCCAGGAATGAAGCTGAGTTAACAGCCGTCTAACTTCACTGAGAACTAACCTGGCAGATGTCGATGCTTGACTGTAAATATTCACACAGAGACAGCCAAAATGAGGCATCCAGGGTGAATTTATAGATGCAATAGACCAGAGGAATAGACCATTTATCACATTTCAGCTCTGCTCCCTTTTATTCTTGAGGAGTCCCTTTGAATATCATAAATTGTAGAGAAACAATATTATATAAGACAAACTTAATAAATACCCAATTTCCACACATCTGACCCAAGAGATATTACCAATAACGCTTTCTGGAGGATGCAGTTTGGGGAAGAAATTCTACCACTGTGGTATAGTATCTGCTGGGACAGTGTCCCTTTGTCCTGCCTACCTCAGCTTCTGCACATATCTGCATTGAAAGTTGAAAAGGAAATTGTTGGACAAGGTTATAGATTCTTGTCAAACAAAACAGATGTCCTGACACATAAATTTTCACTATTCCTGAAAGGCTCATAATTAAAAAATGAATCCAAGAGGATTTACTGTAAATTACACATAGGGAGAAAGAAATTAATATGTCTTTTCTACACCAGCATTAACTACACAGAGAGAAGCTAATTGCTGCCCAGTTCTCTACGACCTTCTGTTTAATAGGTGGTGAAAGAACATTGTCAAAATCTGCCCAGGAGCGAGCACAACACTTCCTGGTAATCCTTTCTGTGATCCTACGAAGGTGAGCATAACATGACATAGCTCCAGACAATGCAGAAGGGGGATAAGAGGCAGATGTCAGTCACAAGTAACACCAGCTGCTCTCCAAATGCTGAGCTGATTAACTCAATAATAGATTTCACTGGAGGGAAACTTATATTTGAAGCAATTATTTGCAAAAATCCCTCAGCCCCGAGAATCTAATTTTATGCACATGAACTTCAGCAGAGATCTTTTCGCCTTTGTTACACGCACTCTACTCATGGTTCCATTAATAGCAGCAGCAACAAACTGACAGAAAAGGCTGTACCCTGAAAGCATGAACCCCAAACAAGGAATGTTAGCTAATCGGAAATGGTTTCTGATTCCTAAGTTATTTTGATCCCTTGGCCTTTTATATTTTTGTTTTGGCTTATTTTTTTGAAGAATTCAAGCTTGCCATTTTTAATATTGATTGTCAAAGGCCACTTAAGGAAGACTTGAGGTTTACAAAAAAGCATTAAAAGGGGTGGGACATTTCACTGCCTCAGTCAGGAAAAGTTATGACTTATGCAAATTATAAATGAAAAACAAACAAATCATACCCAGAGTGCATGTACCCAATTTAGCCTCTCTCTCTCTCTCTCTCTCTGATCCATTTTAATGCCTTCATTTTTCCCAGGTTTTCTTTTCATATAACCTGAATTTGATCCCTGGTATCCACATAAAAGATCCATATATTAGTGTATACCTGAAGTGTTAGCATTGGAAATGTGGAGACTGGAGGATTGCCTAGGGCTTGTTGGCCTGCCAGTCTAGCAGAATTGGCAAGTTCTAGGCTAAGTGAGAGACTCTGTCCCAAAAAGTAAGGTTGAAAACAATTGAGGAAAATACTTGATATTGACCTCTGGCTCCCACAGTCTTATGCACACATGTGTAAGAATACACACACACACACACACACACACACACACACACACACACACACACACACATTCTGAAATAGAAGTACTTTAAAAGAATTAGTAAATGAATCAAGAATTTCCAGCAGATTAGAATTTTAAGAAGAGAACTATTTTCTTGAAGAGATTTTAATGAGTAAAGATTTTGGAGAAACACAGGAAAGAGGAAAACTCCTGTGAGCTCAGGGCTTAGTACATAGCTGAAAGACGTGCAGTACACATCTACAAACTAGATGTAGACATTGGGGCTAATATGACTAGCTAAAGCCAGAGTTCCATCTTACAGAGTTCATCCATTGCTCTCAAAAATATTTCCTACATAAAGCTCACAGTGAGAGACTCTAAGGCATAAAGAGCTGTCAAGTAAGGTGAGGTTTATTTGCCAATCTTGCTGTGTGAACTATCCTAGACTGGGCATTCACCTCTGAATTAGACTCACTGGTATTCTTGAAAGAACATACCCTGTTCCTTCAGATAAACTAAACTGTAGATAAAAAAAAAAAAACAAAAAACAAAAAAAAAAACAAAACTATTACAATGACAGTTGTAATGCCATAAAATAATCTTGAGTTCATAAGAAGTATTTTCATAATTCATAAGAAATTCATAAGAACTATTTTCAGTACCAAATTACAAGATGCATTTTTTCTACTTCTGTCTATACTCTGTCTCTCAGTGATGTGTTCTTTCTTTTTCTTACACAGATAACATACATGTACTGCATTTGCTGGATGATACCAATCTCTGCTTTGTTTTGCATTTAATTTCATTAGCCTGACTACCATTATAAGGGGCACCAAAGAGAGAACTTCTTCCACAATTAACATCCAGAGTAAAAGAATGCTGCTTAACTGCCATGCAACCCCAGGGGAGCACACCTGCAGCAGACGCCTGGCCCTTGTCTCCTGTCACTATAGTTTATCCCCAATGAAACAGTGTGGGGTAGAAGAGACTCTAGAGGTGGATTGATTGAACATTTTAGGGAAGCTTAAAGAGTGGGTTCCCTCTCTCCTGCCGTGACAGGACACATCCTTACCTACTATATGGCAGGGTGTACAAGGTACTATTATGGTAGCTCAGCTATGTAACCCTGATCAGTCAGCATCTGAATCTTGGACTTCTCAGTCCAACCTGACAAATCATGAGATGTAAAATCCTGTGATTTATAGATTGGTCAATGGGAGATGTTTTACTACTATAGCACAAAATAAACCAAGACAGGTGCCTGCTTCTTTCTGCATGTCTGCCATCACTTTCTTTGCTTCAGTGGTGAATTGGCCAATCAGCAAGTGGGCTAATACCCTGAACATACAAAAGAAGAAATACAAATGGCAATTTTTTTCTTTTTTTCCTTTCTAAGATGTTCAGCAGGGCAGTGGTGGCACACACCTTTAATCCCAGCACTTGGAAGGCAGAGGCAGGTGGATTTCTGAGTTTGAGGCTAGCCTGGTCTACCGAGTGAGTTCCAGGACAGCCAGGGCTACACAGAGAAACCCTGTCTCGAAAAACAAAAAAAAAAAAGAAAAAAAAAAAAAAAAAAGGAAAAGAAAAGAAAAAGTCCTACAGTCTTAGCTATCAAGGAGTGCGAATTACAACTGCTTTAAGATTCCATCACCCCCTAGGTTGGTGGCCACATTCAAGAAAAATAAAAACAAACAATGGAATGTTTGTGGGAAGGAGGTTCTGTGTCAGACTGCTGGTGACAATGTCAACTGGTATAGGCATTATGGAAGTCAGTGTGGAGTTGCTTCAAAGCATTTAAAATAGTCCTGGGGAAGTAGCTCAGTGTTGGAGCTCAGTGTTGTGAGGTCCTCCGAATTGCTGATAAATAAATGGAAATACAATTATCACGAGCTAGATTAATCATTCCTGGGTAGATATCTGAAAGACTATGCCAATATGCCAGAATAAGACTTGCATATCCGGGTTTATTGCAGTCCTATTCAGAATAGCTAAGGAATAGAAAGCTTGTATGTGTGTTGGCAGAGAGATGGGTAAACAACATGTGGTACATGTATACATTGGGATTACATTCAGCTGTTAAGAAACTGAAATCATGATATTTCCAGAACATTTTTAAAAACTGGAGACAACTATGATAGAAATTCCATTGGACTCAAAAAGAAAACATATTTTTCTCTCATATGCTGATTCTAGATTTAAAGTGTAAGTGTATATGTGTATGTGTATATGTATGTATGTGTGTGTGTGTATGTGTGTGTGTATGTGTGTGTATATGTGAATGTGTGGTGTGTGTGTGCTGATTTTTTATGTAGAAGCGGGACTGTGATGTGAAAGTACTAGAAAGAAAGGAATCCTCATTTTTACAAAAATTTATTTTTATATCTGTCTGTGATGTCTACCTACACATGTTTTTGTAGTTACTTGCAAAGGGCAAAAGAGGGTTCAGTCCTCTGGAGCTGGGAATACAGGTGGTTGTAAGCCACCCAACATAGATATTGTGGACTGAACTTGGGTCCTCCTGAAGAGTAATAAGAGTTCTTTCTGGTGAGCCATCTTTCCTGTCCCCTGAGGAAAAGATCTTAAGGAATTTGAGAGGGCTGTGGAACAAGGACTTGAAGAAGAACTCAGTGTGGTGTCGTACATGTAAGAAAATACAAAGATGAAACTTTCTAATCTGTATGTTAACTTAAAATATGAAAAAAATTAAATGTTTTTTTTTTTCAAAAGGAACGGATGTAGAATGAAGTCTTTTGCTTCCAGTCCAATTTCCTTTTCTTTCTACAACGACTGTTAAGTGCTTTTCTTTTGAAATAATTTTCTTAGAACGGTGAAACAAACCATTCAGCAGATGAAACCATCCTTTATAATCCTGCAGATGTCTCATGAAGCATCCTGCCCAGGTTTTATTGTTTTGCCTTCCTGATGCCTCTGCTTAACTGTTCAAAGTAAGAGGCTGGGTCTTACAACAATCTTTTGATTTGTCTACTCTGATTCTTTTATTCTGATTGTGTTAAGGAATACAGAAGAAAAAAAAAACAGACTCATTAACAGATTAAAAATGGTTTCAAATGACTCGAGCACTGAAGGGGGCCATGTTTATTAAAAGGTCATGGGCAGGGCAGGTTTACTTACTTTGGAACTGTGTGGGTTTTTCACATTGCAATAGGAAAAAAAGAGTAGTTTATATAATTTCCTACCCTAAGCTTGTTAGGAAGCATCTTTGGGGAATTTTCAGAGTGTTTTATTAATAGCAGAATCACTGATTTACTCCAAGGTGATGTTATATATTCTGATGGAAATTTTTGAGTATTTTTTACTTTTATAAAGAAAATAATATATAATGTCAAACTAAAGAATATGTTATACAGAGAACATCTGCTATCAAATACAAGGTAAACAAATGTGTATTACTTGAATATCAGAACATGGTTAGAGGTATTCACTTTCCAAATTCACCGAAGAATTATAGAATTTAACAAAGGCATAGTATTCTAGTTCCTCTGAGAAGTTCTCAGTATCCACAAATGATTTGTACCAACACCCTGCCACATCATAAGCAAACTACCAAAGAGTAAGACAAAACCTCTTTCAGAGTGAAGGCATGGTACCAAACATGAGGGCCTAGAAACGGGTCCACCTGCAGCATACTATCTCATGACAAAAGATGTTTATGACCAGGCCACATCATATTTTTCTTAGAAAGTCACACTGAACAGTAAAAGAGAAAATAAATCATCATGAAAAGGCAACTGTGCTGGTAATAATAGTATCGTTAGAACTGCCATGAAATAGTCATTAAGTTATGTGCAGCATGAATCTCTTGGAGTTTTGTAAATGCTGGTGGTTCTTGGAAGGTAAATAAAGATTAACTGTAGTGACTATGGTTTCCTCTCTCTTTGCTCCTTGGCATGAGCTTTCACACTGTTTAAACTCAAGCTCCTAGCACCATATGGTTCCTGAAGCATCGGAGAGAGAATTAAAATTCTGCAACCCAATTTCGTATTTACTCATGACTAGTGCTTTTTGGAGCATGAGGAGAGAGTGTCTTGCTCTGCTCTGGTTCATCTTGGGACTAGAAGCTTAAGCCTTGTCCTTCTAGCTGGTCTACTTCAGGACAGTGCCAGCAGAACACAGCTGCTACTGTGGACCCAACTTGCCAGCTCCAACTCTGGGCATCAGCCATACTCTGCTTTCCTCCCTGGATCTGAGAATTAGCAAAAACTTAGATTCGAAGATTCCTTGCAAATGCCCCCCGTTCCTCCATTGTGGGATGTACTAATCCCATGTGATCTTTTTTCTTAACTGTTTTTCCCCTCTGGTATTTAAACTGAATCCTTACTGCTCCAAATTAAATCCATTCTTTCTAGCCCTGTCATTGCTAACTAATGAGAACAATTCCTCTCTCTGCTCTCGGTGGCTACGCATGGGGTATTTACGGATGAGAATCATATCTTTCTTTAGCCTACTTTCTTAACTGTAGATGGCACAGGTGATAAAATGGGTTAATTGTTGCTATAAAAATATTTTCTATCGTCATAAGAAAGTAATTGTTCCCCTCCGAATCATTTTAATTTCTTTGTTTTGCAACGATGTGCAGGGACAGGGAGGAAAACTCTTTACCGTCATAGACACGGGATCTACAGGAAAATGTTAAATACATACTATGCATGCAAGTATGGTCACTGGGCAGTTTCCTTTGTGTCACACCCCTCTGCTATGAGAGCCTCAGGTTTCACCACAGATTCTTTTCATACCTGTGGTCACTCTGGCCATCAAGTTTTATGAATGAGTTCTTATTGGAACAGAATCACATCTTAAAAGCATACTGTCTGTGTGTAGTAAAACCAACAGACTGATCTGCAAACTCCATAATGCCGACACGCTGCCCTTTTAGAGAAAGTTTGCCAACCCCTTGCTGTCTGTCCATATAAGCCCAAGTGTGACAGTTTGTACGATTGAAGAGTCTTTCAAAGCATATGCACCTATGTTGTGTTTATGTTGAATGTTCTCCTGTGTCTATCTAACACACCTCAGATCACCAGGAAGATAAGAGAATCCAGGCCAAGGCTGGGTAGGTACTCACTATGTGAAGCTGGAGGAAGTCGCCAAGTCCAGGGGCGCTGTCAATGCGTACTAAGATACCATCCTTCACAGTGGTGCTGAATCCCACAGCAAGGCGGTCAGAGCGTGTGCTGGGTCTGTCATTTGCTGGCCAGGTGTAGAGAATGAGGCCACCGCTTTTCCCAAAGATATACGTGGCACCAGCTGTAAAGGGAAAGAGAAAGGAGACATGAGGGCCACTGTATTAGGCATCTCCTGTTCTAGTATACTTTTGAGACTGCAGTGGACAGGCGTGGGAGAGAACCTTCTCACATTGCCCACTATTTGCTTACTAAGAGAGATGACTTCCAAAGCCTCAGAATGTGTCCATCTCCCCACATGAAGGATGCCAGCAGTGGGGGTGAATAACCAAGTGTGTTATTGAGAGATATTCAGCATCTTCTGTTCCTAATGCATAACAGTGGATTTCCTGGCTAATGAACTTTGTTGCATGTTCACAAACAACTTTCGCTCTTCTGTAGCAGCAGAGTGGGCCTGCCATTTGGCTAAGACAGGCATGAGGTAGAAACTTTGTCCCCTGACTCTGGCTATCAGAATATTCTCACCAGTGGAATAAGTCTTTCAGGAATGCCTTGCTATAAAGTTTGCACTGAAGAAGCCCAAAGGTACAATTGCTTTCCTCATCCATAGAAATAAGTGTGATCTTGTGACAGGAAGCGTTATAGGTGAAACAATATTTCTATAAATGACTGGAAACAGTAATATTTAGCATTTCAAAATTTCAATTGTAAATATAAAATTAGTTTTTGTTTATTATACAGTTTGTATGCAAGAGCTGCAGATAACTTTAGACAGGAGTTTTTAGAGTATCTGTATCTTGACTGTTGTGACCTATCATACACTGTCAAATGTGACCTTTTCCAAAGTGGTAACAAAGTTCACTAATTTTCAACCATTTTTGTATATTTCTAATGTGGTGTTTCTAGAGATGATCTAGCTGGATGACTCAAAGTATTTATGTGTTTCATAATTATGTTGCTATAAACATGCTGACAGAAATTATTTCTAGAGTCTTTTAAGAATAAACATTCTCTTCCTCAATAGCCCTCTGGTAGTATTTATTTGATATTGGCACAATAGGTCTCATCTGTTTTTAGAAACTAAAATCTAGAAAGGAAATATAGAAAACCACCTCAAGATAATGACATCCTCACTTAGCAAATGATCTAATTATATCTAGTTTATGCTTTATTCTGGTTTTACTATTTACTTCCTATTTTTACTATTATCAGCATTAACCCTGTGTTACCAAGAATACATTAATTGAAGTTACTTACAAACCCAACATGGAGAAAGCAAAGCAAATATTCGTAGACAGTTGGTCATATTTGCCAACTTGATGGGATCTTTAATTACCTATGAGTGCCACTTCCCAGTGTGCCTGCAAGAGATGATCTAGACTAGGTTAACTAGTGTGAAGACACGATCTGAAGGTGAGTGAGCAAGGTTGTGGATCAAATATGAAGGGAAATGCCAGCTGAGCCGCAGCAGTGACCTCCCCCAGCTTTCTGGCTGCTGATGGACAGTGACAAGTTAGTTGTCTGGAGCCTCTGCCACCACCATTTGCTGCCTGATGGACTACATCTTTGAACTGTAAGCCAAAAAAAACCCCATCTCTCCTCTAAGTTTATTTTTAGTAGGACACTTTATCACAGAAAGCTGACAGATAACTAATAAAGATTACTATTTTAAAATAGTTTAAAGCCTATATTAAGAAACACATAGCAAATTGTAAATTGGGGAAGAACCTATAAATTTAGTAGCCAAAATATATATGACTCTGTAACCTCTGAGGTTTTACGCCAGTTACCCGTAGCACTTAGTTTCATACAGTAAACTTCCCAACATCCAAAGATTATTTGGTAATAGATTTTCCTGTGTGTATCCCAGTGAACTTGTAACTAATTTTGTAAACATTAGGCAACCGTTCTTTCAATCTTCAACAGTTACTAAAAATCTCAATCACTGGTTTATATCTGTCACAGTTAACATATAGAAAATATTGAAACAAATTACATCGTCTGTGCAAGCAATAGATTGTATAGCTTGCTTAAAAATAATGGGCTCCTTTGGGCGAGAATTGGGAGTTTTTGCCCTATACTGTTCCTGTCTGTGTATAAGCTCTAAGCCATCTGAGATGTAAGAAAACCCACTCTCCTCTTGAAAAGGTCATCTATGAGGCTTGTTTATGTTTTCTCCATTTGTATATCACAAGCAGCACAGAATTTGTGTCCCTTTATGAGCTTTTGAATCCTTAGGAGAGTCTCCAGAAAGCCCTTCAGAATCATCTAGAGAAGCTGGGACTATGGTATGCAAAGTTTATGTTAATTCCATATGCAAAGCAGTGTTTGCTCTCTCCTACCCACAAACACCCTCAAAGCTGCTTAAAATTAGAAATCTCGGTAAAACAATTTACGCTTGCTATCTCTCCATCTGTGAAGAGTTTAAACAAGTCCTTTTCTGTAGATGATCACAAATGTCACCCCTGCTTTCTTCCTTCTTTATTTGGAAAACTGAAGGTTATTCAGTGATTAATGTATAAAATCACCAAAAATGCAAATCAGATGGTGACATTTCATGCCAGTTTATAAAATCTTACCCAAGTCTGCCCCGCATTCATAGTGAATTTGCTACAGAGGTACATTCCTACACTCCCAGGGAAGAATTTTATTAGCACAAAAATAATGTTAAACATGCAGAACAAGGCACAAGGCTTTATAGTTTGCTAAGCCTTTTCTATAACCTTAGGTGGGGCTCAGCAATTGCAGGGGCTGATTTATTTGTTAAGTTTTACAGATATGCAAACAGAGGCTCCGATATCAGTCTTAAATCAGGGGCATCCACTATTAATTGACACTGATAGTTCTTTTTATCCCCTATCAATATAATTATAGAACATGATTGGACAATGGAGCAAAGTTTTTCACCTTTCCATACCTAGCCTTCCACACTTCATGTTTTCTTGAGCTGATGCAGAACATAGGCAGAGCCACTACCCCAAAGCAGAGATGCTTGACAATAGTTTCTGTTTTTAGCAAGCAGCTAAGTCTACAAATTCTCTTTACTTCTATGTTTACCCACTGCTCAGTCCAATAATTCTCAGTGCTGTACTAAAGAAGCTGTTCAAAGAAAATATAAACCTCTTACATATTGTGTTTAGAAGTCATGATGGCGTTACTTTTTAAATCAACACAGGAGAAAACCTCATTGTAACACTAGCAGAGAGGTTAAGTAGATAGAACATCTAATTTTATGAAGCTAATTCTTTTTTTAGTTCTGGATTTACAATGACATGATCATAGATAAATCTAACTTTGTAGATGGAAAGGCATAAGATATAAAAGGTGCTGGGTGTTGGGTTTACTCTGCAAAGCACAAAGACTGTAGAAACCTGTTCTTGGTATTGAGCAAACTAATAAGGGTGACCAAACTTCCCAAGTCTTCCCACAGTCTAACAATACTGTTAGATGAAGTTAATTAATTGCCATAATTTTCTATACTGACAGTGTCATTTTTCTAGTTTTCATGTTTTGTTTTTTTTGTCTTGAATGGTTTTTAGAAATAAACACAAACTTTCTGTTCATTTTAAACACAAAATGTTTAGAACTTCAAAGGAAGCTTAATTCTATTGCTTTAGAATTTCAACTTTTTTAAAAGAAAACAATGTTATTGTTAAATGACAAATCAGTACTTGGATAATATCCGAGGATCCCTTAAGAAACCTGTTTGAATCTGTTAAAGATCTTCACTTCTGAGTCTCTTGATTACTACAGTTTGTGTTCTCTGTCCTGAGACTGTATTTCTGATGGACAGTTGCTGACTGGACTCAGTATGGTGGTGCCAAGATCAGGCTATGTTTGTGAATAATCAAAACAATATAAATTTAATCCATTCAAGTTTTTAAAATGGGGAAAAAAAGTATCAGTTGAAATAAAACTGGCTACAGCTGCCTTTGAGTCATTTATTTAAGGCCAGAGCATTTATAAGGGGTGGAGCGAGGCTGCTCTGCAGTCTCTACCAAGATAGTGTTTTGGGAATGAAATCACTGCATAGCTACCACCAATTAAGATTAAGTGGATATGTGTCTTAGCTTCGATACATCGCCATTTTACCCGCAATCCATAAATAATGGCCTTAGGTTACTGTTTCAAGCAGACTAGCCACATATGTAGCTTGAAGTGAAGGAGCAGTTAGAATTTCAATCAAGCAAGCAAAGCTTGGGGTGGGGTTCAGGTGTAAGAAAAGTAGTTTGGCAGGAGATGAGGTCCATCAAGCTGCAATGTAAGGTAATCTGGAAGAAGTTGTGGAATGCAGTTGGATGTAGACATAGAATAAATAGCTAAGCAGATGAGTTAGAATTTTTCAAAGAGAAGAGGTGATAATATTGTTCTAGTTCACATCTCTTTCAAATATTCTGAAAACATTGGTGGATTTTTCTACTCAATTTACCAGAATTTAGTTGGTGACAACTCAACTCTTCCTTGTTTGGATCGGTAGGTAATAATCATGGCTATTATTTTGACTTGGCAATTACAAGGCCCTGTTTTTATAATGATCTTTCTGCCTCCAGGTCCTTATCCAAGTCACCTATTACATCTTTGGATGAATACCAAGAAAGTAGTAATATGGACTTGCTTAAGATTCACTTTGTAGGTATGTCTGTATTTGTGTGTATTTATATGCATATCTACATGTAGGAAAATTTAGATAGAAAATATAATTGACTGTGATTCATTTATTATTTTTGCCCTTCAAATAGTTATAGACAACATTATGTCTTTGGAAAGCCCTCAAATTCTATGCTAATTGGATGTTTATATTGTTTTATATCTTTAATACAAACCAGTTTTCCCTGAAATAATTTTTATTGTTGCTGAAATACAAATGCTTTTTGGAAGTGTTTCCCAGGGGAAGCCCATGAGGGCTAAATTTAGCAAGTGCTAGATAAATTACTGGAAGATAAGTATAGCCTTAGAATAACAAATTAGTATAGTAAGTGTAAACTTACATACCATATGGCATGCAAAGTGGAGTAAGAAATGGGATTGCACTGCTGCCCTGGTCCCTTTGAACACTGAGCACATAGACTAGAGTTCTATGATTGGAACATGACACTTCATCTGCTCTGTGACTTCCCTGCTTCTCTTTGATCAGTCCATCAAGTATAGTGTGGGACACAGTTATGATCTTTATCAAAAAACTGGCAAAACCCTATTGGAAAATACATGGACTCTCAATGACATAAAATATACTCTAGCAGTAGAGTATATTTTGTTGTAGCTATTAAATTACAAACTATCTTTTATCCACTCAATTACTATATAGGTAATAAAAAACCCAAGAGGCTTGTGGTTTACAGCTAACAAAAGCTTCTTCCAGCTAATGAAAACACAAAGTCAGGGGATGTCTTGCAGTGACTAATGCCTGAGTGACATAATTTCTCAATTCTTTTCACAGTGATCTGTGATTTTCTCTCTACCTCTCTCCTTATTTCTACATCTTTAGGGTTCTGAATTGTATTCATTTCTCTTCCATGTCTGTGGCACTCTGTGGTTTTGAAATTGCCTTTTCTGGGGGTACTTCTTTTGATTCATCTCACCTCAGCACTTACTAAAGTTTTAGTGGCAAATACTTTGTTAACTGTTTTAACATTTTAAGAAAAGATAAAAGTTCAGAGATTCAACAACTTGATGTGGCACTCAATGGTGGAACTGAGAACACAGTCCCATCCTGCCATTCTTTAGCTCCTCCTCCTGCCCTGTGCAGTCATGGTATCAAATGCCCCAAGAGAACACCAAGAAACCAACTGCCACATAAGGAGGAGGAGAAAAGGATGAGTGACAGGTACAAGTCTGCACACAACATCTCAGCATCACAGAGGCAGTCACTAAGGAAACAGGGTAAGTGGTGCAGATGTCACCAACAGCCCTCTATTGACCTATTTTTACTACTATGAAAATCAACAAGAAATAACTTCAAACACAATGATAAAGTGTCAATAGATAAAGTAAAATTTAAAGCACTTAACCTTTAAAAAGAAAATTCATTTTTTTTGAGCATCACTTCCCTTTGGCAAAGAAAGAGTAAATATATTTGCTGTTTATTAAATTGAGAAGTGGAAACCAGTACCTAGGAATCAATATGTCGACAGGGAGAATCAAGCTCCATTTCTTAAGCAATGCTTAGGCAGATGAGGGGGTCTCTCAGATGGGGCAATCTCTTTCTCTCTCTTGAAGGAAGAGCAATGAAGACTAAATAGAAATTAATCCTTCAAAGAATTCAATATTCTAAGGATGTAGAAACAAGAGCATAATGCGCATGCTTCTGTGAACAGACCAATACTTATTGAGTATAACGCTGAATCTCTTCAGCACCATGGGAGTTCAAGCATGCCTAATGCAGCCCTTGCATATTAATATCCAGTGTCACAGAATAACTTGTGGCAGGAAGATTTAAAACTAACAAAATTCTTTCCTATGAGAGTCTACCATGATTTAATTACAGTAGTAAATAAAACCAGAGGACCACTCTTCATAGAGATTAGTTAACCGCTAAACCTGTCTCTGCAAATATTCTTGGAGCTGGTGACAGGAAAAGTAAGGATTTCCCAAAGAGAAATGAAGAAGTAACTTGCTGCTTCTAAGCTTAACCACTGACGAACATATCTATTTTTGGGGTTACCTTTTGTACTCCTTACGTCCCCAAAGTCTTCCTGATATAAAATGATACACAGTTTTAGCAGGCCCTCAGAAATACTAGCAAACACACCCTATCCTTCCAAAGTGCCAGGGAGGGATACTGGTGTTTCCAGAAACATAGCACTTTGGAAATGTCGTATCAGACAAACATAAAAGACAGGTATCTTTCTTACAGAACCCCAAGGGAGCTCTGCTAAGGATAAAGGAGATTTTTGGTAATATTGAAATTGATCTGAAAACAAAGCATCCAGGCCACTCTCAAATTCTCCCTAGTGGAACTGGCTTTTTCGAAGCTCTCAGGGCAAATCTTTCTTCTGTATCCTAACAACACTAATTGCAATACTGATATTAACAATAGTATTAATGCTCATATCAACTCCAAATGAGTTATTCCCAGCACACAATATAATATTCCAAACCTGTAGAGTGGAGAATTTACTGCAGCATTCATTTACAAGAGTGAGATGGGGAGGCACCACGGCTGGCATGGGTAACTTGAAAATCTGAGATTTATTTTATCTCCTTTTATGAGAGCATGAGCCAATCTCTGTGGCTTATAGAGAACTATCTCTACTCTTGCTATCAGCATGGGGTGACAAAGGAATGACGCCAGACAACCATTGTACCTATTTGTCCTAATAACCCCTTGTAGTGAACATACTAGACATATAGGATTGGGAGTTATTCTAATAAACTCAATGTAACCCATTTACATCTTCAAAGATTCTATCTTCAAACATAGTGTATGGATTTTTGCTATCTTTGGTAGTTCTTGGACCAATCACCATGGATACTAAAAGATGTCTTGGCATGAATTTGTGAGAACACAATTATTCAGCTTCTAACAGTTACTATCTCCATTTTAATGCTGAGACAAGTCAAACTATAATACGCCCGGTAATAATTATACCACACTCATAAAACTGTCAATTCTGCCAGCCAGCCTCCAGTAGTAGTTTTATACCAGAGATTATCTTGCAGCCAACATAATTTAACTTTCATAACCATATCGGTTTTTTACATAGGAAAATAGAGTAAGTCCTAAGCAATTTCACAGGATTTGGTTTTAATAAAATAAATATTAAGTTTTATTGTCAAACAAAATAAAAATCCAGAGCCCTCTGTACTCTGAGTTTCTAGAGGTGGGGCTGTTTAATTTGTCACTTGGTCAACAATTATGAGTCATTGGAAAATAATGAATCTTGGACCACCTCTTTGTACATATCTTTATATTGCCATATTGCCATTCAGGTGTGGAAAAGAACTGCAAATATAGGAAGAAGGAGGGGGAGGGGAGGAGGAGGGGGAGGGGGAGGAGGATGAAAAGAGGAGGAGGAACAGGAAGAAGAAGAAGAAGAAGAAGAAGAAGAAGAAGAAGAAGAAGAAGAAGAAGAAGAAGAAGAAGAAGAAGAAGAAGAAGAAGAAGAAGGCGCAGTCAGTGCCCATTCATTCAGCTCAGCTATTTGTCACTTCACTTCAATGTGGAAATATTTTATAAATACTCATCAATTAGGGTTCAGAACAGTGCACATGATCAAAGAGCACAGAGCTTTCCATTTATAAAAGAAAACTACCCACACAAGCCCTGAATGACTTCTCTCCAGTGAATTTTTGGCAGGCTTCAGTAATAAAATCACACCCATTTTGTTTCAGATTGTTTTCTGTTACCTGTTAGTTATTAAATCACATGGCAAATTAAAAAAAGAAAGCTAATAAATGAATAAACTTTAGATTTCACTTCATAGGGTTATATGAGGGAGAGCAATATGAGTTTCCTTTTATTTCATAGAGCAATAACTAACAGCAAAGACCATATGTACATGTCTGTTAGGAAAACACAAATGAACAAGACGAAAGCACAAATGATCATCTGGAATTACTCATCACCCACTTTGCAGTGTTATTTTTTTCAGGACATATGGCTTCTGATAGCATCCCTAGGGACCTAGTTAGAATAAAGGGGGAAGTTCAAACTACTTTATTTGCTTCCTTTTCTTCTTTTATGCCTTAGCTTTGAAATACCTTTTCTGAGAGAACTCAAGGAGCTTCTACAAGCTGACTATTCTCTGGAAGGGAAACACAGATGAAAAGCAGTAGCCTTGATTTAAATGCCTCATTTATATGGACTTCATACTTTCTAGGGCCAGGGGCTATGCAAAGATGATTTTGGTGTTCTGTGCACTAATTTATAAAACACAATTTCCCTAAAAATTTTGTCTAACATTTTTGAAGGGGAATGACTCTGAATTGTATAACATATATATTTTAACTGTAGGAATCATCTCAGAGTTAGTGAAGAGGAAGGCATCTGAACTATGATGGCTCATGTTCCTTATTCCATAATGCACCTTTTTTTTTTTTTTTTTTTTTTTGGTTTTTCAAGACAGGGTTTCTCTGTATAGCCCTGGCTGTCCTGGAACTCACTCTGTAGACCAGGCTGGCCTCAAACTCAGAAATCCGCCTGTCTCTGCCTCCCAAGTGCTGGGATTAAAGGCGTGTGCCACCACTGCCCGGCTCCGTAATGCACCTTTGTCTTCACTGACCCAGTATGTAATACATATCTGACTTAACTGTAGCTCAGTTTGGATGTGATTCAAATGGTGAGAGAGGCTCATGGGGTTCCGCCCTGCCTGAGTAGCTACTAGCAATTGATGGAAACTAGGGAAGGGATAGCCATTTTTCTTTGGGGGGGGGGGTAAGGCCATTGGTAGGTTTCTCATGCATCAGTAAATGATCCCATATCCATTCACATTTGGGTAACATTAATTGGATGCAGTAGATACTGAAAAAAAAAAAACAAAGAATATTTGTACAAGAAGTTGAGATAGAGATTTGTTAGGGAATATCCTGGAGATAGTAGAGAAATGGAAAATGGATATAATCAGAATATGTTGTATACAGGTATGAAATACTTTTTATACCTAATAGTCTTAAAAGCTGTAATAAAGATTGCATTAGGACACAAAAAGCCTGGCTCTGTAAAGTGTCTGTTGTACAAAGATTTGAACCTGAGCTCAGATCCCCAGAATCCACACAAAAGGTAGATATGGTAGTGCTTGTCTATAAACCCTAGGGAAACAATGATAGGATTATCCCTAGGCTTGCTGGCTCACCTGTCCAGTCCAATTGGTGAGCTTCAGGGTCAGTGGGGGGCCCTGTCTCTCCAAGATGAAAAGTGATATGGGAAGATGTCCAACATTCACTTTTGGCTTCCATATAAACATACACATGTACCCACATATGTCTACCCCTATAGAATACATACATACATGTTACTACACACATGCACACTCAATAAAAAGAAATAATTTAATCTATCAGGTACAGCTCAAAGTGGAACGGCATTATTGTATCTGACCTGTATATCTGTTTCAATGAAGGGACAAGTCTCTTTAAATGCAAACTATTGTTTTTCTCAATCCCATTGGGATTCAAATGAAATAATCAACATTAGCATACAAAAATCCTCATATATCATGGACAAGGTTCCTAGCTGAGGTCTTTAGAACATTTTGGAATGATAGATAAGAACCCCTGATAACTTTCACAGGAGCTGAAAAATCGAGGAACAAAGTATGCTGATGAAATGGATTGACAAGAAATGACAAGGTCAACAGCTCAGGAGTGACACCCAAGAAAAGCAAATGCTCATTAGATTTTCTGTTTGCGTTTTGTTTGCTTTATGTTAAGACAGAAACACATCTATCCCAGGCTAGCTTTGAAGTCACTATGGAGCCCAGGTTTGCTTCAATTCTTAATTTTCCTGCCTCTACTTACTAAATGATCAAATTTATATGTATGTGTCACCATATCAGCTTCAGCATTTCGTATATGTTTTATATTGGAACAGTTGGTGTTCTAGTTGTGTTCTTTTGACAAATACTTATGGATTTTATAGTTAGGGTATGCAATGGACAATGAAGGCTGATGAGAAAATCTGTGAGTGTGCAGGCCCTCACTTGACCCTCATACAATATGCCTTGACTTGGGGCTCACTGAGTACCAGATGTATAACACTCATTCAAATTTCTGTTACTTAAACAGATTCATAGTTTAGACTAATTTGTTTTAGTTACCCATGTGAACTAAGATACTAAAAAAAAAAAATCCAATATATTATTTTTTCTCTTTCTGAAATTAATTGTTGTTATTATACAAAGTCATGGGCCTCAATGAGATATTTTAATAGTAATTATTCATCCCCTATTCTGTTGCCTCCCTGCTCCCACCCTGCTCTCCTTTGCCTGCTCTTCCTTTTAATCAGGCCTTCCCTGCTTACATGTTCCATGTGTTCCACCACGCACCACACCACTTGCCAACCCCACCTTAAAATATCTTCATCCATTGCCAAGGCCCCCATTCCTAGTTCACACACGCTAACATACAGCAAATATACAACAACAAAACCAAATCAGCTTAGACAATATCCCTTATGCATTCTCATACAATCTTGAGAGTAAAATCAAGGGCGCATTAAAATGTGAATCCAGGACTAAAAAAAGTAGTGCATTGCAACATTAAATGTATCTATTCACCATAATTTATTATTTCAACAAATTAAAAAAGAATTAGAATATAATTTTATCTAGGACTTAACAAAATCCTAGAGACATTCCTTTCCAAACTTTAATTAAAACAGGACTGAAGCAAAGTGTTTTAAATATGATAGTAACTATCAAAACCAACTAACGTCACAACAAGTAATAAAATGTATATACAGCCTTTGACAATGAAATCAGGAAACAGAAGTTTTCATTAGTACAGTATTACCAGACGTCATTTGAATGCTCTTATTAAAAGAGTAAAGCAATAAAATAAAATAAGCTACAAATATTGGAAAAGAACTTGATTAGTTTTTAAAGGATCCACGAATAAATACCTACGTATGCCAAATCTTCAAAACCTATTAAATTAAGTAAGAACAAATGGTAAACTGATAAGTTCCAAACATGCAAATCAATAGCTTTGCACCCTCTCAAATTTGATGCAATGATTTCCACAAGATTAATAAGACCACTTAATGGAAAAAATACAGTCTTTTATTGGAAAATTGAACATACAGGTGGAAAGAATGGCTCGGATACTGATACATTAACAGTTAATATCCAGATTACATAAAGAAATACAAAAGCTAACCCCTAAAGTCCACTTAGAAAGTGCGACGACTTGAAGATGTTATCTAGTGGTGGGATAACTTCATCATGTGAAGGCCCTGGGTTCAATCCCTTGTAGTGCCAAAGAATGAAAAAAATAACAGGGTAAAGAGATGACCAATAAAAGCATGAGAATTTATGTCATGTGACTAATTAATATTGAAATGCCAATCAAGCCTACATTGGAATATTTCTTTATAAGTACTGGCAAGGATGTGGAGGATACTTTTGTATCATTGGTGAGAATTTGCAATGCTGTAGCCACTGTGGAAAAATGTACAGTGGTTCCCCAAAACACACGAACACACACACATACACACACACACACACACACACACACACACTCCCAGATATCTACTGATGATTGAATAAACAAGATGTGATCTACAGATACAGGAAAACACTACTTAGCTCTAAGAAGAAATTTAATTGTGACACAAAGAAAATCTACTCAAAATAATCTATAAATTGAAAGGGCATAAACATTTCCATATGTGAGTAACATGACAGTAATGGACAGGGACAATAGAAATGTATTAATTATGTCATTCTTTAATAATTCTGATCAGAGTTTTCTTATGCATGAAGTTAATAAAGGAAGAGAAATGCATTAAGAGCTGCCAAGAAAAAATTTACAGTGAAGAATAAGGAAGCCAGAAGCTTCAGAACATTCTCTAATCTCAGTAGGAAGGCATTCAGGAAGATTGTTGCAAACTCCAGGCCAGTGTCAGCTACATGGTGAGTGCCAACCATCCACGGGAACCCAGTGAAACCTAATCTCAAAACAATAACAACAACTAGTAGAGCAAGGAAAGATGAGAAATTAGAAGTTAGTAATGGGCTGGAGTCAGATGTTCTCTCATTAGTAAACATATTGCACCTGGGCAGACTTACCCAGAATGGAGGATGAATTCATAGCTACCTGATTGTTAGTCCTGAAAGGATATTCCATTTGGAGATCATAACCAGAGGTTGATAAGGCATGGTATAGTGTATTTTGGGAGCACAGAATAATCTCTTATGTGTAGCATATGAAGAACCAAGACAGCTCTAGAAGGAGCTGGTAAGACCTGTCCCTGTGTCCCGTGTCCTGGTAAGATGATAGTTACTTGTACCTTACTTAATATGCTGATATGCTCCTTAAAGCACTTTCGTGTTCTTAACAGAAAGTCTTTAAAGAGCACACCTGCAAATGCCCAACATTTAAAAATAATTTTTTCTGAAAATAATTGTTTAAAAATGCATTAGCTTCCAATATCAATTTTTGATGCTATTTTAATTATTTATTCTTTCCTCATACAGTCCACGGACTGCAGCCTCTCCTTCCTCCCCTCCTCCCATCGCCCCCTCCCTTAAAGGGTAGCAAATGACCACTTTGGTCAGTAGAAAATAGGTCTGAGAAATATAATGTTGCCTGTGGTATAAGTAGACAGAAAAGAGAAAGTACACTATCAAAACTTAGGAGCCCAAGAATATCCTTCCTCCTTGAAGTTGCCTCTATCAAGTACTTTGTTGCTGTGACAAGAAAAATAACTAGCAAGTGCACCATCCTTACTTTTAAAGACTTTTCTCTATTCTAGCAGGATTGGAGGGGAGCACTTTCCACACCCACTCTGGCCCGTATGCTTTTATTCATGGAGCCCCATTGCAAGTCTATAAACATTCATTTCCCACCTCTCATCTTAGTGTTACTATGATAACTTTAGCGTTGATTCAACAGTAACGATATGACATGCTACAAATAAACAGCAGTCACTTCCATCAAAGCTTGAAGATTTGTTATGATGGATATATTCAGACACACCAGTCTCTTTTTAGAAAAGGCAATTTTATGGAAAAATACAAGATAATTGGTCTTTAGCTCTTGCAATAAACTTAGATGGCACCTGCCATATTTAAATTAATACGGTGCTTCTCCCTGTTAGATTAGACCTTCTGATTGAGTCAGTCATGTGAAAAGTCTCTGACACAGCTCATGCTTAGATTGTAGGTTTTTTTTTTTTTCTTGATGTGGGTGCCTTTTTAAAAATGATGTGATACTTGTCCATCCAGTGAGAAAAGAAATTGAAAGTTCTTTATTCAGCCACACATCCTGCCTGTCCTTATCTCTTTGCCTCAGCTTTTGCTTCACATTGTGCAACATAGGTGGCAGGTTTTATTGGACACTGGAAGATTCTCCAAGGCTATGACGTTGGAGCTTAAGCCTCTGAATGAACACTGACTCTTGAGGATTCATTCCATCCCCCACTGTCCCCAATTCCTGGTACTCAGGCCACCATGGTGTGTATTAAGTAGAACAGAAGTCTACTTAGTTCCTTCTAATTTAGCTTAAAACAGTAGCAAGAATAAAGCAGGCACCGCTGAAGATAAAGTGCCCTGGCTGGCACTGAGGCAGGCCATCTCACTTCCTGGGAAAGCTTGAGTGACAAATGAAGATCTTGCTTGTGGGGCCAAGTCTAAGCTCCAAGAAACTACCAGCACTGGAGGCACTAGGGACCTGAACATGTGGCTGCTGTGACTTTTTGCATAAGGTGAACTCGTTTTCTGGGAGGTCAGTGCTCTTGTCATTCCCAGAGATGATCCACCTTCTATAAGTTACTTGTTAAACTCCATCCTTTAGTGCTGGCTGACGGAAGCATGATAAGCTGTCTGCTTATGAGAGGCTCAGGCAGAGCCTGACAAATACAGAGGAGGATGCTCCCAGCCAACCGTTAGACTGAGCATGGGGTCCTGGATGGAGGAGTTAGAGAAGGGACTGAAGGAGCTGAGGGGGTTTGCAGCCCCATGGAGAGAGCCACAGTGTCAACTGGTCAGACCCTCCGGAGCTCCCAGAGACTGCACCATCAACCAAAGAATACACATGGAGGGACCCATGGTGCTGGCCGCATATGTGACAGAGGTTGGCCTTGTTGGCTATCAGTGGGAGGAGTGGCCCTTGGGCCTGAATGTGTTCGATGCCCAGTGTAGGGGAATGCTAGGGAGGGAAGACAGGAGTGGGTGGGTGGGTGGGGGAGCACCCTCATAGAGGCAGGTGGAGGAGGGATAGGATAGGGGGTTTCCGATGGGGAGACCTGGAAAGGGGAAAGCATTTGAAATGTAAATAAAGTAAATATCCAATTTTTTAAAAAGGGAAAAAAACCTCCATCCTTTAATATATGACCACACTTTTACTTAAAGCAAACATTCCTCCTAAGGTCATAACCTTTTAAGAAAGTCCACAAGACAACACTGGTTCACAAAGACACATCATCTATACCAGGAGCAAAGCCAGTCATAAATTATACCCTATTTATTTGCTTGCTTTTGAAATAGTTGATATTGAGCATTCAGCATGCTAGGCAGTAATTCTGCCTCTGAAGTCCACTCAAAGTTCCACTTTTACTTTCAGATACATTCTCAGTAAGTTATCCAGGCTACACTAAAACTTATTTTCTCCAGAGTTAGTCTCCTTGTGATTTTAAATTATGGAGTGCACCACCTGATGTAGCTAATTTAAAAAGCACACATATCATTAGCAGCCACAGACATTATTTCTGACCCAGCTGGAGCACATGTATATAGATTTGTCTTGCACCTTTTTGAGTGTCTCATACTGGTCAGGACCTGTGCAAGGCACATCAAATCATGTATGATACAATGGAAAGAGAATCAATGAAGCCACCATTTTGTCTTTAGTTACATATACAAATACCGAGGCCTTGTGCAGTTGCAGGATCTGTCCAAGGTCACAATTGATGACTGTCAGAATAGAATTATAACTTTTCCACCTTGAATATAGGTAACAGCAATTAGAACTCCAAATTCTTAACAGGACATCAAGAAGAGATGCTCAATTCATTGATTTTCATTGATTTTCTTTAACTTTAAAAACATTATTCAATGACTAATTTACAAGTTCTAATGTTATAATATATGATGCTAATATATAAATCTATACATATGCCCTATAAAGTGTTTACATTAACGAAATATTCTTTAAACCACTTCTTTTTAGGCTAAGAAGCAGCGGAACAATGGACAGTATGCTGTTGTTCACTGTGCTGCTTAACAAATGCCGAGGCATTCCTCTTGTCTACTGGAAACTTTGAGCGTTTTGATTTATGATCTTCTCTCCCCCTCAAACTCAAGCCTATGATAACCTCTAATATATATACTTCTATGCCTAGAACTGCTTTACATTCCATATATATGTGAGTTAATAATGTTTAATTCAGCCCTAATTTGCTCCTTAATGATACTGCTTGGGTAGCAAAACTCACTATGGAGTGGTTTCTTTGAGAAAGGTGAATAGAAAATATGGAGAGAAAGAGATAGAGAGAGGGGAAAAGGAAAGAGAAAGATAAGGGGGAAGAAGCAGACAGATGAGAATTTGGGTTTATGGTAAGAATTTGGTGTATGGCAAGAACAGAAGGAGCATGACATATCTCAGCCAGTCCAGTATATTTTCTGTGTTTATTTATTTGGAACTTACTTTCTTAAGTACAGAATTATTCAAATCTTCATACTTGAATACATGGGACAACATATCATATGCAAAGGAGTCCTATCCTTATTCATTGATCTTAGTCCACAGAAAATGAAAGCGGAATAGTATAAAATCCTTACCAATTTGTATATTAATCGTTAAAACAACTCAGCTGAAAGAAGACTTTTTTTATACCATGGGAAAAGACGTATTTTGGCATTGTGCCTTTTGTTTTTTTCAAATTCTACAGTTTTCACTATACAGAAATACACCACGTGGAAGTGACAGTCTACTGATTTGTCGAGATTCCATAAATATGGGGCTAACAAGGCAGAGTGCTTCCTCTGGAGGAAAAGAAGGGCGAAGAGGAGGAGGAGGAGAAGGAGGAGGAGGAGGAGAAGGAGGAGGAGGAGGAGGAGGAGGAGGAGGAGGAGGAGGAGGAGGAGGAGGAGGAGGAGGAGGAGGAGGAACAGGTGAGGAAGTGGAGGAGGGGATTGGGAGGGCTCTGCTATAACTTAGAACTTTGTTAGAAGCACTACAGCAGCAAAGACAATACAATGGCCATATAATCATCTTCACTATGAAATACTGATTCTTTAGACTCTTATGACATTCATGACTGATGTAGGAGCTGGCTATGATGAATGCAGAATGATTCCTCATAAAAAATACTTTCAGGGAATTTGTGTCCCTCCCCCCAGGACAAAACTGAACTCCTGGGCTCAGTTCTCATTTGTTCTGGAAGAGAATTTAGAGTCTCACCAGCAACTCTTTTACCCTACTCAATATAATCCTTATTTTGGTATACTGGCTATAGTTGTTCAAGAGCAACTGCATCCTTGGAAATCCATGCATGGTGTCTTGCTGGCTCATTTTCTTTCTCTGCTTGCAATTTTGTTATTTCCAGTTACTGGAAGCTAAACAGCTTTCATGCCAATCTCAAATCACATGTCTCCCCATTTGTCTGAAGGTATATATACACATATACAAATCCATACCTTTGTGAGTATGAATATATATACATATTAGTGATGTATCTTCAGATGTGTACATATGCACTTGACACATACAGATTTTGTTCTTGAATGTCTGAAAACTCAAATGTCATTTGGATTTACTGTTAAAAAACAATTCTGAACTGGATAGACTGTAAAATATTATTCTGTATCCTCTGCCTGTACATCACCTGCTTGTCTGTAGAAAATTAGTTGATACTTTCATTTAAAAAAGTATTAAGTTCCTACTATTTATTAGGTACTTTTCTGAGTGCTAGTGAGAGATCAGACAATATAGCATAGTCTTATTATTAATAGAGATAGTATTTAATAGAGATGCCAGGAAATGCCCAAATCAAGATTATATTTAGAAATTTTAAGTGCTAATAGGCGTGATGAGCAGAAGAGAGTCATGGTGTAAGCAGTATCACAATCACACCTGAGTGCCAAGAAATTAAGCTGTGTACTTCCAGAAAAAAGGGGGACCCTCTCTCATTAGAGAGAATGCTGGCAAAAGAGCAAGTCTCCGAGTTCTTGGCATGCTTGGGAGCAACAACAAAACCAGTGTGTCCAAAATGGAGAGTGCAAGGAAAGGAATATGAAAAAGATTGTCTGCAGGATAGAGACAAGACTATGCAGTCTCACGGGTATTACTTCATTGAGATAGTTCTTTTTCTGCCTCTCTTCTGAGATGGTGAATTAGCTTTGCACATATCTCTATTAATAATACAAAAGTAAATATTAAATATTACATGTGAGAGGGAAGTAAACAGTGTGGGGGAAAAGAAACAAACATATACGGAATGAATGAAGTAACTCAGTAACCATGAACTTGGAAGTCCATGGTGATCATCTTTGGACACATATAAGAAGTGGAAGAGAAATTGTGCAAAATCATTGGAAACCAAAACCACTGACTGAACATTTCTGTGCTCAAGATGGACAGTCAAATGTGCAAAAGCATTTTGCTAGATCTGTTCAATGACAGAATGGTTCTCCAAAAAGGAGTAAATTTCATACCAGACATGTTCCTACGTAAGTTAGATATTCATTGTTCACAGATGTCTATAGGTCCACTCTAATAAAAGAATATGAGTGTGTATTAAATTATATATATATATTTATATATGATTTTGAATTAAAAGAAAAGACTTGTTCATCTAAATTACTTTTATAGTCTCACTTAATTAAATCAGTTTTCCTATTTGACAAGTTGCTATAACCATTAGTGAAAAAAATTAATAGACATTTAGTAAAGTGCTAATATTCTATAAAGTCATGTTTTCACTACTATACTTACCTTAACACACTTGGCAGAAATAACATTGTGGACTTTATTTTTAAAGATAGTTTTTGGTAGAGAGTCTGAAATCTAGGAAATCCCACTAATAAAATCATCCATTAAACATATGCCTCTGACCCTTGCAATAACAGACAGACACACCTCCTTTACTACTTTACTTAAAACCGTGGAGTGATGGTGGGAATTCAGCAATTAAATCTGGTTTTTCTGAGGGCTGGGGAAGCGGCTTCTTCTCCCCATCTGTTGCACACAATGTCTAATTTTAATAATGGAATTTCATGTCAATATAACAATAGCACCAAGGGTTTCAGTAGTTAGGTATGGGAGGTTGTGGCTTAAGAAATCTTTCATCAAATAGACCCTCAGTAACTAATAGACAGTAGTACAATGTCAGTTATGGATGATGAGTAGGTTCTAGAGTTCTTCTGCACAGTTAATTCTGTACAGTGAAAGAAATCTGTGTGTGGTGTAGATCATCTGTCAAGCATCTTAACCACAACACAATGAAGGAAAATTACCTTCAAAAATCTCTTCCTTTTAACATCCTACAACGTCCTAACAAGATGTAAAATCCTGATTTGGACCTAAGAATTTACTGTGAAGTATTTTTAAGGGATAAAATATATTTCCCTAGTATTTTGGAGGTATGGAAAGAAGGGAGGAATGGGAAGAGAGAGGATTAATGTACACCTAATAAGAATCACAAAAACGTCTCTGCTGCCTACAGAGAATGTGGCTGAGTTAGTTTTCACACCTTTCTTTATTTCACAACTTTCTTTAATAGGAAGAACAGAAATAATAAAAGAGAATGAGTAAAATAAGCTATGGGAACATTTAGGGACTCAATCTCCAGAAACAAAGCAACAGATTAAATACGGAATCAGCAAGATAGTCCAGTGTTCATGGACTTGCCGTTCAAACGTACTCACCTAAATTTGGTTCCTGAGCTCACATAAGGGTGGAAGGGCAAAATGGACTCCAGAGTGTTGTCCTCTTCCTCTACATATATGACATATGCACCACCTCCACACATGCACACACACACACACACACACAGAGAGAGAGAGAGAGAGAGAGAGAGAGAGAGAGAGAGATCATACTCATACACACATAATAAGGAATGTGATTTTTAAAGGTTAAGTTTGTTTCTGCTTGATGAAATGAGGAATTTTATTGAGATGAGGTTTTATTTTTTAAAAAGCTATATACTATGTGAAGTTAACAGAATGATAATCGATAGATGGAAAAGAAAGGAACCAAAAGAAGGTCGGATTTCTTAATCATGAGGCGTTAACAACACAGCCACATGCTGAAAAGAATTTATGAGAGAGTCCTGACAGTTCTATTTCTAATGCTCCACCTTCTTACTTTGCATCATGCAAAATCTTCGTGGTCTTTATTCTGTTCATTTTGCCAGTGTTAGTTGGACTGTAACTTCAGTAAATTCCTGGAAGAATACAGAGTACATAGCCAACTTCCATTTAATATCATGAAGCCAGTAATGAACTTTGAAGGAAGTATGTCATTAAAAGTAGAAGCCCAGGCTGGCTTGGCCTCTATCACATGGCATCAGCCTCACTACTCTCATGTTTATCCATTGCCTTAGAATAAAACCAAAATCTTTAAAATGGACCAAAGGTTCTCCATGGGCTTGCCATTATAAACCTCCCCTTGTTTTACCTAGCATCTTGTACCTTTCCTCACTGAGAGTTTCTTTGTTCTTTCAAGTCCTGGGTGACCTATTGAGAGGCCTTGCTTGGCCACACAACTACAGGTAAAAAACTTCTGTTCATCCTTTGTATTCACCCCCCATTCCTTTAACTTCCACCAATATTACTACATCTCTTCTGCCTGCTTCAAGAATTACACTCATGATGGCGGTGTTTACCTCCCACCTATACCAACTATCCTCACACTTCTCAGATTGTAGAAAGTATTCAATAATATTTAGGAGAAAAAAGTAGATCTTTAAGAAGATCTGTTTTCAAAATCATGGCCAGGTGACGTCCTGATGGCTATTTCTCACAGCTGTCACTCTTCGGACCCATTCATTTGTTTTGGCTCCTATTTCAGCTGACACAAATAATTCAGTGCTTGTATTCACAAGCTGCATCATATGTGCATCTTCATTCGATATATTTTTAAAGTCAAAAAGATGATAGCAACCCTTTCCTAGTTTTTCTGCTTTGATAAAAAGATTTATGTCCATAAAGACCATACTGAACTCATCTAAGGACAGAAGAGCTACAGGTCCAATGCTGTAGTAAGACTATTACTCTGTGGTGAAAGCGGCCAGAGAAGCTATTGCCGACATTTTCTCCATTAAGTAAAGAGCTAAATTGAGTCACTTAAAGGAGAAGAGATTAAGCCAGGGCATGATGAAGGTTGGCAAAGCCTGTTGCTAAGAAGGCTGAGATAGCTTGAGTAACAGTCAGATTCTTGAAGAGGGAGATGAAAGGAAAAGAAGGAAGGGAAGGAGGAAGGAAGGGAAGAAGAGAGAAAATGAACAGAAAGGAAATGAGAGAAAAGAAATGAAGGAAAAAGGCAAGAAAAAGAGATGTAGGTACTACCTTTCACTAGAGGATTCTTTCCAAGGTATTGCAGTGAAGGAGTCAAACTCAGTGACATCAACGTCTTCAGCCTAACAGGTCACATGAATATTTTTCAGAGGCACTAGATAAATATACTCTGAAAATTCTTTTCTTTCTTGTTTCTGCTATAATGTAATATATCCACTATTTCATGGCACTCACATGCTTCAGTAATGCAGGGGATTTATTTTTATCCTTTACCTCAGAGAGTTGTGTCGATTCTCCCACAGTATAGAACTACTAGTTGTCTCTGTTCTTCCCTCTCTCTACCTGACACCCTGGCAGCTGAACAATGGGGTTAGCAAGTCGACTGTTACATGAAAACTCTACTTCCATTAATGTCCATCTTTTCACTTGTACAAGGTCAGTGGGGGAGATTTCTAGGGGAAAAAGTTGCTCATGATAAATCAGATAAATTAGGGTGAATTGAAGGTAGTTAATCAGTTGCTTACCTCTCCTTGGGAAGTAGTCAATGCTGAGATTTGAACATAGCTAGGATTTTCTTATGAATATTGTTTTGCCTTGATAGATTCTTATTCAGGACTTTATGAGGAAATCTTTCCCTATTGAGCTATTTTAAATAATTACACCCTTCTTTTTGGAAAATGAGCCTACTGGGGTAAAGAGAAAGACTTGTAGACTAGATTAGTGTTTTAGTTTTGTCTTGATTAACAACCCTCACCTCATATTGATACCCACTCCTATTCACCCTATAGAATTAAATCCAACATTGCTTGAGCATCTACTACTATTCTTTTCAATAAATGCTTAATTAGTAGGGTAATTTTCTGACATGTATAAAGCCTTGACTTTGAATCTCAGCACAGTATACATTGGGTGGGTACTGTGGAACATACCTGTAATCCTGACATTTGAAAGACAGTGGCAGGAGATTACAAGGGCACAGTCATCCTCAAGGGCGTTACTGAGTTACCAGAGACATTGTTTCAAAATCAGTAAGCAAACAAACACCCTAGCTCTACCTTAGGCCAGACCATTGGGTCCATATAAACAGTTGTAAGATCCAGAAGGAGGCAGAAGGAAGCCATAGTTCTTTTCCTAACCCCACCCACATCACCCACCCCTATATCAGCCTATTCCCTCTCCTCCTTCTGCACAGACCAGGAAATAAATTGATATTGTGGAATGAAGAAAGTAATCACAAGCATTTCATAATTTCCTCATTGGTTTAGTGAGAAAGTTGCATCCATAAACTCTGAGGGCGTCAACTGCTGTATCATCCCAAAAGGTCTCTCATTTGCCATTTACCAAAGTTGTATCAAAAACAGCTTTGACTAGCTGACAAGCACAAGCTGCATGAACTCTCACCAGCCTGCGAACTCTTTGAAGTGGAAATTATGCACACAGAGCCAGCCCATGGCGGCAAGTCACAGATGTGGCCTCACCTGCTCATCTCTCTCCCTACTGGGAGAAGTGCCAGAAGTACTCAACCTCATGTAAAGTGTGGTGCAGGTCTATTAGACCTTTCAGGCTGCCACTGATCTCAGTGAAGGTCCGAAGCATAAGCATCCTCTGCTTGCTTAAAATGAAACATCTCTTGACAGGAATCACAGGGTAGATGGGGAAAGAAAACTCTTGGCTTCAGGACCAGTAAAATAACAGGATGAGAGAGGAAAGAATAAAAGGGGAAATGAGCTAATCAGATTTTATATCGTGTCCCAACAATGATGCTGTTTCTTTCTATTGAATCTGGGTAACACATTAAAAATGACCACTTCTGTGAAAATAAAGAAAAAGTAACTCAGAGTTGTAGTTACCCTTACAGCCAAACTTCTAGTTCTTGCTATGGAGTGAACAAAAGAAAACAAACAAACAAAAACTCACCACCACCACCACCAACAACAGCAACAAGAACAACACAAACCATATTATCTTTGAGTAACCAAGGTGATGGAAAAAAGTATATTTCCCCACAAAACAACAAACAGACAGGTGATAGATTCAGCATCTGAATTAGTAGAAACATTATTATACTGAGCTGTGGAGGAAGCTATTCTTTTGGAATGTGTATTCACAAGCTCCTATGCACAGACCTTAAATAATCTCTTAGTTTAGCTTTGTGTCTCCTAATTAAAGCAAACTGAACGTGATTCCCTAAGACTCTTGTACTTCTCAGCTCTAATGCTGTTAGGAACAACGGGGTGATGTAAGCACACATCACACGAGGCTTAGAGCATCCAAGAGCTCTGCACTTGCTGAAAATATCAGATGCTTTCAACAACACTCGGACTGCCATGCTTACTTTCCTTTGTTTATGTGGCAATGACACAGGAACTTGGTAAACCCACAGAAAAATCATTCCAGAGATGTCTAAGGTGCATGCTCTTACCACATATTTTTTCCAGCCTTACCCCTGATCTCATGCAACTGGACTTGGAAGAAAAGAAGTGAGAATAGGAGGAAAGAAAAGGAAAGACATATAATAGGAACAAATAGGTTAAGGACATTCAGGCTGGCAAGACATAGATCCTGTATTTGGAAGAGGAAACAGACTTAAATAGCACATCCATCTCCTGTGCTGATTTACAGGGCATTTTAAACTTGGCTTTGGCTAAAGACGTATCTTATGTTTATAGTCTCAATCCACATGGTGTGTTCTGATGCTTTCCCAAGATCTCCCAATCGTCAAGGGCTATTTCCTGGCAGTTCATTTGGACAGCTGTTTATTTCCCTGGGGCTTTTTGAAGTAGGAAATAGAAGAGCTGGCCAAGATGCTAGTACAGAGATCCTCTCTCTCTGCTAACTTCTGAAAGGTGAGGTTTCTAGAAAGGACCTTTACTGCTATTTGAAAGCTCTCGAGAGGTTCCTTAAAAGAGGATTTCTGCTAATAAAGACAATATGAAGCCTGGAACCCATCACAAGATTAACTCAGTACCAGTTTTACTGCTGATTGGTTTGAAAGCAAAACTGCTTTCGTCGATCAGCACTGTTGGGTTACACTAAGCATTCCTTTCACTTCCGTTCATTTCCTTATGTTACTCAGGGCTATAGCAAGGTCACCTTATATTCAGTTTTTCTCCTGAAAAGCATATGGATTTAGCAACCTACTACCAAGGGGCTATGCATCTATAAATAAAGAACTAGAGCCATCTAAGCCATGCCATATGGTGTCTAATTTACCCTCCTGTAAACACTTTGTGAATACTTTAACCAGTGATGCTGCTTGCTAGATTTTTTTAAAACAAGTATCAAATATAAAAACAGGCATTTGAAATCAGAATCTTTATTTTGTAGCTCTTTTTGATACACTTAAAATTTTAGCTGTTATATATTAAGACTAATGTTATGAGTTGGACATGGGTTAATTTCTAGAGCTAAAGAGTTTTATAAAACCTGAACAGCAATGTTCTAAAAACAATGAAGGTGTTGGTAAGATGTCTCAGAGGGTAAAGGTACTGACTGCAAAAACCTGACAACCAAAGTTGACAAACACTGGATACCACAGTAGAAGGAGAGAATTGACTCCCAAAGGTTATCCTCTGAGGCACACACACACACACACACACTCACACACAAACACACACTCATGTATATACATTCAAAAATATATTCTCACACATTATAACAACATATAAAATAAAACACTGAAAGACGGGATTCTCAATTCACCAGGACAGCCAATGTAAATATCACATACTCACACATATACACTTAGTATATACACACGCACTCACCCCAAACCAAACACTAAGGGATGCCTGGCATGGGCCCTCTGAGGCACACCCTTCCCCCATACCTCCCTCCCACACCCATAGAACATATATTTTATCTCTTTATCTTTTAATAAACACATCAGGCAGTGTACAATTCATCAGGAAAGACATACAAACATACCAATAATGAATCTCATTTGGTAGTACGCTGAGGTAGGAAGAGACGAATCATTTAATTTGCATTGGTAATGCTAGGAAATTGATAACTACCAAGAAAGAGCAGGGATTATTTGTGAGAGGCACCACTTAGACACATTGTCTGTAACATTCGTAGAAAACTTTGTAACAGCACCATCAGGTAGATGTTAACATTTCTAAAGCAAATGTGACAAAACCGAAGTATAAGAAGTAAGTGGCGTATACAAAGAAACACTGCTAGGACAGGCTGAAGCAGAATTCATCTCCATTTCCACCTCATTCTAATCCACAGGCTTTTATTTATTGTACCAAACTGCTTCCTCGTTGTTTATTTTATTCTGTACTCCAGACTGTAAGCTTCAGAAAGGGCAAAGTCTAAAACCATGTAGCCTCTTCCAAATGACCCTACTCCTCAGTTAGGACAGTGCCCGCATACCATTTTTAAAGGTTTGCTTTCGGCAGCAAATACACAGCTTATTACACTAAAGCACAGTGAACTTTGCAGTACTCAATACTGGGTTGTGCAATTCATACCGTCTACATTCTCACCTAAGGAAAAGGCCACGCATCATTCCCGAAGCAGCCTGAGTTTATACAAGTAACCGAGAGAACCCAGAAAGCAGGCTCAGTGATGTTCCTCTATGGAACCATGGCTATCATTGTTATGAAGATGTGTTAGCTACTATAATGTAATGCCCATTATCAGTCAGTGCTTCATAAGCTTATAACCCATTTTAAGAGAAATACGACATACCCAGAAAATATTTTAAAAACCCACAATTTGGTACTTTTACATTCATGTAGCTCCCTGACATATGAGGCTTTAGAAACTTTTAACTTTTGTTGAATATTTATATTTCTTTATGTTAAACCTACAAAGGATACCTGGCAGACAGGCTCTCCAGAGACTCTGAGCTGGGAAGCAAGACTTAGATTTGTTTTTGACTTTGTCTGAAAAATACTGAGCTCACTGCAAGCATAAAGGAGTTTTATCTTTGATTATTGGGATTCAAGCCATCTTATCTATAACTGAAGTACTGCAGTATCATTTGCTTCATAATTACTGTTTCTGATTTTTAATGCCTAGAGCAAAGAAAAATATACATATAGACACAGCTGTGTGAAAGTTGTATACTTATCTATCTACATATAAGTATAGTGCATATAATTTTATTAAATAAGTATATGTCATATCAAGTATTTATTGAATTATATATAATTTGATATATTTTTAATAGATGTATATTAAATTGCTGTCTGATTTATCTTTGAACTTCCTAAACTAGTGAATAGAGCAGTCCCTTACCTGGTGATGAGTGTAGCTTATATTGTAAGTACAATGTCAGTTAAACTGTTTCATCATACATAACACACACACGCACGCCCACAAGCTTTCTAGCTACGACAGACTCTATAAAACCATAAAATCTCTCCTTTGTGGGTGGCATAAAGGTGCAGCATTTCTCAGCAGCTGGTAGAATCAGAACGTGAAGATTCACAAAAGAAGCCAGAATGCATCGTGCAGAGAAAATCACAGCGTGAAAGCAGGCGGGAAATGCCTTTCTGTGTATTCCAAACCCCTGTTTAAATGTCTTGAACATGACTCACAGCAAACATCAGGGGAGAAACTGCAACAGGCTGAGCCTGTGACAGACATCAAGTTGTGAAAAACTGTGCTTCTAGAGTGTCCTGCTGGGGGATCAGGGAGACAGAGCACCAGGCTCCTGTTTTGGGGCTCCATGGCACCCCTCTTCATTATCATGCCCATTTGTGCATATGATAGATAAATATTCAACTTTCATATGCCTGCATCTATATGTTTATTTTATATATTTTTGCTCTGAAATGTAGGGCATTCCTTTGATCTGGATGTAGAACTTTTCCCTATGTCTCTAGCATCTTGTCTGCGTACATCATGCATTGCTTCCTGCCATGCTTCCCACCACAGTGATAAGGGGCTAAAACCTCTGAACATAAGTAAGCTACAGTTAAATGCTTTCTTTCATAAGAGTTGCCATGTTCATGGCATCTCTTCACAGGAACAGAACACTTATCAAGACAATTCCCTAGCATACATAACAAAAATTGTACAAGCATTCTTAAGGAAGAAGACAATTGTGAAATAGAATCCATACACAAGTAAATGGAATTTTATTTGTTTATTTAAATAGATCATCATATAATTGACCAGGTAGATCTTTCATCCATTTAGCTGTAAAGAGCTTACAAAGCCAAAGGGAACTTTAATCAACAACCTTTAAGAGACTAGGTAGAATAGTAGATAGGTTAGCTCTTCCTTTGAGCACAAATAACAAGCATGTCCTGAGCCGAGATGTCCTATGCAAATGATTTCAAAAAGAAAACTCTTAGAGAAAGCAGTAAGGACAATCTCTAAGGACAGCCAAAGGGAAGTGCTATGGAAGAGTTTTACAGCCAAGGTGCAACATGACCATGAGAGAGTGCAGCAGTGTCTTGCACTCAAGAGTTTTCCCAAGCAGATGCAAGAGATCTGTAAGTGCAAGACAATATTCCTAAAACCAAAACATAAAGCCATACTGGCTCTTCCACGAGAAGGTATGGTACAGCTGGAAATATACATGAACTTGGTAAAATGTTATCCAAGGACACTGGGGTACCAATGGTGACTTGATCCAGATAGATATTTAGCCAAAAAACCCCCCAATTTTTAGAACTTTTGAATCTTAACTTCATCTTACGTGAGGACAATATGGTTATCAAAAGATGAAATAACATTCTTGGAATCTCATAGGCTGCATTTGGTGGACCTAAGTAAAGGGTCTCATTCTGGCCCAAGCGGGTCTCTCATTTCTGATGGCTGCCAGTAATGGTAACCATCCTCAAACCTCTGTAGGAATCAGTGGAGGTTGCTTATTCTGGGGTTCTCTGTGGCTTAGCAGCCACTCCATATGTGAGACTGAGTTTCTGTCATGCTCTTTTCCATCTTTGGCCTTTTTGTATTGTCCTGTGAACTCTGAGGGACATGACAACATGATGTATCCATCTGACATGACCAGGTTAGATGCTGCAGCAGACAATATGACTCAAGTCTTGGCATTTAAAACTGGATGTGCAATGAACTTTCAGATGGAGCTTGGGTTGAGAAAGCACGTATCTGGATTATTGTGAGAATCTAGAGTACTTTACTCAGCCCTGAGGAAACCTTGAGAGTCACTTCTGCTGCTCATCTACAGCAAAAGGAAGTTTCTGAAGTTGGGATGAAGATATTGCTTACAGTGGCACTGTCCTTCCAAAAGTTTGCCTCAGACAGCGAGAACCATATGCACAAAATCACTGAGCTACAAATCACCATGAATAGGATGAACATGTAAGAAAGTAGATTCGAATTTTTGAAACAAGCAGGCAACACAAACAAAACTCAAACACACAAAACCAGGAGAGAAGGGTTGAGTAGGGAGCAGGAGAAAGAGAAAAAAGATGAAGTGGACAGGTGACTAGAGATGGATTCTGAAGGACATTTTGTATTTTACTATACAACATGGACACCTGTTTTGTGGAGATGAAAAGCACTGCAGGATTTTATGCAGGGCTTCAATTATAAGTGGCAACTATGTGGACTATCGATGGGGGTCTAGGACGAGGGCCAAGGGAACAGTGAGAAAGTATCCCAGTGGAGGGACCAACAGGTGTGTAACAAACTAAATCAGTAGTTTTGGAATAAAAAGAGATAATACATTTAAAAAAAACCACAGTTGATAAAATAGAAAACACTCAAGCCAATTAGTAATTAACAGCACTTGTAGTGTAACTCCATCCCTAGGTGTTGTGTAAAGGCCTGAATTCTAACCAAACAAGACTGTTTTTCAATTCTCTTTTTCTCAAGGGTGCTGCCTGATTAATAACAACAAACACTTGGAGAGTCTTTTAGGCAACCAGGACGAATCCGTGTGCACTGCATTTGGAAAGCTTCTGGCCACATAGAATACAGGGACATGGAAGAAGGAAAGGAAGGCAGGGTAGGAAGAAGAGATCATCACCGAAATAGAAACAAGTCCGGGGCAAGCAGCCGGATGAGCAGTCTGAATTCACCAGCAGCTAGGAACGATTTCCGTTTGAAAAGAAACCTACGGATATGATACTGGAGCTGGGCCACATCTTTCATCTTTCATGGTGGTGCTGTGTGATACTGAACTGCTAGCAGGCCCTCCAAGACCAGTGAGGAAAAGAGAGAAGGAAAGAGGGATGGGGAGGGGAGGTGTAGGAGAAGAAAGAGGGGGAGGAAGAGGAGGAGAAGAGAAGGAAAAACAGGGGAGGAAGAAAAGGGGAAAAAGCAAAGAAAGAGGATTCCAGTCAAAAAACAAACAGTACAGTCACCAGATCAGTACATTTCTGTTTCCTAACGGTACCGAGACTTTCCCGCCTTTACAATAATCTAATGTTTAGTGAGCTTCAAGGTATCTTTTGGAACAGTACCACCCAGTGGAGAAGCATCCTTGCCTTCAGAGATGAAGGCCATAGGGTACTTTAGACCCTGCGAAACACTGTGATCAGAGTCCATTCTATGTAGAAACATATTTCAATAGGCAATCAATCCAATCAATCCAGACCTGCTGGTCCTACCAAGGGCAGCCTCTGCCCTCTCTTTCATACAGTTAGTATGTGTTCTCTACCTTAGTCAGTTGATATTTAAATTCAAAGGAAAGAAAAACCATGTTTATTGTGAGGGCTCACATAAAGGCAGAGGGTCCTCCAATGAAGACTGCTTAGTCTATTTGAATGTGGCTTTGATTCTGGACTTCTCAAGTGAGAGTCCTTAAGTCAACAACTCCCATGTCCTAATCCCGTTTGGGGGAGGGAAGGAAAGAAAGAAAGAAAAAAGAAAAACAACTTTTCTTTCTCCTTCTTGGCAATCTGTGGCTACCACAAACTTTCTCTTCTTATCATGAGCCTCAATTAAAGCAATTGCTTTTTTTTTTTAACCCATTTTCTCCTCCCTTCCTTCTGCCCCAACTTTGATTCACCTGTCGATTGACATTCTTGCTTCATTAATTGCTGACAGCTGAAAATGCAACCCTGGTCCCTCAACAAATTACTTCTAATCATTTCCTTCCTTAACATTAGCACTTCGGTGGACTGTCAGGGGCATTCACCAGGCAGTGAAAGATCAGAGCCTTCTGTGGCTCTGTGTTATATGACATTTGGCCTCTCAGATCAGATATTCGGCGTGGCAGCGGATGTGCTGCTGGAACCCACTTCCTCCATGGTTGAGGTGCTTATTTCTCCACTTTTGGGGATTGCTGGCTGCTCACTGCTCACCCCTCAGTCCTTCTTTGCAACTAGCTTGAGGCAAAGGGAATTGCCTAACACAATAACTAGACAGTTGGATAAGGATAAAAGGCACAAAAACTTTGATCCTTTACCCAACGTGGAATACACATAACACACACATGCACACACACACACACACACACACACACACATATATATATTACTTCTAATCATTTCCTTTCTTAACATTAGTACTTCAGTTCATATATATATATATATCTTAACTCCAAAGCTCTCTGTGAAATTGGCCGAGTCTTCAGGTGTACACACAGCTCAATTCAAATTACCCTTCTGCCCACCCTGATCTATTCACTTCCATTCAGAAGGGACTTGATTTCCCAGCCCACCCCCGCACAGAGGGCACACACTCTTCATCTCAAAAGCTGTCTCCAGGGAACCTGGCCCAAGGTAGCCGAGTAAGTTCTGCAGCTCTGTTCTGATTTGCATATCCATTCTCACGGAAAGATGACCCTATTCCATTTGCATCAATGGTGTGAATTTTTACTTGTTAGATGATTGTTCATTTTAAGATGTTTATCAGAGCCCTTGGATGTGGGCCTTTTTGCTTGTTTGACCCATGCTCAAAGGTCTGGGCATGATTCCCCCGATGACAGGTGTTCATTAAGAGACAGAAAACATGGTGCCAGTTGTATGGGGATTTACATTTTTATTAAACTCTTTTGACTTAAGCTTCATTTGTTTTTAATAGAATTGGTCTCATTTTCCCAAATAGTGCACCTGTGTTCATGACTGCTACTGGGCTGAATCCCGTTCTTTATTTTCTAATCTAGAGCTAAGCGGGGCACATGTGGCTGTTGGATAACAAGTGTCACAGATTTCACAGTATCATAGGCCACTGGTTTTGTTTCAGAAAATATTATTGCTTCTTGTCCATGTTGCATGCAAGCCTTTCCAGGGCTCAAGCTTTGTCTGCTATACCATGGGCTGTAGGTAAGGCTGTAGTGACATTCGAGATTCTAAAGGCACATAAGTTAAATGGCAAGACTATAACGTGCAGGTTGCTGACCATCATTCATCTGTTATCCTAGTCTGTATGATGGGACTGGCTTCAACGAACTGGGTGTTTCTCATGCAGTCCAAGTGATGAAGCTCAACCTCTTCATTTAAAAAAAAATGGACCCTGGGTCTTAAGTACAGGAAAGACATCCCAGTAATATAACGACTCATTCAATTAATGTGAAGTCTTGAAATATGCCAAATAGTTCAGGAATATATTGCACTGAGTCAAGTTTCAGCTAAACCCCTTTAGATCAGACAGATGAACAAAACTGGTAAACACCTGAAAGAATTCGTGCCATTCTGTATGAAAAGTTATCATGTATTGTAAGTCTTATTTCTTTACATCCTTCATATTCCTCCCCAATTCATGTTACCATAATTTAGCAAGTGATCAATATTGTGAACAGAGAAAATGGGCACTGAAAAGTGCAGATTAATTTTTAATTAATTAATTAAATTAATTAATTTAAAAGCAATCTGATTAAGTAGAAAAGAATTTGGGTACCACTGATATTTACCTAGGTATTCTTTGTAAACCAGTGTGAGCCTGAAAAAAATAACAAAGACATCCCATAACCTCTCAAAGAATGATGACAGGAGAGCAGAGGGGGCCTGCATCTCATAAAAAGGACAGGCCCTAACCTCAGGAAAAGTAAAGGAGAGGACAAAGAATGAAGAGATGCAATATCGTCTTTTGCTCCAACCTGAAGCATTGTAACCCAGAAGACAATCCCTGTGCTTGCAGTCCTGTCTCCAAACCAATAGGACATCCCAATATGATGCTGCTTTTTCCTTTTAGGGTAAATCTCCAAGTCTGTAGGAGGCAAGTCTTCCACAGGGAAAAAAATATGAATTCTTCTTAAGAAAATTGTAGATGTATCAGAAAGTTTCAATTACAGAACCTATGGCTTTCCAAAGACTGTCAACATCTCTCCCTGTCTGCTCCCTTTCCTCTGAATTAGGAAGGAAACAGATGCAACCTCTTACATTTATTGCACTATAAGTTTGGAATGTAGCACTGCATCATGGAGATTACATTATCAAGTATCAGGGAAACCCCAGAAGGTAACAAGAAATCTATGAGTATAAATTAAGAGGAAAGGGTATGGCAAAAGGAGTTTTCAGTCATTCATAAAAAAACCTTCAGCACTTTCCTCAACTTCAGTCTACATATTTTCTTTTCTCCCAATGAACTGTGATCTGAAAACCCAGTCACTAGGATTACATGGTTTTGCTTCTGAGTCAGTGGTGCCAGTCACAAGCATTCTGAAGTCCTCTGCTAAGCTCACATTCAAAACCATGTCTGTAAGGCCCCAGGATCTTTAGACTTTTGTCCTAAAGGCAAAGGCTCATGGTGCAGAATTTTCCACTTTGTCATTAAAATACTCTTTTTGAGAAGAGAACAGGAATATTTCACCAAGCTTTAGAATATTAAGGATCCTAACCCTAACCATTAAGTAATGTGCATACTTAAATGAGGGATGGTAGACAGGACCTGTTCTGAATTGCTTTACCTTCAGACTGGGACAATCTCAAGGTTCATACTGACAGTCTATGGAGAGCTTCTCAACCTGTGGGTTGTGAACCTTAAAAGATTCAATGACCCTTTCATAGGAGTTTCCTAAGACTATTTGTATATCAGATATTTATATTACAGTTAATAAGGGTAGCAAAATTATAGTTATGGAGTAACAACAAAAATAATTTTATGGAGGCGATTTCTCCTCAGAGGAGAAGGGGAGGGGAAGGGGGAGGATTTGTGTGAGGTGGTATTGGGAGGAGAGAGAGGCTAATATTGGAATGTAAAGCAAATCAATAAATTAATTAATAAAAATAATTTTATGGCTGGGCGTGGCGACACATGAAGAACTGTGCAGCATTTGGGAGTGTTAGAAACACTGGACTGTGGTATCTATTTCATTAAAACTCATTAAAAGATAAGAACAAATCCAGAATCTGGTAGCTAACTAAAGAATGGAAAATATTTCAACTGAGTAAATATATAGAAATAGGAAAATACAGAGAAGCTTTAATATACTGTGGTCCAAAGGGGTCAATGTGAGATAAAAACAGATCTTTATTAAGTCCTGCCACTATCTACAGAAACAAAGCAAAGACAGTAGAGATGAGATATTATATTTTAGGGCTTTACTCTTGGAAGTAATCAATCCATAATTGAAGAGCATTGCAGGTCTATTTTCTTGGGGTTGAGATGATCTTATCTTATTTGTCAAAGATAACTTTGTCTCCAAAGTTAGTATTGATGACAAGTTGACGGGAATAAAAGAGGCAGGAAAACTACTGCCAAGGAAAGAGTTAACAAGGTCTGGGGCTATGCCATAAGGGGAGAATTAATTGGAACATTTCATATGAAGAATCAGCATAGCTTACAAGCAGACTAAGTGTCTCCCAGAATAGAAAGCTGTCCTTCTCTCTCTCTCTCTCTCTCTCTCTCTCTCTCTCTCTCTCTCTCTCTCTCTCATTTTGAAGTAAAGATTTCATTTAACTTCACAGGTTACTGAAAAATGTTTAGATCTTACAACCCCTTTACCTAATATTTGCAAAGCTGATTCAACTAGTCACAATATAAAATTGTAATTACATTTATTTTGTAGATTTCAATGTATTTATGCAACATAATAACATGTTTTATTCTTTATCTATCATCAAGTATTCAAGTGTTATATAGAAATCTTCAAGTATTGTATAGTACTCTTATTATTCTTATATGACACAATATATAGAAATAGAGAAAAATATATCTGCATAGAAATAATATTTTCAAAGATTTTCTTTTGGATTAACCTAGAACTGATTATCCATCAACTTTATTTATAAGCTGTGCTTTATTTTTTGATTTCAGCAAACCTTAGGTGTATAGTCACAAGAAACTGAAATGTCACGTAGCCACTACCATGTTGAAGTGTAATTCTAGATTTAACCAATTCCAAGACAATAAGTGTATACAAGTTTGCACATCCATGCCTCAGTGGATACATGGCCCGCCAGGTATTCTTGCCTTAGTCTCACACTTCTTACTTTTTATGTTTACAGGAGGAATAAATAAAAACAAAACCTTATAAAGACTTAAATTATCTTTGTTTTACAGGCAGATCAGGGTTGGGGGCATCATGATTCAAATCAGTAGTCCTGGAGTGATATATTTTAAGTTTGAGTTCTTTGCCAAACTAAGATGCATCACTGCACCTAAGTGTTCACATTGTCCCGAGGGAGGAATGCCATAGAAGCAGTCCATAGCCTCAGTGAGTCTATGGAACATGTATAGTCATAGGGCGATGTGCTCATTGTGTGAAGGAGACAAACCATTTGCAGATTGAGATGATTCCAAATATCAGCATCCCATGGACTACAAAAATAGTCAAGAATCTATCACATATAAACAAGTATAAATAAAGAAGAGCATGAAAGAAAGAAACTAAATAATAAAAGGCAAAAACCATCTCCTTATATGACTGGTTTGAGTAGTGAGCTTTAAAGGCTTAGCAAACACTTAAACCATCAGGAGTTCTCAGTGGAGGCAATTGAGTGATACCTAAAATATTTTCCTGCTTTGGTGAGAAGAGAGTTCCCCATCCAACCAGTAGAATGAACTTTTGCTAATGAATTTCTCTACACAGAGGGCATGCTGACCTAAAATAATTTCTAGGTAACTGAAAACAAGAAAGAATTTAAGAAGATGTTCTAGGTGTGTTATTGTCTCTTCACTAGCTGAAGCTGCAGGTCCTATAGGAAAGCCAGTGAACCGCGACTACATGGGTAAAGAATTCTGTTACTGTTTTTTAGGTATGTGAATCTCTCAAAAGTGGGAAGTCGGCTGTGGCAGGAGTGCATCTGTGCTACTCCTTTGCTTCTGAGGCATCAGGATGTCGACTGCAGAACATGAAAATTCTCATCAACAAGACAAACTTTTATTTTCAAGATGTAAGGTGGTTTCTCGAATGCTATTTTAAATCCCAGCCTAGATTCAGAAATGGGGAATTTTTGTTCAGGCTCCTGTACTATTTACATTATTAAGGTCAATGTCACAAAATACCAGATTAAGTCTTAGTTTTCTAGCTATTAAAGAATTTTCAAAACGACTTTTCAAACATAATCGATTTTTAAAAATCCATTCAGATGAAGAAAATTATGCTAAGGATCCAGATAGGAGGATGGAAATATTTTCTATTGAAGTGCTACTTATTTTTCTATTAAGAAGAGAGTGGTGCTAAATTGGAGAGGGTGGCTTTTTTTTTTTCAACATAAATGCATTATTGTCTTAATTTCTAACATCAAGAATTTTTAACTGTTTCCCTTTCTGAGAATATTATGTCCATGGTGGACATTATGTCCATGGTAATTTTTAATACATAGCATTGCCCTTCCTTGGCTCAGAGATTCACCATCTTCCTATGGGGGTGGGGAACACACAGCTCTTTCACTATAAATAGTATATTTTCTGGTTATTTTTTCAAACGGGGGTGGTGGGTTTTTACTGATAACTCTGCAACGTAATGACATCGCAAGCAGGGGTGTACGTCTATGAAAGTCTTAAAGTCAGTTGGTTTACAACTGTTAGAAGTTGGGCATCATAATGGCAACTTCAAGCTGGTTATGTATCATGGCACACATTAAAATTCTCAGGCTCTAGAGGCTGAGACAAGAAGATTGCAAAGTCACCATTAGCTTAGAGTACAAATAATAGTCTGTTGAAAAAAAATCATGAAAGAATGAAAAAAAGTAAAAATGAATAAAGAAAGGCGGGAGGCCCGCAGGAAGGAAAGGAGTGTCCAAACTCCCCCTGGAACAGCAGATTCCTGTACAGAAAGTTCTGCAATTATACATTGAAACATTCAAAATTCTAGTAATAATGAAGATTCATGAGATTATATTGCTTACCAGGTACTTTCAAGTTGCTTGTGACATCGTTTGTAGATGGCAAAAGTAATGCTCCCCTGGGTTAAGAAATTTGGTGAGGACCGTCCAACAGAAAAACTGCAATCCAGAAATCACATTCTGGAGGCACTGGTTTTAGTTACTATACTCTACTACTGCTTGATAAGAGAAGTGAGCCAATGCATCCTGATGTTCAATAGGAAAAGGAGGCCACCTTACCCAGATGGGGCCATCATATACTACAGCTATCCCATCTGAAGATCAATTTCTGGAAAACAGGACCTGGTATCTTAGAAACATTAGGGGAATACATGTTTTCCTATCTTTGAAGAACTAAATATCAAATTCTGTGATTTCATATTCCTTCTAGTTAGTTTGCATCTGACGTTAAAGACACTGTTAGCAAAAGGGAATGCAATGTGTCAGGGCTCTATAATGCAGTCTTACTTTAATTTGCAGTCCAGAATATGTTCCTGGAGATCACTAAAATTTCACTTTTCTCAGAAGACTTTGTGTCATAGTCTAATGATAACCCACGACAGGCAAAAACTTAATTGACAAAGAATAATATTCTGAATGCAGGATGACCTCTTCAAGAACATGTGGCTCACCCCATTGTGTTTTCCTTAGTCATTCCTTCTGTATTGCCTTGAAGATAGGCTTTTATAGATCTGTTTCAAATTAAGAAGATTTAGAGGTATTGAATTAAGACTCGGGAAAATCATCTTTTGATTAAATCCTCAGCATTTTGCTTACCATTCATTCCTCAGACTTCATACCATTTACCAGTTACCAGTTACACTTTTCTAACTCTTACCCTTAAGCAGATATGCTCTCTCTCTCTCTCTCTCTCTCTCTCTCTCTCTCTCTCTCTCCATAATATGGAAAACCTGAGATAATCAAATCTGTTTCAAAAGCCACATTCAAAAAAAAAAAAGGAAAAAACAATGTTTGACCATCTCACATCTCACACATCTGTCAGGATCCAAAGGATCCTGAATATTCAAAATAGGTGCTCATTCTTTGAAACCAGGCTTGACATTTAAACATGGAAGTGACAGAAGAAATGAGAACAGGGATATCTCCATTACTAAATGCTGATACAGTACCCCTAATTGGCCAGCCACTTTCATTATGCCCTGGAGAGGCACTAGCCTAACCCTTATTAACTTGTTAGATATTTGCACACATGTGCACATATCCATAGCGGTACAGAGGCACAAAACACAGCATCCTTGAATTACAGGGTTACTGTACTTGATTGTGTGTGTGTGTGTATATGTGTGTGTGTGTGTGTGCGTGTGTAAGCCAAAGGTCTATGTCAGGGGTGATGTTTCAATCACTTCTCTACCTTACTGTTTGTCCAGGGTTTCTCAGTGACTTTGGATTTGACAAATTTTATTAGACCTACTGGTCCGGAAGATTTCAGTCTCTACTTCTCCAGAGTTGGGATTCTAGGCACAGTGGTGATTTGACTAGGTTTGCCTGCATAGAGTCATGTGTTTGAATGCTTGTCCAAGGGGACATGCACTATTAGGAGGTGTGGCTTACTGGAAGTGTAGCCTTGTTTGAGGAAGTGTGCCACTGTCTAGGTGGGCTTTGAAGAGTCTCCTATGTTCAGGCTCTCCTGAGTGTGGAAGAGCATCTCCTTCTGGCTGTCTTCTGATCCTCCAACAACAAGTTTGACAACACGATGCCATGCTTCCTACCATGTTGATAATGGACTGAACATCTGAAATTGTAAGCCAGCCCCAACTAAATGTTGTCCTTGTTAAGAGTTGCCTTGGTCACGGTGTCTGTTCATAGCAATGAAAACACAAACTAAGACAGGCACACACTATTGTGTTTTTATTGGGTTCTGGAGATCCAAACTCAAGTCCCCACACCAGCATGTCATCACACAAATTCTTCACCTTAGCTCAAGTCTGTCTTGCTTTTCTTTTAAGGCCCTCAGCCTGGTGCCTGAGAACTGCTCAGCAAGGAAAAGAATGAGCGAGCTGCAGCCTTGAACTAACAATTCCTGTTCTCTTAGTTTCTTTTAGCTGTCATTCCTCCAGAGATGTGCTTCAAGACTAGGAATTTCTTTTGTCACTGTGTCTCTTAATCTCTTAAGGAGGCTGAGGCATAAAGAAATTAGTGAGAAAAAAATATAACACCGTTTTCCCATGTACACCACATCTATAGACAAAGCTTCTAGACATAGGAATAATGATGCAGGGGTGATTGGGTAATTTCTCTTTGAAACATTCAGATGCATGGCAGGAATGTCTATTTTTTATTTCTTATGCTGGAAAGCCAAATACTTTCACAGAGTCAGAGACTATTTATTAATCTTCAAGTCACTTCGTAAAAGCTGTTCACTCTTCCCTCTAGGCAGTCGACACCATCACTTAAAAGCAGGCCACGGGATGGCCAGAGTCTACCCCTATTTGATTACAACTCCAGATTCCAGCTAATTCTGTCAAATCTGTTGTGGAGGGGGAAAAGTAATCAAATGATAACTGAATATATTTGAGCCCCCAACACATTGTAAATAAAAATTCTCATGTCATTTATAAAACTATTTTTCTAAACCCACAGGAACAAATAAGACCACAGGCAGGTAAAAGTTTAAAATCTTAAAACTAATAATACACCCAGGGGAGAAATTTTTCTGACAACTTTAACAAACAGCATTAATATAGAGCGTATGTTCTTCTTTTTTAATAATACTTGTATATAAGGAAGTTATTCTAAGATCCTAAACCACACCTCTGTCTATTTTCTCTTGCCTCCAGCATCCCAACACCCCTACAGCAACCCTCTCCTTTTCTTCATCCCTATATCCTAGTCGTACAAAATCCCTTGAAAATTTATTAACAATGACATTTGGAAAACACAAAGCCATTTCCATTCAATTAAATAAACACAGTGTGTTAACCTTCAGTTAAAGAAGTGGCCGTTGCTTTTTATGGGTAGCTGTAAACAGACTTTGAGCTTCACAAAGCCAGGATCAATAGAGTGCTGGCAAACAATAATAATCTCATGCACACTCTATCGACAGCCTCTCAGAAAATATAGTTGGACTTTGATGGGTCTGATGATTGGGGCCCATGGCCAGACATCATCTTTTCTCTGAGAGAATGTTGAAATGTCAAGAAAATGCCTTTCAGGGAGTGAATTTTTCTGTCATCTTTAGAGAAACCATAATAACCAAGCTTTGACATGAAGGAACACAGACCCCCAAGGGGAAGCTAAACCCTGGGGGATGGAGATGCTATAGATGGGAATAGTGAGGCCACAAATGGCCAGAAAAGGCCAGAGAGGTTGTCTTAAACTAATGTCAGAAATGATACTCTAATCACCATTGACAGTAAAATAATTGGAAGGGAGCAAAGATAGATCCATCACTGGTAGAGTCTCTTGTTTCCAAGATTAGAAGGCTGTGGTATTCTATACACACTGCTTCTGGTACCTGCGCTCTACCCAACCTTCATCTGTGAGTTCATTTCTTTTTCTTCAGCCATACTCAATCCCTATTTCTGCACACATGGAGGTGAGACCTGGACTGATGTTATAGTCTACCTACTTACTAGCTGGGTATCTTTCCAACTGCTTCTTTGGTTTCTGGTCTTCTCATTTCTAAACATGGGCAGAATCATTTCTATCTCACAATAATGTAGAATGATTAAAATAGATGATAGGCATGGGCTAGGCTTTTTAGAATACTTAATTTAAATTCATGAATTTAAAATAAATAGAAAAATAAATGTAAAATAAATTAGCAATATTTGCTTATCCTAAGCAGTTCCTGTAGGACTCTTAGTTTTTTCAGTGAAACCAGCATCATTCTCTTCATAGCAAAGATAAAATTTATAAGTAATATTTCCTTACTTTTTAAAAATAAAATACTACAAATTACATTTGCTGGATATTCATCCTAGGACAAACACTCAGCTAGCACTTCAAAGAAGTCAGCTCACCAAATGCCTTGGCAATCTTAAATAGTGGGTGCTAGTATCACTTCCTATGAGGACTATATTTACCTATTATGTATGATGTTGATACACTATAATAACCAATATTTATCAAGGATTGGCCTCACTTAAAAAATGAATCACAGAAGAATATTTAATCCTAGAAGGCCAGGGATATAATTTGGAACCTGAGTACATGTTAGTTAAATGTTTGTGATTAACCCTAAGTTCTACCATCTCTGTGGTATAGGAAGCATTTATAGTTTTCTGATGTTTTGGGATCCTCCTTGCCCTTTGTCATGGAAACTACATCATGATGACTTGCTGTCAATTAATCAGTCCACTCTTGGTAGTTCATTATGCATACGGTTGTGTACACAATCAAAGAAAAACTGTAAGCAGTATTTTCTAAGTCCAGAGCTTTGCTCTCTCTTCCTTAAAGAAAATAGTCAAAAGCCCAGGCAGAAGGAAAGGAGAGCTTGAATAACTGATATTCTGACACGCATCTTTCTAGAGAAAGATTATTCTAGAATCATCTAACTCTAAATTTAGTGACAACATTTTATGTAAAAAGCTCTGAGAATATGCTCAGAACTTAGCAATTAAGAGTCTGGTTTGGGAATTAGAGGGCTTGGGCTTAATATCCAACTTTCCTCTTAATAATGTTAGACATTAAAAATCTTTCTCGTGGTAAAGCTCAGAGAGTTAATATGATTTTTAAGTTGCCAAATATACGTGAAATGCTAAAGTTGCTTAGCTGAGCACTGAGCCTGGCCAATACTTCCCCTTTCTCTTCTCTTTGAAGCATATTAGGAATATTAGGAAGGGATCTTAATGTCATATTTGCCTACAATGCCCTCTTAGCTATGACCTCAAGAAGTTACATTTTGATTTAGTGAATGATCTGAACATGAATATGTGTTAATATAATCCCATGTGGCAGTCTCAGTGGGTGTTTGTATATTTCTAAACAATATATTTCACAGGTGATTACAATGTTTGAAAATAGGCCTGCGTCTGAAAACTAGATAATACTCATTGTGTTTCTTATGTAATTACTTTGATTTTAATGAGTTTGGTGTGTGTGTGTGTGTGTGTGTGTGTGTGTGTGTGTGTGTGTTAGTACTTATCAGAGAGGAATGCTACTTTAACTCAGTGTTAGTGAAATTGATCATTAAGACAAATTGCTACCCAAGCCTTCCCATTAGAAACCTCACACTAAGGTTGCTTGGGTAAAGCATTAGGAAGCTTCATTCCAACTTTATATTTAATGATGAGTAATGAAAGAGAATATTTTAGAATGAGCAGAACAGCAATTTGTTTTTATCTCCCCTTATCCCATGTTCTATTATACATTATAGTAATGTGTACTCTGTCTTTGTCACACACTTCTCATCTCCTATGAATGCAGTCTACTGCAGGATAGAGTTTACCATGGAAACATGCTTGCTCCCTTGACATGAGCAGTAGACCAAGGTGAACAATAGACCAAGGGAAAGACACTTCACATTGTGAGCCACATTAAAGCAGTTCTTTTCTTACAGAAAGAAACTCCTTCAAGGCTCTCATCTAGTAGCAGCCTTTCTTAGAAAAGTCCTAAACAGGAAGAAGTTTTCGTTTGGCCATTTAGAATTGTCCTTTTTCAGGATACAATATCATTAAGCAATTGTTAGTGAGTCTAAACCACTGTCTATGTAGCAAAGAAATGATGACAGGCACATTTACTAAATGTTATATGGAAAATTGTACTCATGTCGTAGCCTGGGGTACTTGCTATACACGCTACACAAGGCAGAGCTTTAAACTGAATCAAAGACAGTTCATCTTTGGCCATGCACAAGAATTGGCAGCCCAAGTCTTTAGGAAAATCAAGACACTTCAAATGTTCAATCTGAGTTGGAGCTAATTAGCCAAAAGAACTCATATGAAACCTTTTTTATTCTTCTATTTTCTCTGAAAAAAAAAAAACAGCGCTAATCATAGAGTAGTCTTAAAGATGAACAATCTATAATGGACACATTAGAACACTGTGATCATTGTGTTTAATCTAAAGAACTATCTCTTTGTGTTTTTCCAGTCTTTTCCTTATAATATTTCCTTTGTTTTATTTTACACATTAGGAAATATCAATTCTGAGACTTCCCCCAGCTGATTCCTGTCACAGACAAGTTTATGCATTGGTTCTACAGCACTGAATGAGGACTTTCTCTTTCTCAACTCCCTTATTAATTTATGATTTGATTTTTGGTCCTGGAGAAGATTCGAGAAGAAGGCAGATAAGATTAAAGCATGTCTAGTGGTGTGTATCAGATTGTCCATTCACTCATAGGCTTTGAAGCTGCAGGTGGATTAACTGCTTTGTCCACATACTTGACACTCTCAACTCTACTGGGTTTGTATCTTTGAAATGATGGCAGAAAACAAGAATGGAGAAGAATAGGGGAAAATGGCATATGTGCCATCTTAGCCTCTTAGCAAAACAAAGATACCCAGAAAACTACTACTACTGTACACCTACAGGAGACAGGATGGAATACAGTGAGCATTCTCCTCACACTGGCCATATAAATACACACACACACACACACACACACCCACACACACACACACACAGAGGGGGGGGGGAGAGGGAGAGACAGAGACACAGAGAGAAAACCATGCCATTTTTCTATGAATTCTTTTCAAGTGTGATAGAAATAAAAGGTAAAGAGAACAAACTAAGTCTTTTATGCCCTGTGGCATCTGCCTCAGCCTTGTAATTTAAAGTTCTCTAAGCACAAAGCAACCTCAGTAGGCATTATTAGGCAACTTTTAGTTGATTATTAATAATGGAATGATGTCTCCTACTATTACACTTTGCCTACATTTTACAAGCAACAGGAATAGGGAAAAAAAGCTAGAAACCTCTGCTCATTTGAATTCCTTATTCTTCTGTGACCATTTGTGGCCCACTCCCCCTCCCCGAATCAATTTTAGTCTTCCATGCCCAGCCAGGGCATTTTGCCATCTGGCATGAAAGCAGTGAGAGTAAGCATATCTTGGGAAATAAAAAGAAATAGAGAGAAAATGTTCAAACTTAAAGCACACACAAAGATAGTTTAGTCAAATCACTTGCTATATAGATTTGAAAAGTGAGGCCCAAAGAGAAAGTTTTGTCATAAATTTCCATTCCCCACATTGTTAGACCAGAGTCTTCCCACTGAAATACACTAAATTACTTTAATGCAAAAAGATCCATATCTCTTATGACTGGAGAATGAGCTAATGTGAAGTGAATTGAATCATACCCACATATAACACCCCATCTTATATGAAAGACAAATTACTCAGTTCTTGTAAAATCTTTTAAAAATATCATGTATGCATCTTTTGTAAAATTGGACCTAAATATACCACTTTCTAAAAAAGACTGATGAAATTCCCTTGCATGACAGAGTGCAAGAAAAACTCCAAGTCACCTGAGTCGCTAAAGCTTCACCCAGGCCAATGATGATGAGGTCCTATGATTGTATAAACTAGGCACAGACAATCTTTCTTCATGGAGTTGGGCCTTTATTTCTCCTGTAGATATTCCCTCGTTTAATCTTGTTGCTGTTAGTTCCAGTATCTCCCCTTCACTCAAATATTTGTACAGAATGAGGGTGTAGACTGAATGGTCTCTACAAGAATTTTAAAACTTATTTTAATTAAAGTTTCTATAATTTTGTGGACAAAGAGTGATGAGAGGGAGAAAGAGAGAGAGAAAGAGAGAGGGGGAGGGGAATAGACCATTAAAATATATAGGGACAAATTGTCATGCATTCTTTGTAATGCATAAAAGGCTAAGGTGCTAACATGATCCTATGTATGGCCTCCTTGTACTCTGTCTTCTCATGTTAAGTGTGAATACTAATAGAAAAACAATGTCACCTGCATACCATGAGAGCTGCGAAGGAATCCAGATTGCTGAGAACAGTAACAGAATACCCCAAGAGTTCCTTCTCATTTACACTTACTGTTGCTACAAATACTTTCATTGGGAGCTCTCCACCCACTACACAAAGTTATATTCATATAATAATTAGAATACTTCCTAGTGGGAAAATATTTCTATTAAACAACCTTCTTGTTCCTTCCAATAGCTTCTGTTGGTCCTGGTCTTTCTAGAGTTGGCAAGATGAATGGGTCCCTTTTCTTCATCATAATCATGCAGGTAGTTGATGGTCCTTCTTAAACTCCTCTTAAAGTTCCTTATTTGGTCATTTTCAAGTATCTACAATGTCTCAACTGTTCAGCGTCAACATTCTCACCATGCTTTGCTATGAATAATATTAACATTGGCTCTGAGCCTGGAAGTGTGCTGAATTGTGGGACTGCTTTCGATAAACTAGTCCATCTCTCCAAGTGGAAAGGGACCGCCACCCTCCTATGATCCCCAATATATAGTGATATAGTAACATAGAGAGTAACTGCCTTTTGTAAGGATGCACAGGGTTTCAGCTGAGATTTGATGGATGACCAATAGACTAAGTGGCACTGGCCAGCTCTCACTCAACCCTTTCTATTCTAACCTGATATTTCTTGCCTTCTCTTACTTGCATCTAGCAAAGACAAAAGTAAGAGAGCTGCTTCTTCAAAAATATCTAGCAGCCACGGCACACTTTTTAATACCTATGTCAACTCATGATTTTAAAAGCACTCACATTTTTACATTTTAAACCATATAAACTAAGCATCTATTTAATCTTAAGTCTCTTCTTAGAATTAGGTCATAATCTTTAAGCACGAGGCATAATTTCATGATAATAATTGAAATATATAATTTCTTCAGTATCATCATATTTTTAGGTCAGAGTGTCTTGAATATTGTCACTTTACCCTGACCATATGCTCTCAGAAAAAGTTTTTGAATGGAGAGATACAAAGATCTAAGACAGCATAGGAGATCTTCTCTTGAATGTTGCAAGCATGTCTGATTACAAGCATGTCTGCCACTGTGTTTTCCAGCACATATCTACTCATTCAAGCCTCACAAATTAACTTATTCTTATGGCCATCATATTTGTACTTAGAACTCTTTATTTAACAAATGGTAAAGATTATTCTGGAAGCTGAGGGGTGTGCCCTTGTGTAAAGAAGTATCAGATTTAATCACATTCCAATTGCTTCCCAAATAAACACTATGTGCTTTACCACTCCCATATCTACAGAGCAAGCAGGATCCTCTACATCTTTACTCAAACTATCTTCTAAATTATTATGGACCTTCAGTTTCTTGTAGTATGAAATAGTCTAGGGGTCAGTCTCTAGCCACTGTTCTCACTGGGATGGAGACTGAGTTTTCCTCAACCATCTCTTAGTTTCTTACCATTCTTCTGTTGCTTTCTATGGTGACTTCACCACTTTCATATAAGTCTTGAGGATCCTGGTCATTTGACTTCTGCTGTTACCCGGGGGCACTTTAGTAAATGCTATTAATCTCTCAGGAGCACAGGCTTCTGATTGTTGTGTGGCTTCTATGCTCATGTACAAGTGGCAAGGCCGATGCTTAGCCATCATTTAAGTCATTTCAAAGTGGCTTTTCCCTCATTCATCTGATCCTACTGTATCTGCCTTCATTTTCTTGTCAAGGAAAACACACATTCACTGAGTGCAGATACTCTATAGTCAGAACCCTCAGAATTCTTTAACCCATCACTAAAGTGAAGCCACTTGCAGCAGTTGTTTAAATCTTCCTCATGCATGTCAAACTGTCAGGTCTAATGCTGCTTCTGCTACTGTGTATCTAGCCTCAAATTACTACGGGGGGTTAGAGAATTTAAAATGTAATTAAAGACCTATAATTTGTGTACACACTCCGGTAAGTACTTAAGCTCCGAAACAGGACTAGACTAAAGACTGTGAACAGACAGGGCATTGGCCAGGAGTGCAATACACTCTACTTTCATACTTTCCTCATGCGGATGTCAATGGTGTTTAAATGCAAAGAAAACGTAAAGAATGCTTTAGGAATTTTTTTTCCAGTTTTGGTTCAAGTCATAAGCTGACCTCTCTCTTTTTTTTATTCAGTACCTGTAAACCCATTTTGTTTGGCTTATTTTTTCTTGTTTTTCTTCTGTCAATATTTTTCACATATTCTGCATTCTTTTACTAGATACCCTAAGCTATACCTGACAATGAAAAGTCCACTCAAATGGAAACTGAAAAGATGCAAAAGCACAAACCAAAGAACGTACACACTCATGGTTAGTAACAACAACAATCATACAACTCTGTTTGCAAAAATCACCCCGCGACTTGGAAGTATGGGAGCACATCCATTCTAGCACGAAGAGCCATTTTTTCAGTCCCTATTACACAAATACAGGGAGATGCTAGTAGCAAAGTAAAATCCAGAGCTTGTTGCATCTTGAGCTATGCTCTCCACTTTCAATCAGTGTCTCACGGGCTTTATTAGTGAAGATTAAAAAGACAAGGAATGATTAATGAAAGCATCATTCTCCTTAGCTGTACCCAGCCCCAGGACATCACCACTCTGAGGAGCTCCCACACTGGATGGGCTCCTCTGAACACCAGTGAATCCTCTAAGCAGCCTCTGGAAGCAGTGGGAGCAGCAGTGGATCACGAGCCAGTGACAGGAATAAGAGCAGCAATAGAGGTAGATGTGTGAGTCCTGTCAGTCTGCGCCATAATCGGGTTCTTAAGAGGAATGCAGCAAAAAAGAGGAAACATCTAAAGAATATAATGAAGCAAGGGAAATGGAAGGAGGATGTAAGAGATCTAACTAGTAAATGATCACTGTCCTAACATATAGTCAAATAGTAACGTTAGTAGCAATTATCATCACACTAATTAATGCAGCTACAGATAATTGAATCAATAAATAAAAACTTCCTTGCATGTCCCAACAATCCCCAGCCTCAGAAGAAAGTTATAATAACCATCCCCAACATACAAGAAAGGAAGACAAATTCTAGAGAAGCCCCAAAATACACCATAGGAGATACATCTAGTGAGTGGAATTACTAGAAGTATAGTCTAGATCTTCACATTCCAAGCCATTTCTTTGTTCTAATTTCTACTACCTTCCTCTACATATTGAGGGAGAAATATCATGGATTTGTTCCTAGGTCTCCACAGTTGTCATTGATACTTTTTTCCAACATTTTTATCTGAAAATTATAAGGGACATTGTCATTGATAACTACTTTGATCAAATTTACAAAGAGAGGCCAACTGATGACACACACACACACACACACACACACACACACACACACACACACACGACTTATACAAAGTAAAGATACACATAGGATGGCATAATAAATGTTGAGAATGAAATTTCAAATGAAGTCATAGCCATACTATGGGGCAATTGTGACAAATCCCAAAGAATTTACACCATAGCAGTCATGTTGTGTTCACAAATGGATCGACCATCTTGTCAAAGCATGATGTGTCATATTAAAATAGTGATCTTAATTCCCGTGGGATTATTTGTATTTGTTTGTAAATTGGCAAGGATTGTCATTTCATATAAAAGCTATAAGCCTACAGCAATTATGCTTGGCTTTTGGTTTGGATTGGTTTAGAAAAAAATATAATCTGAATTCAATTGTGAACATCTCAAAAGACTTACTATGGAAAAAATATGATTCTCTTTCCTTGCATTTGAGATAAACTTCTATCAGAAGAGACTGGAGAGTCAAAAGCTTATCCACCATATTAAATGATGTTTGTTGGTCTGGCAGCAAGGAGTGATTGACAAGAGATTAATATAAAGAAATTAAAAAGGGAAATAGAAAAATGCCATTACAATACAAAACCTCATCTGTAATGTATATCAAGGTTGCTTCTGGAATTATTAAAAAGATGAAGACAGCAGGGTCTATTAGATATAATTGTAGAGTTATATGTCAAGAAATACTTTGCAAATACTAGAGTGACTGATATGCTTTTCTTTCTACTCAATTAACTATCAGAAGAGGCCATGCACTGAAAATGGAGGACATTTGTTGGAATACTCCCAACTTGTAGTACACCGATGACTCATTAAGCAGCCTGTTAAGGGAAGACTCTGACCCAGTGTTTCTGATATCAGCACTGTGGCTATATATTCCTAAGAAGATGCTAGACAGTCTAAGAACAATGCTTTAAGAAGCAGCATCTTTATATACTGGGTAGTGGGCACTTCAAAATACAGACATTGTTTTAACCAGTCAAAACCTAAAGTTAAGGTTGCATTTCTAGTCATTTTTATAGTTGTGTGAGTACATCAACAAAAGGGCAAATCATAGAGTGATATACATAGATATAAATACATACATGGAAACATAGTTTGAAATCCACATGGATACATTAATAAAGTAAGTTCACATGATCGAACAATCCCCTAACTGTGCATGCATCCAAGAACATGAAAGGAGTATATTCATAACAGCCAAGATATAGAATCAACATAATGTCCATTCATAGATCAATGGATAATAAAAATATAGAGACATAAATATAATACAAATTACTCATTTTTCTAAAGTAAAGATGTTTTTCCATCTGGACTAGCACATATGATCCCAGAGGACAGTCCACTAAGTAAAACAAGACAGACAGAAAATGACAAATACTATATCATTTCATTTATAGATGCAATCGAAATAGTGAATCTAGGGTGGTTGCCAGGGGTCAGACAGCATAAGAAATAGGGCAATGTTCGTCAAAGGCACTAAGTTAAAGTTATAAAATAAATGCATTCTTAGTATCTATTAGACAGTATAATGACTACATTTAAAAACAATAATGTACTATTCATTTATAAATTAGTCATAAGAATAAATCTTAAGGAACATTGTCACTAAACAATACTAAAAGTAACTATGTAAGAAAATGGATATGTGAATTGGTATGAGTGTCATCATCATTTCACAACATATACCTGCAGAAACACTGTACACATTAGTACTATAAGTTTTAGTTTTTAATTATACCTCAATATAGCTGTGGAACAGAATAATCTTCAATTCTATAGTAATTATAAGTTTCATTAATTTGCTGTAGGAGAAATCGAAGACAAGCTTTTATATTAGAATTTAGAATTTGAAATATCTCAAGTTTGGGGCTAAACGATAGAATATCTAAAAGCAAACAGGGAAGAATATCCAGAGGAAATTTTGATGTTTATTGAATATGAGGTTTTGTGTAAGTAAAAATATACTGTATTTCACTTGGGCCAGACTTCAGGAAATTATGAGCAATGGAACATAATTGCTAAGGAAAATGTCGAGGTGAGCAGCATCAGATGTCAAGAAGATGGAATGATAAAGTCATCACCTTGCAGGCTGCTGACCTGCTTACACCTATCGTACCCTGCATAACATATGGCCCTGTTCTACCTTTCTTACTTAAGCATTAATTTCTAGTCTCCAAGGACAGGCTGGTCAAGAAAGGAAACAAGCTGGAGTGTCCTCCACAGGACAGTGAACATAAAATCCTGGCTCTCCTTAATCAGTATATCAATTATTTTTTCATTAGAATCAACTTACGGCATATTCCAGAGATATCCATATTAAAGGTTCTATGCTTCAATTTTAGGGACAGAGGCCGGCAAGGTTTTTCTATAAAAAGCAGCATAGAACTACTTGTTTTGTACAGACTGAGAAACTTTGTTCTCTTCAACCAATTCGAGTATTGTAATATGAAACAGATGACCACCTATATGCATATAAGTCAATGAATGCATAGATGCATTTCCGAAAATGTTTACAAAAGAGTTTCTCAAGGACAAAATGCTGATCTAAGACAATTCACACATATCTTGCCTTAAAGAAATACAACAATTCCCTGGTAGACTGTGTATCTCAGTTTGGGGATTTAAACATCTCTATAGCATCTCTAGAAACATAGATACCATCAGGACAGACATTTTAGTAGAAAACTCCGTGCCTGAGAATGGCCTCTAACCATCATCCTCACCTCCTTTCTCAAAGCTTCAGTAGATTTGGCAGGTGTAAAGGGCCAGGTAATATGGGACATCTCCTTGAGAAACACCAAGCCTTCACTCACATCTCATGGTAGATTCTATTACCATGATTTGAGTTCAGGTTAGAATCACCCAAATATGGAATGATAACCACCAAACATCCCCCAAACTACTTATATATCTTCTCCCTACAACTTACTATTACCCATTTGCTTTTAAGTTAAAAGAAAAAGGGAATTATGAGTAGGTGGTTGTTTTTTTGTTTTTTTTGTTTTGTTTTGTTTTGTTTTTAAACCTATGCAGGTCAGAACCTGTTATGTGGAAGCTTCTATGTGCTTCAAGAAGGAGGACCATTGTTAACACAGGAGACAAGTCTTAAAAGCTGTGTGTTATTGGCCTTTGGTTTTGTTTCAGGGGAGTCAATGTGCTGTGATACTTATCAAATGTATTTCCAGAGATAAAGCCGTTATCTAGCAGCAGAGATTCTATAGCTCTGTGATGGTGGGAAAGCCCTGTCATCCAAGCATCAATATGGAGACTAGAGGCAAATAGCCCGTGTGAGAGGGAAGAGATGCTCCTCAGAGTAGCAGTGCTCTGTGAGGTGACCCAATCACTTAGTTAGATGCCCATCAAAAATTGCTTCCTGGGTGTATGGAGACTTTTAAAACTCTCCAAGGAAGAAAACATATTTGATCATGGAAAAAAGGAAACTGGGAAACCATCCAAGGAAAGATGACTGGGAAGTAATCCCAGTAGAAGCAGTATGATAAATAAGCAACACCCTGATCCAAACAGCAGCACATATTATAATAGTTACTTTGCCAAGTTAGTTCAAGTATCTGACAGAACTTTAGGAGAAAGGCAAGGACAGTGAGGTCTATGTGATGGCTCAGAAAATTACCAGACTATTTATAGAAAGTCTAAATATTTGATTTGCTAGGTTCTGCTGGCTTTTACCACACAGCTCCCAGTAGAGGTCTTTCAGCCATAATAGCCAGTTTTCTCTCCTTGTTATGTTAACTACCTACTTTTTCCTCAAATGGAAATGATGTTAGCTGAAGAAACTCGAACCCAGCTTTCTTATTCACTTAGACTCAAAAATGACTATTTTTTCTTTCGATTTCAGAACAGTTATGCCTCTCCTCTGTTGCCCATGACAGGCACAGCTCTGTTGGCCCCAACACTGCTTATAATTAAGCATGTATACAATCTCAAATCTTCTGCAGCCTAGCAATAGCCCTGACTACCCATGCTTATTTTGTTTGCTATGGTATAGCCTCTCTCTTGTCTTACTTTTATCTTTAAAAAAAATTTAGACATAACATTCACTTTTCTGATGTTCAAGTATCTAGAAAGTATCCAGTCCAGGGCTGGATACTTGCTCTGATTTCCAATTTGTTTCTTTTTACATCTTATTGTCTCCTGCTTCTATGAAGATATGATCTTCAGGGACATTTACTTTAACCACCTTCACCACAGGAAGCCTAGCAGGGTCCCTAGTCAATTATATCCCTCCTTTTAGTAGTAGAGGTGTGTCCAAACTACAGACAAAATTAATTACATGCTCCTTGATGTTAACAAGACACCTTGTCCAGATCCTCAGTACTTTATATCACATATCGTAACCCACTACAAACAATCTGATAGTCTATTGCCCTGCAATGCGTTTGACATGCATCAGCTGTTATTTAGTTATTGAATGAGCATTTGGATAAAGGAACAAATGGATATACAACAGTTGAGCCAGAGTGTAAATGAAAAAGAATCAATTGTCCTGCATTCTAAATCTGATACTATTACATAGTGGCTTAGAGATTCAGGACAATTGCCATAAAATCTTGCTAGTTGTAGAATATAGCTGTGAAAAATGTTCTTTGAGGGCTAGGAAGATGGATCAATAGATATAGTACTTGCTGTATAAACCTGAGTACCTATATGTCAGTCCCTAGTACCCACATAAAAACTAGGCAGGAGAGTATGTTTCTGAAATTCCATTGCTAGTAGACAGAGAGGGAAGTAGCCAAAGCTTGTTGGCCAGACAGTATAGGCAAAATGGTATTCTCTGAATTCAGTAAGACATTCTGTCTTGAGAAAGTGAGGTAGCAAATGACAGAGGACACTTGGCATCAATCCCTGACTTCTAGGAGAATACCTACAAACCCTTATACCAAACTATCTCTCTCTCTCTCTCTCTCTCTCTCTCTCTCTCTCTCTCTCTCTCTCTCTCTCTCTCTCTCTCTCTCCATACTATGAAAAGTATGTAGAATTATTTGTATTGCTTATTCCCTTCTTTATTTGGATCACGAGCAGTGACAACCATATCCACAGTTTGAATAAGAGTCAAAGACTCAGATGCCAGATAGTGAGGCAGGCTTTAAGAAATCTGCAGGTGTAAGCCCCGTGATAAACAGAAGCAACAGTACATGATGGAGAGGACAACAGTGTGCCAGCTAGCTCCTCCTTTAGTCAAGTAGGACCTATCTGACCATTTATTTCCTAATTTCATTATAAACCCAATGCTGCCAAATCTTCTGATTATTAAAGAAAAGCTAGAATACTAGATTATGGTATAAACTACTTATCATCATCATCAATCTCTGGAGTAGAAGCCACAAGTCTACCACTTGTTGTCATGGTTGGTTAACCACTCATAGAAATGGTGAGAAATAGCTTCATAGGAATGCCTAGAAGAAAACCATCAAGTGAGAAAGAAGAGTTTGACTTGCAAGTCAGAGGACTGGAGTCATTACTTGATGCCTGGCCCTGAATAAATTCATATACTATATTAGGTGAGCCAAAACTCCCTATCTGCTTCTTCTCAGAGACCTTTGGAATGTACCCCAAAGGGTCAAAACATACAATGCACGAAAAATGTGAAGAGTCCATGGTGAGACTCAATACATGAGGTGGTATCAAGCATTACCAGACAATGTCTAAGACTTTACAAAGGCTTCATAAACAGAATAGTGTGAAAAATGAGAAAATGGACAAGAAGAAGAGAGCCTCCCAAGGAGCTTTATAATCAGAATAGGTGTTTTCTGAGTGTGATATAACGACCATTTAGCCTTCATTTTATAACAACAAAGGTGGAGCACAAAGAAACAAACTACTGAAGGTCAAACAAACAGCAAGGAGTCAGAATCCAAGTAGAAAGCCTACAACTATGAGAACTGACTACTACTATTTTCTGAAGAGTCTTGGCCATTTTAGGAAAACTCTTGGCTTTAAGCTATAGAAGAAATTTACAGTAGGAGGAGGGGGAGCAACCAGTCCTTTTAAGAGTAGTTTATGTCAATATCGGATAATTAACTTCATACATTTAAAAAGCATCACTATAGAAGCTTCTACAAATGATCCATTAGTGGTTGAGTTCTTCATCAAGATTGGGGTACTCTGTTTGAATGAATTTAATAAATCAATGTTAAAAAGAAAGCAACATTAAGAATGTAGCTGGTCTAATTAAGGAGAAGATTAAAATGATTATATGTAGTTACTTAGGTAACATGTATGCATATATATATATATATACATATATATATATATATACATGTTAATAAGTGTTGCTTTTTATCGTAATAAGGAAGAATCAAGGATCTTATTTTAGACAGGCTGTATTGAAGGCGCTCATATTCAGCCATCTGGTTGTAATATTCCAATAAAGACCCAACAGAAACAGGCAAAACATGAAATATAACTTAGACAAATCAGAAGTGTGAACATGACCACTGTATAGTACAAACTTAAATATAAAATCTGCCTCTTAACTAAAGACAAAACTAGATTTAAGTGTATGTCCTTTTACCGAACAAATTTAAAAAGAAAGAAAATATGTGGGCTTAATGTGAAAATATGAAACTTTCTAATTTTAAAATGCCAAAAGAAAACATTATAGCAAACTGTCCACTATAATAAATCAGCATGAAGAATCAGAGAGAGTGCTCAATAAAAGTCTAGGGATTGGGAAAAGGCAGTGTAGAAATGGAATGAGTGAATGTTAGCATTCAGTGTTGGTACCATAGAGCTCTCTGCATAATTCAGGCATTTAATATTTTATTTTAAAATTACTCCAGATGAAATTTTGGGGAGCACTAAATCTATGTATGAGTAGTCTGTTATCCTGAGATCCTGTTGTTATGTTAATTGAAAAATGTGTTACCTTCTCTTAGCAAGTATTTACATAGTAATTAACTCTGGGAAGACTGCAAGTTGTTCCCTCAGTTGAAAATCCTTAACAGTCTTCAAGTCCACACCTACTCAATTCAGAGGAGGAAGAGGAACTGCTTTCAACATAAAGTTCTAAAGGATTTTCTTTCCAGAGACAAAGAAATTCCTAGTAACTATTCTAATGGAGAAGAGGGTCTTTTATAAAGCAAACAAAAATGTGAGTTGTCACCAAATGAAACTTTCAATACTGGAATTGGGTTACATTATATTGAGTTGTTGGCCAGAAGGAACCTCCAAACAAACCAGGCTATTGACAAGACTAGAGGCTGTTCCCCACAAACTGATAGCAAGGTTCCATTGCCAAGGAGAACACTTAACCAAATCATTGAACACAGAGAAGTAAAAATGTGCCTACATAGAGCCTTCACCACCACATACTAGCAGTAGCACCTTTGGTATGGGAAAGTACTCTGTAACACTACCAAAAGAGAAATGTAAATACCTTAAGAACTGCTCCACAAGATGGAACCTATACCTGACACTGCTTGGATGACCAAGAACCAGGGACTGTGTATTCCAGCTACTTAGGGTAAAACGAAATATTGTTTACTATTCTAAAAAAAAAACCAACCAAACAAAAACCCGAATGACCAACAATAAAAAAAACCCAATAACAACAAAAATGTAGTAATAAAATGACTCCTAATGACACTCTGCTATACTCATAGATCTGTATCTTGTTCATCCATCACCAGAGAGGCTTCCTCCTGAAGCAGATGAGAACAAATAAAAAGACCCACAGACATATTATGTAGAGTAAGAGACCTTGGAATATTCAGCCCTAAACAGGATATCTCCATCAAATCCTTCCCCTCAGTGCTGTGGGAACCACACAGAAGAGAAGAAGAGGCAGAAAGAGTTAAAGAGACACAGAGAAATAGATGACACCAAGAAAACAAGGTCCTCTTAATCAACAAGACTGATGCTCACAGGAACTCAGAGACTGAGGCAGAATTTACAGGGCCTGCATGGCTGAAAGATGTGAAAACATGTGCCCACCCTTAACACAGAAGCTATCGCCAATTGATACCCACTTGAAGATGAAAATTTAGTTTTCTCCAAGAAAGTTGTACTGAAAAACAAACTACTCTTAAGGGTAGGGCACACGCCCAGCAGTAGATGGCCAACGAAGATGAACTCAACGGAGTCTTCGGAGGTTCCTTGTCTCACAATGCCATGCCAGGGCTTTCTCTCTCTTTTCTTTTCCTTTGATTTCCTTTCCTTTCTGTCTGCTTTCCTTTCTTCCTTCCTTCGTTCCTTCCTTCTTTCCTTCCTTCCTTCCTTCCTTCCTTCCTTCCTTCCTTCCTTCCTTCCTCCCTCCCTCCCTCCCTCCCTCCCTCCCTCCCTCTCTCTCTCTCTCTCTCTCTCTCTCTCTTTCTTTCTTTCTTTCTTTCTTTCTTTCTTTCTTTCTTTCTTTCTTTCTTAGTTTTAGTGTGTGTTATCACTGTTTTTTACCTTATAGGTTCTTTGTATTTATATTGTGCCTTTTAGGTTACTGCTTTTATGTATGAACAAGTGGGTTTGAGTAGGCCTCTGTGTCTATATGTTTCTTATCCCTTTTCTTAGGCTCTTTTCCCTCTGTTTGTTGACTTGTTCTATTCCTATGTACTAGTTTTTGTTTTCTTATTATATTTTATTACTATCACTTCAACGCCTGTATTTTTTCAAATGGGAGACAGAAAGGGGTGGATCCACATGGGAGGACAGGTGAGGAAGGCCTGGGAAGAGCAGATGAAGGGGAAACTGTAATTCAGATATATTATGTGAAAAGTAGCTCTTCAATAAAAAGGAAAAAATGTGCAGGAAAACATACATAGTATTTTGATAAATTCTTTTTAAAAAGAAATAGAATTTTCAAAGGTCTAAAAATAGAATCTACCAATGCTTACTTCTGAACACTTACCACGTGCATAGCATCATAAGGAAGATGTAGAGTTAAATGTAAAGAAACTGGGGAGAATGGAAGAGAGAGTATCAAATAATTCAATGTGGGGACACAGGAGCATATGCGTGCGTGCGCGCGCACACACACACACACACACACACACACACACACACACACACACACACATTTAGAAAACTGCTTTTGTGCCTAAGTTGAAGAATATCCCTATAAATTCTCTCAATTCCTCCTGAGAGGAAACAATGAATTTCAGGCAGAAAGGATGAAATCCCATGGAGAGTCATTGTGAGCAAGAAGACAGCCGAGAAATAGCATCCCTGATCGCCTGCATTCAGGGCTTGCCCTCAAGGGAGATGTAGAGGCCCCTTTGTTAAAATAAAGCAATCATTTACAGCTTCATTAAATAAAATATCATGGCATTATTAATCTATATCAAAAGTCCCAGATGCTGTGGAAATACTGGTGAATCTTGCTTCAGGGGGCTGTTAGTGGTAGCGAATACTCATAAATAAAGCATAAACAATGCTTTAATCATGTATAGTTTAGGATATTCACTACATATGTTTACTTTGTTACTGACAAACCTCACATTTCTTCATCACCACTGCTAAAAAACTATGAAAATATTTCTTTCCTGAACTGTAACTGTAGTGGAAAAACAGATGTAAAACCAAAGACTACAAAGATACATTCATGTATCAGATACACATGCAGAAAATATTCTGCTAATGCTTTCCAGATATTTACACACACAAACATACACACACACACACACACACACACACACACACACACACACACCCCAGGCACAAAGGGAGGGAAAGAAAGAGAAACAGAGAGAGTACTAAAAATGATGATGTTGAAAATATACTGTAATATGCTATATGGACGCAGGCTTCTAAAATATCTCAAACTTGAAAGATGTCTGTTATTTTGGCAACCATACTTTTAAGAAAATAAAGACAGGATTATTTGAAGACCTACTAAAAATTTAAAAATATTCTGTACTTTCTTTTGTGTATCAGATGTACTTATTATATAATTATTTATGTTCTTTGTTTAAGGTCTGATTATCTTAATTGAGCACAAACTATATTCATCACGTTCCTGAGTATATTCCCAGTATTTATTTCCCAGACTGGAAGGTTCTCAGTAAATACTTGAGTAAATGATACATGATTAATCTTTGTGCACAAATAGCTTTCTCCTTATCCTTGATCTGGCTCCAGATTGAGAACTTTCTACACTAGAGTCTGAGAAAGCACAGAGCTCTAGTATGGATAACACAAAATAAAGTTTTCCATATAGACTCTAAAACTTGGGAAATCTCAGGCACGGCCAACTTACCAGCTTAGAGTCAAGGTATGACATAAAGAAAGGGTTATAACAGTGGCATGGAAGGGAATTATTCTCCTCTCTTGGAATCTTAAATAGCCATTTAAAAGAAGAAAATTATCTATATTGGCGTGGTGGTGAATATCTTAATTTCACTACTCAGGATGTACAGACAGGAGGATAAAAAATTCAAAGCCATCCTCAGCTCTATGATGAGTTCAAAGTTGCACTGGGTTACCTGTAACCCTGTCTCAAAATAATAATAATTCACTGAATAACAGGAGAAAACATGTAGCTTAAATTTCCCCAGAGACAAATTTCTTAGAATTCTCTTGCCTCGCGAGGGGACATCTCACTTTTTCGTATTTACTTCTCCTGGGCTACATCTTAAATTTTTACCTAGAGTCCCTTACAACTTTAGCAACATTGTTCTTGAAACTTATCTGTTCAAAAGACATATGCACCCCAGAACAGGCCCATGTCCATGAATCCTGATATGCACAATGGTTTTCAAAAATCTGAACTATACTGAACTTGTATTAATGTTCTTCTCTTGACTCTTTCTAACTGGTGTGGAACATTGATATTCTCTTTCCTTGACTGACAGCTCTAGCCTTTTTACATATTTAAATGTATAACCCCTAAATTTGAACCTCACTACATTTATCTTCTGTATGAAATAAATAAAAGCATTTGCTCAAATGGACATGATTTGCATATTTACAAAGTCCTGTTTTACTTTTTTTGTCTTTATCAGAAATTTAGAAAATGGATTATTTTTATGAAGTTAATGTGATAAGATTTCTCAACTGTTTTGATTCATATTATCTTAGATATGGAGATGCTGAGGATTCATTTTTTTGTTGTTGTTGTTGTTGTTGTTAGGAAACATAAAATCCGTTTTCTCAAAAATAAACTTCATTAGTGAGTCTTCTATTCTCTTTCCCTCCTTGGAGGATTTGACTTGAATTTACTAAAGTATTATTATTTCAGCAATTGTGGCTGGAGAGTGATGATTATTTACAAAGAGAGGGATCCCAACATCTCCAGGGAATGCTCTGTTGGACCAGAAGTGAGTATTTAAGGAAATATTTTATTATCAAGATGAAGATTCAACCTCCCTGGACTGTGCTTTCATCTTCCCACTACCCACCCTTCCCTTCCTCTGCAGTACACACATAGTTAATCTTAAAGACAATAACCTTTGTAACAAAGCAATGATGGTACATCCCCGTTTGAACTAACGGCCTCACTGTGTGCCCTCCCCTGGAATATGCTGTTTTAATTAGGAAGATGGATCTAGGAGTTTATATGTTCTGTTGTGCTATAATTCCTGCCTTTACAGTAATTTTCTCCTGCTTTTCACACTATAATGTGCCATAAATCCTAGTTAGACTGTTTCACTGGCCTGCTGCTAGTCAGAGTCAATATTTCAGGCCTTTGGTTGCCATGGCAACCTTCTGCCATATGCCCGTTCACTGGAATATGATACAGTCTCCTGGGGAAATTGCTATGAACTTGATCATCACATGGATTTAGGCATCCTGATGCAGCAGTTCTGCCCCATCTCTCTTTACTACCCACTGACTTCTTACTGCTCTCAATTGCTTTGTGCGTGTGCATGCATACGTGTGTACATATGCACACATACCCACGCAGGTATGCACTTTGCCAAGGCAGATACATGAGAGACGGAGGCAAACAAATTGTGGGAAATCGAGTCTTTCTACTGTTCCCATGAAAAGTTAAGCTTGGGAAACAGAATACTTGCAACAGTTTTAAAGTAGGGAATCAAGTAAGGGTCTCAACCGGCTTTATTCCCACACTATTTCTTCTTGCCTCCAAGTGTCTTTCTAGTTTTTCATTCTTACCAGATCTCCATTGATCTTTAAATCCAAGAACATTTCTTCCCAACTCTAAATATAGCATGTGGTCCTAGTTTAAATCTATTGCCTCCTAACTTCCATTGGAGAAACTCAAACCCTGGCTGCATCTTCTTTCTAGGACATTTTTTTTTTTTCATTCTGAATGTGTACCAACTCCTTTTCTAAAAGTTTCCCTTGAATGTGAAGAAAAATATGCACCTAGTGATCAATATATCTGGGAAAACCAGTCTCTCATTCTGTACCTCATATTCTTAGGCTCTAAATTAGCATTACTCATTCCTAAGAGTTACTGTGGAGCTAAAACTGAAGGAAAGTGATGACTTTTGAAAGAACGTTCTAAACTGAAACTTTCAAGATGTGTAAATTATTTTAAATAAACTTGTAAGCTCCTAGTCTTCAATACCTTTTCAAAAAAGTAATCAAAGTATTACTGTATACATGGACATTACCATTATAGGTACGTAGTTATGTGATTTATTGTAATAGGGCTATAATAAAATGCAAGACAACAGCAAAGGAAGAATTTCTTTCTATTTTCTCTGTTTACCCTGTCCTCGATAACATCTTTCCAGGTTTGCATCTGTTCTCACTTCTAAGGCCCAGCAATGTTTCTCTGATGTGTGGACCCATGTTGAAATTCTCACAGGTATTTGTATTTGGGGCAATTAATCAACATTTGAATGGAGGGGTCAAAGTTATTCTAGAAAGGAGATTGGCTTACAATGAATCATATTTTCTCCCATAGCTATACACCAGTGGTTTTCAACTTGTGGGTCATGGTCCACTTGGGGGATGAATTACCCTTTCACCGGGTTTGCATATCCAATATCCTACATATCAAATATTTAACTTATGATTCATAACAGTAGTGAAATTAAACATGACATTAATTCCAGTACTTGGGAAATAGAGGCAGGCAGATTGTTGTGGGTTCTAGGCTAGCCTGGTCTATAGAGTGAGATCCAGCAAAGCCAGGGCTAAAGAGAAACCCTGTCTTTAAAAATAAACAAAAATAAATAAATAATAAAAAATTTAAAAGTAGCAAAATTACAGTTATGAAGTAGCAATGAAATAATTTTTTTATTGGGTGTCACCACAACACAAGGAACTGCATTAAAGGCTGGCAGCATTAGAAAATGGTGAGAACCACTGCTATAGACCATCATGCATGGACAGCAAAACATCAGCCCAGATAGGAGGCACTTGGTCTTTCTATCCATGCATAATTGAGAATAGGACCATTGTGCACTTCTATTACACCTTAGGTAGAGCCTTGGGAACCAAATGAAGGAGCTAATCATGAGTGGCAAAGAGACAACAGTGGTGACCTAGTCCACAGACTTACACCCAATGGGAAACTTGGTTCTGCCCTCTCTTCCTTACCCTAGCTCTTTATCAACTTTACACCATCTTTGAAATGTCCTTTACCATGTGACATTTTCACTTATCATTGAAAGATGCATGTTGGTTCATACCCTGGGCCAGCTGCAGGAGGTCATTTGTATACTCTCTACTCACAGATAGTGGCTTTAGATGACTCATTTTATTCTCTCTGCATCAAGGTTCCTTGTTCATAAATAACAATAAAATTCAGTTTTGACTAAAAGACAGATTTAAATATACTTCCTTACTCCTACAGTCAGATTTTCTAGATAGAACTAATCTGCATCTCCCAAGAAAATCAGATGAAGGGTCCAAGAAAGAGTCTCTTTTCCAAATTTCAAAAACTGATGGTTCTCAAATTATAAGCTCTATACACATACTATATCTTTATGTTGCAGGTATTGTTAAATATTTATTTTCATACAATCCAAAATATATTGGTTGGCAAATTGAATTAGTTTTAAAATTAAAATTCTGAATATCTTTTGGAACTAGGGCCTTACTTGAGACTGAGGTTCTACTTTGTGCTGCACTTGGTAGCTATTTGAATTGTAAGAAAACATGTAAGCCTCCAACTGACAATATTTTATGAATGAATGAATAAATCAATGAATCGATGAATTGCTCTTTAAGCATATTCTGAGAATCCCTTTAATGTGAATGTTACCTTTCAAAATGTAGAATATAAGCAACATATTGAAACAAAACTGAATAAGATAACTTTGCCAAATATTTCACCTCATCAACTAAACGAGGTTAGAAGCATTCCTTTCTTGGCGGCTTCAAAATGGCATTTACTTTTAAGAACTACAAGCTGATTAATATTCCTTATGCTAATTCACTCCATTAAATATAACTCCTTTACAGCTCAATGTAGTCCTATACACAGTATAGTACTTGCATCATTTGACAAGAAGTATATGATTTGTTTTTTACAACCAGGAGTGGCTTCTTACCTCTCCAGACTTAGAGAAAGGAGATTCTTATGGTGAATATGCATTTGTTTCACACATTCCTGTTTCAAAATGAACTAGCATTGTAGCCATGTGTTTATTGGCATATCTGACAGGTGAATGGGTGAGAAATTAAGTATATGGAAAAATAGGATAAGGGAGAATCGTGTAATTATTATGAACGCAAAGGACCACACCTTGAAAGCCACTTTTCCAAACTCTGCATGGCAGACAGAACTTCTAAAAACTAGGGGACTAGCATAACTATGTAATTCAGGCCACAGATAAATAATGATATGAGAATTCAGAGGACACCTGTCTTCTTTAACATCAGCCAAATCCCAAGGTTATCTAAAGTCACATAAGTAGACAAAACAGCTCCATGAGAAAGATGTAGCTATAAGAAACCTTTGTGATTAGTGCAGTATGTGACCACATTAGCGTGTAGCCCATCATTTAAATACTGTCTCACTGTGCCAGTGAGTGCCTGACTCTAACTGATGGAGGAATACTGCAAATTGGCTGTTGCAAATGTAACTGCTTATGTGAACTAGTGGGTAGTTCAGGAGTTGTGCTCTGAACTCAGCCCTAAATGGGAGGTCCTTATCAGATTCCTTTCCTCAAGCCTCAAAGAGATCTATTCAAATGAAGAGGTAGAAAGACATTTAAGAGCCAAATGTGGTGAACAACTTCCAGACACAACAGGACTGAGATACATATGAACTCACATAGACTATAACTGTACATTCAAGACCTGCACATGCTCAAAACAAACAAAATTCCACCATATATGAGGGGGTACAGACAAAAGTCCCACTGGTAAATAAGAAGCTATTTGCAATCAACACCTGGGAAAGGGAAAATTCATTTTCTCCAGTGTAGTTGCACTGAGTATATCAACCACACTCCAGGGCAGGCTCTGTGCCCAGGAGTAATTGATCAACTCAAACAGACTACATAATTGTTGGTGCTTTTGTTATTTATGTTATGGTTTCTGGGCTTTGTCTTTTTGTCTTTTGTTATTTGAATTTTGAGAAACAGAGACAGAGACAGAAACAGAGAACATGAAAAGAGCTAAGGAAAAATATTAAAATCTACTGTATAAAAAAGTTAGAAACTAACTTAATATATAATAAAAAATAGTTAGCTTCTAAAACAAATGAGAAAGAAAGAAAACAACAATAACAACAAAACCCAAAAAGTTCTTTTTGCTCAGAACTGCATATACTCAGTGACTGTCTCTATACATTTTATAATTCAAAAAACATGGGGAAATAAGGAGGAGATAAAAGTGTACATATGCAAACATAGCCAAGTTTTTAAAAGCCACTTTCTATCTTTAAAGGCATCAGAGGTTTAATAAACTTAATAAACTGATATTTATCTGACTGTCTTCTAACAGATACTAAAAGATAATCCACAAGTATAGCACATTAAGTCTACACACTCAGCAAGATGGATCTCTCCGTCCCAGTTTTGAATATGATCATGGCAAATGTTTTCACTAATGTCAAAATTACAAAATGTCTGAAATATATGTTCTGTTTTACTACCACCAAACATAAAAAGGTTTGAGCTTCAGGAGAGATCTTGGGCCTGGTTTGAGTCCTAGTCTCTAGCTCCTCAGTTCATTAAATTCCTGAGCTGGTTTCCTATCTCTACAGTGAAAAGAATGCACACACACACACACACACACACACACACACACACACACACACACACAAGTTCTAAATATATAAATACAATCTTCCCAGTCCAAATAATATTTTTTTGTTTGCCTATAATTTCAGGGCTGATCACTAAAAAGTCTTAAAAGGAGTCCCACCAGCAACACAAAATTGAGGTCTTATGAACAGATACACTGTCACTTCTCAAATTGATAGCACAGTGGATTAAGATCAACCTTTAATACAATGGCTGGTTTCAATTAGAAGGCCATGAAGAGGCACATGTGTACATACGTAAGCAAGAAGGCCACATAGCCACTGAGACAGGACAGATGCTGCCAACAGCCAAAGAACAATGAGCATCAATGGCTACAATTATCACCACCACTACTAACCACAGAAACCTAGGAAAAGGGATGGAATGATTCTTTGCTGTGGTCCCCAAAGAAGAATAGTCCTTGACTTTGAGCTTTGAAACACATATTTATGTTACTTCTTTCTCCTTTTCTTTGTACGTTTTCACAGATCTCAAGAAAATTAAAATTTAATTATATTTGAAGCTATTTTTACCCCCTAGCCTTGAGTACACAACTTTTGCAAAATAGGTTTTCAATAAGTATTTGTCTCATGGCTCACACATTACTGCAGTGCTTGAGTTTACAATATTTGGAATTATATTTCTTCAATGCAATGTCTTCCAGTCACATTCTTTGGATGCCCTAGATATAGAACATGCATCTCACTTGCCTCTCTTATTCTCAACGTCAGACCAGTAGTAGATATTTAATAAGTGTTCAATAAATGATCATTGATTTCTCTATATACCACATAAAATGGTACTTGGATTCTCTCCTCTCCTCTTTTCTCATTCTCTCTCTCTCTCTCTCTCTCTCTCTCTCTCTCTCTCTCTCTCTCTCTCTCTCTCTCCTTCCAGCTAGAAAAGAAAATATATTTTGAGATAGGATGAGGTAGAATTTGTCCATTCTAGAACAATTCTGACAAATTGGAGTAAAATGAGTATCAGGAACAAGAGCACATTTTTTATATTATATATATATATATATAGTCTGAATGGAGATCTGAATGGGATCTGAATGGAGAATTGGCATTTTGCTTGTGCTTACAGAAAACAAGTTAATGAGATTACACTCTTGGAAGTGGAGAGAGACTACATTGGAGCGGAACAGTTGTGCGTGGAGAGTTTATCAAAGTAGCAGAAAGATACAGGCATTGTAAAGCTCTGAAAAGAATGAAGGCTTTAGGATGTGTGGCCTCTGACACCAAATTGAGTTGCCTGTCCTCTTTGAAGATCTAGGGAACCTTAGGCTCAATGTTTAAATTCTGAAATACCTTTATTCCCTCTGTCACATGTTTCTCTTCCAACCACAATTCCTGTTAGGTACTGTAGCACACACCTGTGCTCTCTAATGCTTTGGAGGTTGAAGCAGGAGGATCCCATACCAGAGGCCAGCCAAGGGCTACCTAATGATATTGAAGCTAGCCTAGGCCATATAAATGAGAAATGTTTCAAAACTAATTAACTCACACTTTTATCTTTGATGTAGCCACAAATTCGGGACGGGAAAGTAATGAAAAGATTTACCGGAAGCATTAGTGTCAAGCCTCTAAGAATCTTGAAGAATTCAAATCATCCTTTCTGATATGGTTGGTTAAAACAAGTGTCTTCTACCTATTTACCTTCCAAAGAGGTGGAGAGTATAGCTCTGCTAGGTTTTGAGCCAAGGTCATCATGTGCCTTGGCTGAAATGATCTGAGTTGCTAAGTTTCAGTTTTGAAGCAAGCATCCCCATCTTCTACATTGTATTGCTCAGCTAAGACATCTTGCAAAGGCTTCTCCATAGGACATGCCAGGAGTGTCATAGTATTCCATAATTGATTTAAAAGAAAAATAGAGGAGTCAGATGACTACTTTTTAGTGTGGCTTGGGAAAGTTCACAGGACAATCCCCCAGAGAAGGAAGGAGACTATACTGCTTCTAACCTCTCCTGGGCATGCTGTATTTGTTTGCACTCATTGAAGATATAGCCAGGGGAAAGAATAGACAGCTCACAGAGAGCTCTGAAGATTGAGCCACCTGTCAATTTAGTGTCTCTTCTTTGATCTACGGTGGTGGCTGATAGACGTTGTTAGAGCAAACGAAGAGCTAGGGGTATTATACAAGAGCTCAGGGTCATTATGGAGACTACTTCTACAAACTGGAATGTGACTTGTAAATCAGCCTGCTGACCCTTTAAGCAGGCACAGAAGCTTATTAAGCAAGAGGACTTTGAGAGGCTGTCCAACACTTCATTTGCATTCTATGTAAATTTACAGTTTGACTGGCCTAGCTATCAGCCAGTGACTTTTAGCTAAAGATTGTCTGACTGCTGTCAATGTGCCTCCTAGAAGACATGGAGTCTTGTCCTTAATCACTCACAGACTTCAAATCATGCGTGCAAGCTCTCCTTACAGTCCTCTGCCCACTCATCCCAAAGTGCTGGAAATAAACTCTAGCATTTAGGCAAATTCATGAAGTCTGGAGTTTGAATACTTTTATGTCTTTCCTAAATAAAGAAAAGGGGGATATCAATGGTTCAGGTACAAAGCATATTGTAAGAGTTTTACTTTTTATACAAGCTTTATGTGATTTAGATACTAAATAATGGTACTCAGGAGAAACATGAATAAGTTTATATGAAGTAATTCTCCACCGATAAACAAATATTCACGACTCAAAGGTCCGGAGCTATTATTGCTGATTTGAACATTCGGATGTTGATTCATTTTCCCAATGAACATTTGTGGAATTCAATTAGGGTGATTAAGATATGGGGTCCAGTACCAACTTCTTGCAGTTGAAAATCAGACACAAACCATTAAAGGAAAATCAAATCTGGCCAGATGCCTTCTCAAAGGATTAGAAGATGGAATGGTCCCTTTGGAAGCAGTGATCAAATTTCGGATAAGGTCCATGAACATTGCATTGCATCACAAGACACTTGAAGATTCAAGTAGATTAAAACTATGTTTAAAGGGATAGCCATGCTTTTTGCCACACTTAAACTACGCTCTGTTCTACTGGCACCTTCTTGTTTCTCTGAGATTGCTGTGGGCTTGCCGTGCACTTCTTCTCTCTGGGAGATCAGTCTTCTTTTGCTTGGAGTCCACGGAAAGCGCAAAAACCAGATTTCTATTTCATTCTTTGAAGCTAAGGTGGCCTATCTTTCATGGGATAACAGAGTGTTTAAAGTCCTCTATTGACCAGTGGACCATAGTAGGGAGTTTCCTATTTTACAAATGTCTCCTTCTAGGTCAAATATGCAAGAGTGGAAAAATAAGTTCAAGTTTCATAATATAGTGAAAACATTCACTCTGACATGAATGATGACTGTGAAATTTTTGTATAAATTGGGTAAATTATTCAAAACATCTGACATAGTATGGGCTCCCAGAGGACTTACTTCTCTGATGCTGTTCCTTTACCTAGTATATGCCCCTTGTCTGGCATACTTCCTTTCATAGATGATTGCAATTTTATACTTAATTATGTCAGATATTTTAAAAATATATGGACCTACAATTGTATGTTACATTCTATTATGTTACATCTATTATGTTCCATGTGTAAATATATAAAACATTACGTCTTTTTTCATTTAAATTTTAATCAATATCACAACAGTCACTATATTTTAAAACTGTGGATTATATACAATAAAATATTATGGAATAATAAAGTCAATATTATAGCACATATCAGTATATTTCTGTCCATGCATATCATGAGCATTGCATGAATACTGCATATATGCACTTAGTTTGAATGTATGCATGTGGATTTACTTGCAATGGAATTGTGCAAGTGAATATAATTCTTTAAGGTATTACCTCATGTTATTACTTTTCTCAGTTGTGTTTCATTGCTAGAACAAAATCTTTGTTGAGGTTTAGTTTCTGAACCAAAAATGAAATTGTATTCTTTTATATTCATACTATATTTTTAAAAGGCATGCACACAAGATGGAATAGTCTTTCCTAGATATAGTTGCAAAGAGCTTTTGTTTTTAATTTTTTGGGGTTAGAAAACCAACCGAAAGTAATAGTTTTAAATATGAAAATGGTTTTTGAACGAATATAAAGCTCAAAAACACCTCACAAGGGTTCTCATGAAGACAGTTCAGGAGGAGACACCACCACAGCTGGACTACACCTCTTAAGTAAAAGAGAACTTTGGCTTGTGGCTATTTATCATACAATATGGTAAAAACTGCATGTGCCTCACAGCAATTCATGCGATTCCATGAGCCATTCAGTGGACAAGATTGAAGATTCCAAGTCTGAGCCCTTACGCAAAGAAAGAGATCACTGAGGTAGGGATATTGAATATCTGTTCTGTTTGTTCACACAAAAACTAACACAATGCTCTATCTGGGACAGTTGTTTAAAACAGTCTGTTAACTGGCTGTGTTTGTGGGTTTTTACTAGCCAATACAATAAGATTGAAGCCAAAGCTAACTAAGTTCTGCAATAAACACCAAGTAATAGGAAGAAGAGATTCATTGCACCAATAAAATGGTTAGACACGAGATTGAGGCATCAGGAAGAATATGGACTTCTGAGCCCTACAGTTGTGCGTTTATGGACCACCTTAGCTGTTTACCAGATAAGTGACCTTGATGGAGTATGTCAGCATCAGAATTCAATCACTCAGTCCTCATAAATTAAATAGGAATGATACAAACGTATAGATTTCTACATTGAATATTAAATGCAGTGATTTAGAAACCTGACTGTTAGAATCTCCTGGGACATTTTAAAAACTGATGATGTTTATATTACATTTATATAGACTGATGTTTATATTTTCAAAAGACTGCGGCCAAATTCTGCCCCGAGTCTCCTGAGGTTTTGAATTGCACTAGCTAATGTAGGTCCTTGACATAAGAATTTCAAAATGCTCCCAGTTGAAAGCCTGTGATGTGCACCCCAGTAAGATAACCAATGCATGCAAATATTATTTTAACAGCTGGTTGTTAACAGGTCTTGAAGAAATATTTTCTTAAGATGGTTGGGGTAAAAAGCCCACTATATTATTTATCAGTTAGCTATGTAGTGCAGAATAAATTCTTCCAGGTCTTAGAACTTGACTATCTGCATCTGAAAACTTGATGTCAACTGGTATGGCTATCTGACTTCAAGAGAAATAAAAGATATTCTAGGTAATTACATATGGTGGTTGAATATACTATATTTGACATAGATAGAGGCTAATGTTATTATCATTATGACTTCCATTTCCTGCTGAACTCAGAACCATGTATGAAGGGCACCCATGCCATTAGGCACCAACAGAAATGATGATGCCTTTCAGGACAATTTTTAAAAGAGTCATGATGTTTTATTTTTAGATTTCTCTATATGCTATGTCACATACATTCTACCTAGATTAGTATTTCCTTTCAGAATGTATTACTCAAATAACAGCATGATGATTTGAAATAACAACTTCAATCAAGTGATTCTTTTTTTTTTTAGATAAAAATTTCTGATCTCTAGCCTACTCGATCTAGTATAATTATCCTACAAAAATAGACAGACTCAATAAATACCCATGGTAAAAAAAAAATTCCAGTAATACTCATATATTTAGGTCAGTGCTGACTTATATATAGTAAATATTGCGAAATTTAACTTTTGTTTTAATCAATATATGCTTTTTAAAGCCTCCTTTTTAATAGTCTATTAAACATGTTCTTCCTTCCACTAGATATTTGAAAATGCAGTCAATCCTCCTGCCATTGCATGCATAATAACGTTATTGAGGGATATGTTTTGTCTCTCCTTGCTTTACACTGCAGTCATAGAAAGGCTTCCCCATGCTGCCGCCCTTGTTATTTGCTTTAAATGGAACGCAGAATTTCTTGCTCTGGTTTCTTGCCTTTCTCCTCATTTCTGGGACAGAGCCTTTGGCATCTATGTTTCTTGCTCTCTATGTAATTCTCTTACAGACTATGGTAATTTGCTCTACTGTGATTACAGTGTCTATTTGGATACACAACATCCTGTGTGCAATGCTGCTATCCTTACACTACCTAGAATAACAATTATCAGCCAGGTTCCTCATTATTTCCACTGTGGGAAGATCACCTGCTGAGTACTAAAGAAATCCCTCCCCTCTAGGAGGGAATAGAGGACACAGTTTTTTATACCTTTTTTCTCTAGGGGAAGAAAAAGCCAGAATCTACCTTTTCCTGAAAGCAGAATACCAGAATGCTATATTAGATAGATATACCATGACATGTTCAGCTGAGAAAAACCACCATCGGCAATCACTTGGTGAAAAACCAAGGCAACTTCATGGCGTGGTATAAGACAGGGCTGAAGGGTTAATAGGGAAGATTTCAACCTGTGCTTTAGTATCCTTTCCTTTAACCATGTGCTACCACTCTCCTGTTTTGTAATGTGTGTATATGTGTGTGTGCTTGAGTGTATGTGTGTGCACTTTTGGGTCTGTCTGTTTGCTTGCTTTGATATTTTTGTATGAGAGAGAGAGAGAGAGAGAGAGAGAGAGGCATAAAGTAAAGTTGGGTAAGTGGGAGGTAGGGAGGATCTAGGCGAATTTGTGGAAGATATAATCAAAAGACATTGCTTGAAATTTTTTTAAATAAAAATTATCAAAGCCTATCTACATGTGACCGACAGTTCAATTTCATTCCATGTTTTCCCAGTTCTAATTATTGTATACCTTTTGGTTTTATATTTATGCCAGTTCTTGAAGACACTAAGTAGACACTTCTGTTTGTAAAGTAATATCGTGTTGCAGGTTCAGGGTGTTTTCAAAATCCCCAGTTTATTTTAGTGCCATGAGTAAAAGAGGATGGAAACATTCACTCTGTTTTAAAGAAAAGGAAAATGGAGTGGCCAAAGCTCTCAGTGGCCTGCTCTGAGTCCGCATCAGACAGAAAAGCAGAGCCATGGCCAGAACTCCAATATCGGGGATTCACCTATTGCCCTCCAAATGAATCCTATTTGATTTTCATACTTTATCTGAGATAAAATCTCCAATGCGTAGAAAGTTTTAAAATTTACCATGGAATAAAATATTAAAATCTCTGTAGTCACATTTTTGAAATATAGACCACTCTGGTCTGTTTCACTTATTTCAGTAAACGTAGTGATTAAAAAATAAATTTCGGTGTACATATTGACTTAATAAATGTTATATGACTTTCTTAAGAGTTGTCCTTCTCCCAAAATAAATATTACCCCACTTCAAAGCTCCACTTCCAGCTTTCTAGCATTTAAAATGTAGGAGTTCTTTAGTTGCCATGAAAGGGTTACATTCACTAACACTGAGGGGAGACCTCTCTCCCCGAAGGTATACACCAACATTGTTGACATGGTGCTGCCTTATTTCTGACCTCTGTTTACATGTTTTCAGAAGTATGGTTAGGTTTTCTCTGTGGCAGCAGACACAAATTGAGCAGCAGACGGTATGGGGTGAGTGCCACCTGGGAATGGAAAACAAATGATACAAGGAATAAACGAAATGGAAGCTGAAGAACTTGTCATAAGAAGAGAACTTTTCCAGGCAACAGATATAAATGAAATACCACCTAGGAACACCTTTTCTTTGTTGGGTCTAAGTCCACCAACAGCGGATTCTCTGCCTTTCACAGGTTCCGTTCACAGTTTTTGGTTAGTCTGAAAGAGACCTTTCTTTCATTTAGCAGGCTCCCTGCATGTTTCAAGGACAAAACTAAGGCACAGACCCTCTGAGAGTCAAGTTTTAATTAAAACCAGAGTTTCTATAATGTAATGCTACCTGTAACTGATATAGCAAACAAGCAATGATAAGCCCTTGCTGTGTGCGAAGCTTGGGATTCACAGACTATACCCACGTGTAATTACTTGTTTCCCTCCATTTGAAAGGCAAGGGAGAGAAACCTCAGAAGACTTGCCAGGGGAAAGGTAGCCTAAAAAGTCTCAAATCCATCTTACTCCCTGTTTTACATGCTGCAGAGCTGGCTCCCATTGACTGGCATGCATGATTCATAAGCAGTGAGGAACGGGAAGTCAATCGAACTTCTCTGCCGTGGCTCTGATGATCACAACACACAGAAGAGGGAACTTTTGCTCACTCCAGAGTACCTGAGAACCAGGCAAATATCACCAAGAGAGGTCTGAATGATGATGGATGTAAAGTCTCGGCAGCTCTCAGTGGAGAAGGAACCTGGATCCAGTTCTGAGCTGAGAGCCATGAATCACTCCATCATGCTGTCATTATATACCACAAAATGCCACCGGGAGATAGACAAATAAGATCATCTGATGGAGGGAACTGTCTTGGGTTCCTAAGGAAATCACTTAGGAGAGGACCTACTCTCACATGGAGTTCCCACACACTCAGAAGTTGATGGGGATGAGCAGGGAAAGGCATAGCTATAAATCATATACAGATAGAACCTGGAGGATAGAAAATATACTCTCAATAAAAGAGACACATAAAAATATAATACCCAAAGCAGAAGTTGCTGATTTGAACACTATTTAAATAATTTTCTAGATATAATATTCAAAGTCTTAAATTGTCTGAGTAGGGAAAGCAAACTAGAGACCTTTCTAGAAACAAACTGAAAATCTAACCAATACTAACAATAACTATAGCAAAGCTTAATATTCATTGGAATTTTATGTTAAGTCAGCTATAATGGCAAAAGTGTTAAAAGCATAATTTTTATTTAACTATAGTATAGGATTTAATTTTAAATATATTACTTAACTATACTATCTAATTTGAACTATTTTAATTTTAACTATATCACTGGTCCTGCTTCATAGGTCAAGAGACAGGATCAATGAAATTGAACATTTTTCTTCCCATCATTCAGTCATATTTTGTTCAGGTGAGCTTTTAACTCAAGACTTTCAGGCTCTGAAATGTCATAGGTAGGAGGCTGGGAGATGTGTTAGTGGGCAAAGCACTTGTCATACAAGCAGGACAATCTGAGTTTGAATCCCTGGGACCCATGTGAAAGCTGGGCACCATAACACCGGTCTGTAATCTAGGCCTTTGTATATAGCGAGGCAAGGGGTCGAGGTGGGAGAATGCTGGGAAATTTGCCTAGCACCAGTGAACAACAGAGACACATTATCTCAGAGAAGGGGGAAGGCAGGGAGCAACACCCAAGGTTGTCCTTTGACCCCCATTTATGTTCTTATGTTCTATAGCACATAGATCCTGAACACACACATATGAACACATATTACACACACACACACACACACACACACACACATGTCATGCCCATAAATACAAAAAGGCTCTATGACCTTAAATATCTTCACAATTACAAAGTAAGTTAAAAGTGTTTTGTTCTAAAGTGTGTAGCACCTTATTGAGAAACAAGGCCACAATTTCAGGTTGACAGATTGCTAACTTGAGAAAGTCTTGCCATCTCTGCTGGGTTAAGAGAGTTTGACTTTGAAGAGCCTCTATATGCTGAACTCCAGCTCAGGGGATTTTTCTTCTGTGTGGTCTAGTTTAAAAGAAGAGTAGTAAGCCTGTGATCCAGAGAACAATGTAGAGAGTGTTCTTAATATATAGATTACTCAAGTGGAAAAAAACTCATTCTCAAGTATCCATATCAACAGGTTCCTTTTTAACATTTCCACTGTATCTTAGACTGTGCTCAGCATAGCAGAAAATATCTTGCACTGGATAGTTTTGCTTACATAGCTGTCTCCCTTCCCTACCCCAAACCACAGCTAGGCAGAAAGTTCCTTTGAGGACAATCCTTAAGCTAAGTGACACTTTTCTCAATGATATCTTTCAAATATGTTAAATGAGAGGCTAGCCAAAGGGTGTAGTCAATATAGTAGTTCAATCCCCAAAACCCACATAAAGGAGGAAGGAGAGAATGGCTTACCCAAATCCCTCTGGCATCCACATGCACCCTGTGGCACACGTGTGTGCTCACTCTCACACACATACACACATATTGTATACTCAAAGTAATAATTGATTATTCTTTAAATGTGTTAACTAGTTGCAGGAATCAACACCACCAGAAATTATAGGTCGGGACATGTGAGAAGTTTGTCAGTTCCTGCTTTGTGAACCACAGCTAAGAAACATTTGCCAGAAGTTATGGTTCAGGTGAAATCATGCTAGATTTTGTAGTTAAGAGGACTACCAATAGAGTGAAAGAAAATCACTCACTGGATTTTAACCACAGTGATGATAAATCTACAAAGTGTCAACTAGCGCAGTTACATTTTAAAGAGGAGGAGGGAATTCAACAATTCAAGTATCATAATATTAATAAAACCTCTCGGGAAAGCAGTGAATAGTAAGAGGAAATGAATCTATGAGAATTTAAATTTATCTAGAAAGCTTACACAAGATAATAAAGGGAAGCATGCATTACAGCCAGCTCCATTCTGATATGATAAATCTGAGGCTAGTACAGACAGAAGGGCAGAAGAGACTGGGTGAACAGTCCTGCTCTGTGATTTATTATTCTAATAGTTCTGCAGAAACTTTAAATGTATGCTGTAGCCAGGACGGAGAAGCTGAAAGCATTGTGGTTTTGCACTGGTGAACAATACAAACTCTTTTCCATTTTGGGCTAAAGATCAGGTAAAATGAAAAACAATGGGACTTCATAGAATTTACAAGCTATGAAAAAAAAGGAAGTGTCAATTTTGTTTCTTGCACGAAAAGGAATGAATGAAAGGCGATTCAGAGACAAATATTAGGTTTGCCTCCATGAGACACACGATAGAATCATATCACAATTACTTCCTTTGTCCTTAGAGAGAATAGGGTGAATATGTTTGGAGAATTTGCATATCCATTTCATCACCAAAGGGACAGGTACAAATGAGAGCTTAATGTGCAGAGCAATTCCAAGACACAGGAAACTCGGATGCACTAAGGTGTATTTATATTTTTCAGTGTGTCACAAAATTTCACCCTGCTGTACCCACCCTTTGTAGTCTGCTAGGGTCAGGGTTAAAGGAGAGAGTGGGTAATAGAAGTTTATTTAAGAACTGAAAGAAAGAATACTCAATGATAAAATACATAGAAATCAGGGAAGCAATTTGATAACATCAAAAACTTGCCAGAACTATCCAAAAGCAGCTCTACCTCTCTGTTCTTATCTTTCCCCATAAGGTAGCTTAATACAAGCACAGGTTTCAGAGTTTGAACTTATGATTCCAATTCCAAATTTGATTTTAATATCTTTTACCAATGTAAGATGAGAAAGTTAATCATAAAGTTGAAACTCTAATTCTTTATTTACAAAACAGATATATTATACCTGACTTGCTTTATTCCATTATTAATTGGAAAAGCACATTAATTTCAAATATTTAACAACATAAATTCCTGGACAAGGAAACAGAACTCTGTTTCTTCCTCTAAGCCTATCTTGCAAATTCCCTTTCCCTCCTACAGTTGTACAAAGACAGTGATAGCTAACAGTATCCCATGTATCCATTCAGAGATATTCTATGTCTATTATTTTAATAAAAGTTTATGAGGCTTGATAATGTAGGAATATTCTGTACTTTACATATATTTACTCATTTAATTCTTTTTTTAACTTAGGAAATAAAATGTATACTTTATTACCAAATATAATACCATGAAAAAATTCAATGAATATTTTGGTAAATAAAAATAGAAGAGTATTGAATTCTACACACAATTTTGTTTGCACAATTATAGAAAAGACCAGTGAAGGAAAACCTGTGCTGGTGAGAACTCTGAGCAGCTTACAATGATTAGGAATCTGCAGTCCTATTTCATAGAGGAGGAAAATGAGGCACAAAGAAGCCAAACAGTTAAACATGTTATGAAACTAAAATTATAACCCACTAATGATGTCTAGATGATGCTGTTTTACAATACAAAGGGTTAGTAATAAGTACTCAGGTGATAATAAAAGTCCTATAGAGAACAGAATATGAAAATATGAGTGTATTATCCAAGGAAATAACATATGAGTTCTTAATCATCATGGACAAACATTAGACCAGTTGCCACTAACTTCCTGATGCATTATGTAATTTTCCTAGTAATTCATGTTGCATGTTACATGCAAGCATGTTGACATGATACAACATCATCTGTGTTTGCATTCAGATTTATGATAAATATAGTAGGTTATTGAATACCTATTATTTCCTTATGGTTTATTCTACATAATGTTGTGAAATTACAAAAGTAGATAGGAAACGAGGGTCCCAACCTTTGCACACCTAAGTAAAGGCGTTTCTTTAGAAGTTAAAGTTGAATTATTCATAGATTCTAAGACATAAAGAATGGAAAATTCCCATTTTTAGGGGTAATGAGAAGGCATCCCAGGTCTACATTTTCCAGAGGAAAAGAAGCATAAAAGACAAAGTCTAGATAGCAAGTAGAGTCACGATTTTGTGACTGAAGGGCAAAGACTTGGAAGCTCCAGTTTTTCTGGTGATAATGGAGAATTCAAGAACTTTTAGAGATCAAAGAGTTCAGTATTTCACAAAGCCTTTCAAGGAACACTGGCCTACAGAGATACTGTGTCCCAAGTGTATTTGACTCTTGAATAAATTGAGAAATAGAACATAGCCTACCTTTTGGAAATAGGTAAGGCAGAACAGCAAAGGAAGATGTCTGAGAGGTACTCTTGTGAGAAGAGAAACAGAATACATGTTTATAGTTTTGTGTATTCAGAGTGCAGGACAAACACCAATACACATTAAATTAAAAAAAAAAAAAAAACCTTGGACAGAGTTTGTCTAAACTCATTTATCTCAGAAATACTTTTATTCCTTGAAACACCTGTCAGCACCAGATAGAACCTTGAAATGTGCTTTGAAAACATTAAAGTGGCTGAACTAGTGTCATCCATGGAGATATATATATATCTTGCCTGCTTCTGAAGCCATCAAGGCATAATTCCTCCTTTTTACTGAAACAGGAAACCACTGCCTATGGAAGCCAACATGGTTGCCAATGAGTATAGATATGCTGGAAGTAGTATCTAATGTCTCAGCACCTTTCTATGTTGAGACGGAGCTCCAGCTCAAAAATCTACCACAAATTTATTATTACTTTTAAAAGAAAAGCTGTGTTAGACAATTTCTAGATTCTTCTAAGTTCCAACATCAGAGGAACTACATCTAGAGATCCCGATGGATTGTTTCTACTTTCACCTTTGCTGCGTTCTCACCCATCTGACTCACATGCAGAATACACAGGGTCAATATCACATATATTGGTGTTGTAGTCAGAAGAGTAATTAAACACAGAAAAGATAGGAAGCTCATCATAAAAGGCTTATCCAGGCAGTGGTAACACACTTATTTAATCCCAGCACTCGGGAGGCAGAGGCAGATGGATCTCTGAGTTCAAAGCCAGCCTAGTCTATAGAAGAAATTCCATGACAGTCAAGGTTACACAGAAAAACTTTGTCTCAAAAACTCAAGTAGTAGTAGTAGTAGTAGTAGTAGTAGTAGTAGTAGTAGTAGTAGTAGTAGTAGTTTTATCAGTTGAAGATGGGAAGTATGTATTCTAGAGCAGAAAAACACAATTGGAGAAAATGGTCCAAAGCCAACTAAATGCTCACAATTTGCCTCACGGTGCCATGCCAATATCCAAGTCCCTTCCACAAATGGCTATGTTAAAGGTGACAATTTTCAAACTTAAGATTACAGTCCACATAGTTATACTCCCATAGTTGCAATTCTGAAATGCTGCCACAGGTATTTCAGCTCCACAGCAGGGGACATTTGCATGCACATTAGGCTGTTGCTGAAAGTAGGCAGATCTTACATCAAGTTCCTGCCATCTTAGGGCAGAAGCAGCTGTCACTGGAACATGGGGAGGACTGCAGTGATCCAGCTTTGCTAGCAGCCTTAAACATCAACCTCTGCCTGCCAGAACACACTTTGCAAAGTTCTCACCTGACAGCCATCTTAGCAGGAGCCTCTCATTCTATCACTTTCCTTCATTCAGCAGAAGACACTGCTACAAAGTGAACACCTTATACCCATGATTCACAAATCACTCTAGGAGCCTCAGAGCATTCAGCTCAGAGATTATTTTAGAAAACAAAATTACTATCAAATAGATTGAAGATTTTGAACTGAAAGAAAAGAAGATGACAAAGAAGAAGGAGAAACAGGAGCAGGAGGAAGAGGAGGACGAGGAGGAGGATGAGGAGCAGAAGGAGAAGAAGGAGAACTTTCTAGATTATGAGGGGAATTTTTTAAAAAAGTAAATATGTGTTTAAAGGTAAGTACACAGTAAATGAAATAAAAAAGTTGAGATGAAAACCACCTATTGTCCATGTGTAGAACCTAAAGCAAGAAATGAAAACGTCTTTTGAAATACTTGTTTGATTCCTGCAATCAACTCAAAACAGATAACACATAGCAACTTTGAAAACTAGAAAGCAATTAAGGTTGGCCTTTCTGGGTTATTTTTTGTATTCTTTATTCCCTCATTCAGCTTGTATTTCAGGATGTTAATGGACTCATTATGAGTTAAGCTCTGTAATCAAAAGATACAAACTTCAATTTTAATCATTATCTATTCATTCAACAAAATGAGGGAGTAATAATTGTTCAATGCTTACCATGTCCATCAGCTTCTACTAAGAGCTAAGGATAAAGAATAATCAGACTTGTCCTCTGTATTCCTAAATCTTGTGGTTTAAGTGGTTATGTGCATAGGTACACAAAGGAAAACAGACTACAGAACTGCATATAAAATGCTGTAGAAACATACCACTTCTTTCTAGCTCCCTGGCATGAACTATTTATTTTCACAATTCATTTTTGTTTTGTTCTACTGATGATACATTGACATCTGAACAAGGGATGCAATGACAGGAGCAGCTCCCTGACACTCTGTTCTAATCAGCCACCCAGCAGGAGGCATCAGACAGCATTGACCCCATGACTGGTATTGGATGCAGCGCTGGCTCAGAATGTCTCCTCTGTGGCTGAGCTGACACCAGGCTGGATGTGAAACTCAGCAAACTGCATGAATCCTTTGTGTCAGAGTCCTCCCCAGGGGAACATTTTGCCTGGCCACTTGATCTCTGGGATGAGACAAGAAATAGATCACTAGGAAGAAAATTACATGAACATGCTAGCAAAGGATGGGTCATCTCCTGAGACATTTGTTTAGTTTTAAAATTAGAAGATAAAATTCCATGTTAGGAGTCACCATCTCAAATTCATTATGTCATAATAGATACTTTTCTGTCACAATAGCAGAATGCTTGACAGAACAACTGAAGGGAGAAAAGCTTTATTTAGGTTCATGAATCTATGGTTGTTGAACTCGTGTCAATGTAGAATAAGAACATGTGGGGTAGGGTTTCACAGAGAGAAGGGGATTCTGGCATTCACCTGGTTTTATCCTCTTCCCTCTCTATTTCCTTCAAAGATGATGGGGTGGAGCTTCCAACATTTAACACAAGGTTTCCTTCCTCAGTTAATCCTCCCCGTAACTGGCACAGACATGCACAGATAGTATGCATCACCAATCTCCTAGGTGATCTTCATTCTAGTCAAATTGACACTGGAGTCTAACAACCACATAGGACAAACACATTTCTTTTGATTGTCAAGGAGCTTTATATGAAAGTGTTCATGACAACTTCTTTTGTTGTTATTGTTGTTGCCCTTGGTTTTATAAGACAGATCTTTGCTATGTAGCTTAAGGTGTCTTGGAATTACTTCTGCCAACCAAACTTGTCTCAAACTTGCAACAATCCCCCTGCTTTCTTAGTCATTAGTGTTAGGAGTATTGCAAGCCAGCACCATACCCAGCCTATCTACCACACCCTCCATCAAAGAAAACCTCTAAGAGTGCAGCATGCCAAAGAATTTCTTTCAATACATAACTGATATTTCACACTAAACCTATTCTCTTCAATGCCACATTTTGTAAGTCATCTCACATTCACACAATCCATTTGTTCCTTTATTTGTCACTTTTACCACTTAGTGAATGAATGCAAATACCAGTCATAAAGTGATGCTTACAGTACTTGGATGCAAGTAGTCTGAAAAATGTAAATTTCAAAACAATGGTACCAGGCATGTGCCACCACTTCTGTTCCTTAAACTCTAAATGCAAACTTCTCAGTGTGTACATGGGCATTCTGGAAGGTTTAGAGTCTTCAATCCTTATCAGGTTGCATTTTAAAAATAGTCTTCATAGAGTTTATGTATGCAACAAGAACTCAAGCTGTATATGGGATAAGCAAGAAATCTTGATAGGAAATCCCACCAGAAGCGTGCTACATTGGGACTCTTAGGATCATACAGTGAGAAAGCTTGATTGTTTTCTCATGTGTGTTCTTTTCTTTTCTTTTTCAGAAGTCATGTTCATAGGAGTATCTTTGAAGCTTATACACTATCTGTGGAATTCTTACTATTTTGTTGGGCACAGAGTAATGGCCAAATAAACATTTATCAGTCAGCCAGTAGAATGTTCAAGTATCTCCCACTTAACAGTTTTATATCATGAAGCAATTTGATAGCTCTGCATTGGAGATTTAAAGCATCGAAGCAAAAGGTAGAATCTGAGAAGTTCTAATCTATAAAAGCAATATGCTAGATTAATAGAACCACATTGCATCAACATCTTTGCTGCTCAGCTATAAATCTAGGCTGGTGACAGTGCACTGAGAATGAAAACACACCAGAGCCATCCATATTGATCATTGTCACATACATAGCAAGTATGCAACATACTAAACCTTTGAGAGATCCTAGTCTGAGACAGAGAAGTGGGAGGAGAAGGGTAGGGAGGGATTTTACAAATATGTGGGTCAAATTAAGTAACTTTTACAATTCTTAACTCGCTCTTCTTGCCTGTGCAATAACATTAATGACAACATCCGTCCTTCCTAGGAACATCTTTTTTTTTTCTTTCAAATGGAACCGTGGAAGTCCTGTCATGAGCTTTTCCCCATGTTTGCATCATACAGAAGCAGATACGTATCCATCTTTGCAGCAATTTAATTGGATTTGGGGAATTTAAAGAAAGACTGGGAGCTACGTTTCCATATGAATGACTTCAACTGTGTCAAAAAAATATTTGCTTGATACTTATTTGATAGATGGGGAATAGTGAGTTGAGGAAGTAACAATGTATATTATAGAGACTTTGTTAAAGGGGCTGAACTAAGGACAAATGAATTAACAAAGAAAGTAAGTATAAGTAAGTGAGTACCATTCATTCTTTCAACTATGTTCATGCATTTTGACACAGACTAGTTTGGTGGGAAATTAAAAACCAACTGCTCTAAGAATGCTCTATGCTCAAATTCCAACTCGCGTAGCCAAAATAAACAGGCCTCAAAAATTCCTTTAGATTTTACATATTGATGAGAAACAATGTCACACAAACCATTTGTTAAACTGACTTTTATGCCTGAGGAAGACTGACAAGTAAATGGCTAAGAGATTTGAAGTTAGCAGTTAAAAATGTTGCTGTGTATAAGCTAATCTAATCTTAATATGTAGCCACTCCTATGAAGAACGACAAAGTCACCCTTAAAAGAAAGGTCAGCTGTATATCATGATTCTAGATCCACTGGTGAGGCATATAAGCATGTCCCATTGACTAAACAGACATATATAGTTCTAAAAAGCATCAATATCAAGCAGCAAATAAATGATGGTCATGAGGTGACACGGGGATAGCCTGAACATACAGAATGCTTTTCTCATCTCCTTTACCATTTCTTTTTGTATAAGATTGAAAAAAGTAGATTATTTACAAAACCTTAATCTTTTATTCTATGAAAATAATGCTGTTTAGTAAGCATACTTGGAACAATTATGTAATCAGAGGATGTAAGGTTGATTGGTCATTTGCAGGTAATAGATTTAATGCTTTAGACTTCTATAATGATTTAATAAACTCACATCTTTCTTTAAGTTAAAAGGATCTCATGGGTGTCAAACAAGATTAATTCTAGGATAAAGGCTGATACATCATATGCCTTCAAAAGATATTTAAGGCTAGAGGAGATGGCTCAGTGGGTAAAGTGCTTCCTTCAAAAGCCTGTCCTAGAGTTTGACTCTTCAGACCCTTGTAAAATCAGGAGGCAATAACACATGTTTGCAAGCTTGCAGGCTAGCTTCATTGCCATAAAACAGCTATGGAGACCAAGAAAGAGTTGTCTCATAAACAAAAAGAAAGTGACAGACACCCAAGATTGTTTTCTGACTTCTACACACTTGCCATATTACATGTGCCTGCACTCACCCATGTGAACACACACACACACACCCCATATGAATATTTAACCATACATAATGAACATATTGATAACGGGTTTCTTTTGAGGATAGTTGCTACTAATAACTATAACCAGACAAGTCAAAGGTCTTCAAAACTACACTGAGTACAAGTATGGTACCAAGAAATTATTTCTAATATAATAAAGAGAAGAAAAGAAAACAAAGAAAGAGAAATAAGAAAGAAAGAGAGAGAAAGAGAGAGAGGGAGAAGGAGGGAGGGAGGGAGGAAGGAAGGAAGGAAGCAAGCAAGCCACCTTAGTTTCAAGCTAAGTATTCTTTTAGGTTGACATCAGACTTATTTAAACACCTAGTAAAGTAAGTTGGCACATAGACTGGGAAGCTTCAGAGGTCTTCCACAGTAGCTGTGTAGACTGACAGATAAAATGAAAGATACACCATGAGGGAAATTCTCCTGTTGTCAGAGTACTGAAACATGACATGATTACTTCCACAGACTGCAAGTAGCTCTTGGCCCCAGCAAACTTAGAGAGATGAATGAGTTAGAATTAATTTGAAAAAACTATAGGTAGTAAGCTCATGGGACCAATCCATTTATGTATTTATTACTTTTATTTTACTAGAACCACTACCACCAAAAATAAATCTCAGAGAACAAATGTTGCTTTTCGAGGGTACCCTGGCGAGAGCAATATAAAAATAATTTAGCACCAGCCATGTAATTATGTGCATTTATTTCAACCTTTCATTACAAGAGATAACAAGATGAATAGTAAAATGTGAACTTTAACAATCCTGTAATTATAGCCACTGAACCATACATTATTGAAAGAATTGTGCAAAATCCAGATGCAAAAGAATCAACTCGGTATGTAAATAGAAACCAAACAGTAGCATAATAAAGAGACAGGGAATTAATATAGAAAGTGAAGCACTTTTCAGAATCTTTTATGGCCATGTTTTCATTTTTTTAACAAATGCTCAGCTGAGTTTCATTAGTTTGTCACATTTCTTATGAGTACATATTATTTAACAGCCATAAGCAGCCTGGTCAAATATTCCAGGATTTCTCTTTCTTCAGTTTCTTTCCTTTTTTTTTTTTTTCTATTCATTTTTTTCTAGAGTAAAATTGGGATTGATAGAGTGTTTTTCATGAGCATGTTATTTAATGAGGGAAATAATATATACTTCAATGGGTATTTCTTGAGCTGCAAAAATTTGTACCTCTAATTAGGAGTCCTAGAACTAAGAGCTACATGTGGGAAAATCTGGGCATGTCTATGTATCAGAATAAGTAAGCCATGTTCGAATTTGGCAAGAACATTCCATTCATCAGTAGATGGTTCAGAATTTGTTGAGGGCAATCAGAGGTACTGCAGAGCACTGTCAGCATCACAGAATTAAGGTAGGAAGGCAGTTTATTCATTAAAAAGAGGAACCCTGAGGGCTGTTTTGATATTCATCACAGGCACTAATTTAATACACACCATGAAAATGTTTTTACACAGTTAAGTGATCAATGATACTCAAGTATGCTTACCTGGAAATGAGAAGTGATAATGCATGACAAAAATAAATAAAAAGAATATGCAATGGTGAGAATTAGCGATATAAAGGGATACAGAAGAGTAGAAGGTGACAGTAGGGCTTAGAATATTTATATGCCTAATGAAAATTTATTTAGACTAATATTAAAACTCTTCTCCTGTTAAAGTTTATTTTAACTAATAGTATTTTAGAAACAACCAGAGAAAGTAAAAGTAATACATTGCTTGATCTATAAAATTGTCAATCAAGACAGAAGTATCCCTACACATTATATAAATGCCTGTACTGGTCAGTGGTAAAATGAGTAGTTAGGCACAATTGCCATGTAGTTTTGATTTGTCTTCAGTTTTCTTATGAAAGATGTCTATAAGATGTAATGAATTAAGAAGATGAACGTTCTCCATGTGGGGCAAAGTTCTCATGAAATAGAATCTGGCCATGAGAATTATTTTATTCTGTCAGAGAGAAATAAAAAGGATGATGAGGTGAATTGTGGAGAAGCATAAGTGAAAGAAGGGGAGTTATGAGGACAGAGAGCCATGTTGGTAAGATGGCTTAGGGGGTAAAGGTCCTTGACACCAAGCCTGAAACCTGAGTTCAGTCCTAGAGCCCAACATTGGGGAAGTAGAGAACTGACTCCTGAAAATTGTCCTCTGCTCTCCATATGCGTAACATGGCTAGTGTCACACTTACAAACATGCTTACATGCATGCAATTAAAAGTATATAACAACCCCATAGGAAGAACAACAGTTATAATTTAACTAGATTCCCCAGACCTCCCAAAGACTAAACCACCAAGGAGAGAGTATACATGGGCCAGTTCAGGGTTCCTGCTACATATGTAGCGGAGGACTGCCTTCTCTGGCATCAGTGAAAGGCGAGACACTTGATCCTGAGGAGACTTGATGCCACACAGAAAGAGGGTACTAGAGGAGTGAGGTGGAAGTGGGTAGAAGTGTGGGGGAGCATACTCTTGGAGACAACGGAGAGGGGGTTTGTGGAGGGGAAACCAGGAAGGGGAAGGGATATGACATTTGAAATGTAAACAAATAAAATGGCTTTTTTAGAAGTACATATGAAAGAATAGGGACCTTGTATATGCAATTAGACCATTTTAGTTCAGTGTAAAAAAATGCTTTAAAGGAATTGTTGGGTCTATTTTCAAAATGTAAATCTTTAGACATTCAAGACAGTGGACTTTTAGGTTTAGACACTTTCTTTTTTTGGGGGGGCTTAAGTTGTATATGTATAATTTTACATGCATTTTTTAATTCTGTAAAAATGGATATTCATATTAGTAATCAATTGTGAAACAAAGTAAAAATCAATTTAAAAGCTATTTAGATATTTAGTCATTCATGTGTAATCCTGCTTATTTTAAAGTTTTACAAACATCTAATTCACAGGGAGATTAATGAATTGTTCATTTCAAGTTGTAGATCTATGATAATATCATTGCTGTATAGTTTGTATTTTGGTTTTCCTCAAAATGAACAGCATCACCACTCTGACTCATGACATTTTCCCCACAAACCATGTATTCATTGCTATTCAATGGTCCACATAGTCCACTCAACTCTGTGCCATCAAGAGACAATTGACAGTGTAAGATGTAGGCACTGTTTTACTACAATGATCTGCTTGCTATCAAACTGAGAAAATCATGGGAGCAGTTCCCTTCTAGACCAGACAAAGTTTCAACCTAGGAATCTGCTTAAACATCATTACTTTTACATTTCTCAAAAAAGTCATGGCAATTATTTTTATCAGAACTAAGAACACTTGATGGTCATTTAAATGAATGTTGTTTAAGCATTCATTTAGCATGAACAATTTTGGATTCAAAAATCATACAACTGTCTCTCTTCAGAGACTCACATAAAAGAAGAAACCTACCTCACATAAGAGGCCAGGAGGCTGATGTGTGATAAATCTCCCCAAATCCTTCACACTTTTCTCCAATATTTTCAGATTGCACATTATATTTTAGTCACTATTCCTTGCAAACACAAAAGTAAAGGGAGGAAACATGGGCCAGGCAGGCTTCTCAAATGCATAGACTGTGTAGCCACCAGCTCTGCCTTTCAGAACTGATAGTAAAGCTTGTCTAATTTAAAAGACAGTTGGCAAATGCTCAGTGATAACTAGAATGGCTGGAAAAATATTCTCTTATTGATTATATTTTCTCACCTGACATGAAAGAATTGAGAGTTAAATAATTTTACTTCTCTGTATAACTTTGAAGACGTTATTTAGGTTCCCAGTCAACACATTTAGGTGATAAAATAAAACAACACTTATTTTATGGGCTTTTGAAATGGATTGGAGATAACACACAAAAAGAAAGTGTTATAGAGCTTAGGACATATTAGAGCCTTCATACAAACTAGCTATTCTTATTACTAGTAACTTATATGAAATGTGAAAGAAGCCAAGTCATCTTGTGAAAGCATCCTTCTTTAAAAGTTGGACAGAGAAAGAAAGCCCATGAAGAAAAGATTCATTCCTATTTCTAACAGAAGACAGAGGTAGTGATAAGCTGATAGTCACTCGGTTTAGAAGCATAGGTTGGAGGCCTAAGCATCCCAACATACACACTTAGGCAAGAAGCTTTATAGAAGTAACAAGGATTGTTTGTTTGTAATAATATTAACTTCATTCATGCAATGATGCATTTAATCGATTGAACTCAGTGAGGGTTAAAAGTGATAATGCAAATGGAACATCTCTTTTTAATATGACAAATTAAAACTATTTCTCCTCACAAAATAGTAGAGGTAGAAATGAAGGCAGGCTCAAGGAGGCACAACACAGAAGGACTCTCCTTTATCCACGTTTGTCTGTCTCTGAGGAGAAGCAAATTGGTAAAAAAATTATCAGACATCATGGGAAGGTCAACAGGAAGCAGAAACATTCCAAATGAAACCAATACACTAGTTAAATACAAAAGAACATGCTGAAATCCAAACAATGCAACAGCAGCATCGTGACCCGTGAACATGCAGTGGGCCAGTGGTAGAGTAAATGATAGTCACTAGGCACATTATCAGTCGTGTATCACACCTTCTATGTCACTCATGTTCTCACTCCTCTCCCCCGTTGATGAGACATGGTCTCACTATGTAGACAAGGCTGTAGAACTCACTAATTTTCCAGACTCTACATCCTGAAGGATGGGATTCAAATAGGGGGTATCATGCCTGGCACTATCTCTGTTCTTATAAAGGTTTGTGTCTCTCTGAGAGTCCAGTTTTCAAAAATACTAGAGCAGTCCAGTTGGATACAGAGTATCAAATGAACTCATTAAAATTAGATGCACTAGAAATATTTTTTTATATTGGGACTTAACATTGGTCCATGATTTTATATGAGCTCAGAACTCTGGTTATAACCCAGAGTTATATAACCCAGAGCTCAATAACCCAGGCTATAAGCAGCAAAAGAAGAAATGAGCTTGAATTGCTACACAATTTAAAGGGAATATTAGTAAAACCTTGCATAATCCAAGTAGGCATGCCGATTTAGAATTGTGATGGAAAATCAAGGAGGTTGACCTTTTCCAGCTCTATTGTTCTGAATTACATCCTTTAACCTAACCTTGTGAGTTTTATGCTATAATGTGTCATAGTAATATAGATTTTTCAATGAAAAAATCTAAAAGTATGCATAAGTGAGATGCCACTGGCCAAATGGTGAGTCACTCATTCAGTGGCCAAGGCAGGAGTGGAATTTTTATATCCGCAGCAGCTGAGTAATCTCTTCCTCCTCAGGCTGTTCCTGGTGATCTGTAAGAACTCTATTCTCATTCCAATTAAACATCCTTGTAACATTTTATTCTCCTTCATGCTGGGACAATTTCTCAGTGTCTCTGTCTCATTCCACCCACCGGGTTATCAAACCTTTGTCTTTCTGTGAATGTCTTTCAAGAGATTCTCAAGTACTTACTTCCCAAGTAATATTCATAATAAAACATCCCTAATATACCATAGATATTTCATGGGCTTTACAAAGTTCTTCACGACACTAAAGTCACTGCCAATCACCTTTCCTATGAAACAGAGCAATGAATAATTGTCACATATAAATACAGAAGCCAAAATACAATAGACTGAAGATTCCACCAAATTGGCTACTTCTAAAATCTTTCCCTATCTTCCAGCCATTTCTTGATGGAACTCTTCTTTCTTCAGGCTTGTTTCATGATCTCTTTGTCTTACACTGACATATTTTTAAAAAGTCCTGTATGATCACACAAGTTCATCCTCAGCACACCTCTATTGAATTGCCATCCGTAAACACTATTTACAAACATTGCTCATATCATTTTTTGGATTCATTCTTCTGTATGCCTATGTGTATTAGTGTGTGTGTGTGTGTGTGTGTGTGTGTGTGTGTGTGTGTACATATGGATGCATGTATACAGAAGAATACACATGCATGTATTCAGGGGCCAGAGGTTGACATTGGGTATCTTCCTTCATTTCTCTGTACTTTATATATTGAGGCACAGTCTCTTGTTGAATCTGCAACTTCCCCATTCAGTAGTTTAACTTAGTAGACCACTTCAGGAATCCTTTGCTTCTGTCTTCCAAATGTTGATATTACAGGTGAGCCTCCATTTTCATCTGGAATTTATGTGGATGCTGGAATCATAATGTTACTCCTCAGGCTTGAGCATCAAATGCTTTAAGCCCTGGGACATGCAATCCTACACTTAGTTCCTTTTTTTGGTTATATATCATTTTACTATATTCGTATAACTTCAAATTTCTTTTATTTAATGTCAAAATGCATTTTTGTACCTATTAGTGTAAACGTTGTTATATGAAATGTTTCCTTCTAGGAAAGTTCACTGATTTCGGGGCCCTTTTGATACGATGACTTTGGTTCTGCTCTAGAAACTGGAGACCACAAAATTTTCACCTGATAAAATGTGTTAATGCAGCATAGAAAGCAGGCTCAAAATCTCCACATAGTATCACTTTTAATAAAACTTCAGTTGTTGCTTTTACTTTTATCTCTTGTCTGAGCTCTCATGAATATGTGTTGAGTGAGTAAGTAAGAAGTTGTGTTTTTCTATTGCTTTTAATGCCTGGTTTTTGTTTGTTTGTTTGTTTGACAAAGGCACAAATGTGCTGACAGCAGCCAAATATCCTCTTAGCAGACAGCCTAGAAAGATAGTTTACAAGGTTTACTCTTGACCCTTCATTCCATCAGGAATTGCAATAAGATTGTGCAGAGTACTGGTCCAAGATGAGCCAGGAATCCCTAGACTTACAGCAGCATGCCTTATCTAGTTATGGTACACAAGGACAGAGATTAAAGTCCCTTACAGAAAAAATATTAGGTTGATGAGTTTTCTTTTAAATATCCTGTGCTTATTAAAATATAATTCATATGCATTAATAGCCTCAACATCTAGCACCAACTATGGTAAAGAATATATGTGCTTAATAAATGATTGTGCAAATAACATTAAGTTCATTTCAGGGACTAAGAAGTAATAGATCTATAAAATGGTCTGCCTTAATCCTTGTAATTGTTTTAATAAGCTACTTTATTATGCAGTAACTCAAAATTTTAAGCTAGGGGATTTTAAGGAATATAATATGTCCCACTACTCTGGTCCCCACAGAAAACTCATGCTAGGGGCTGGAGAGATGGCTCTGCAATTAAGAGCACTGACTGTTCTTCCAGAGGTCTTGAGTTCAGTTCTCAGCAGCCACATGGTGGCTCACACCATCTGTAATGGGATCCAATGCCCTCTTCTGGTGTGTCTGAAGACTCTGAAGACAGCTACAGTGTACACATATAAATAAAATGAATAAATCTAAAAAAGAAAAAAGAAAAGAAAGAAAGAAAGAAAGAAAAGAAACCCCATTCTAACCTGTATCTTTATTGGCAAAGTATGTGCTTTGCTAAATCCCTTAAAAACCGATGTAATGTTGATCCCAGTGAAGATGAGCAGTTTCAGAATGATTTGCTCATGTATGGAATATCCAACAGATGATTCTAGGAGGCAACTCAAAGACTCACTCTGATTGGAGATCCCTATACACCAGATATAGAAGGACCAGGGGAGTATCCTTGCCAAATTCCTTTCCCCCAACAAGGTTTAAACCAACAAACAAACCACCAGTGTGAATGTCCTTAAGTACTGAACCTGTCCTTTGCTAGAACAATGAGCTTACTAAGGTTGTTTGGTCTCTCATCTGTAAAATGAGAAATACATGTTAGCTTATTTGTAGAGAAGATATAAAAATAATGCAAATAAAGGCTCTGTACCTAGGATGAACTTTAGTGCTCAATCAGTATAAACCCTTATTCCCTTTTCAATCTACATAGTTTTCTTCCATGAGGCATGAAATGAGAGTGTGAAATCTGAAATTTTTATCTGGTTCCTGAACTGGCTTCCTATTATCTCTTCTGTCTCTTCCATACATAAGTGAACACATAGATAGAGAAACAGAACTTTTAGAAATTGAGTTAAATAGGATATGCAGAATATGAATCTAATCTATAGGCCTTTGACTGAAATGCAAAATATCCCTGTACCATCTAGTATGGCAGCTGCTCAATAAAACATATGTTATTTTACTAATAGGAGTGAGGACTTAAGTCCTTATATCTATTCAGCTTTTAGAAACTGATTATCCATCTAGTTGTTGAAAGGTATTTTTAACCTTGGTATAGAAAAGTTAAAATGATGTGTATTGCTATAATCAAATCTCTTGCAAACAATACATTCCAGCAGAAAGTTTCTATCATTCAAGGCTCTTCTATGTGTTATGCATATGCTTTATCTCTGTAATGAGGGTAAAGATACCCCCTAAAAAGTAGAAAATAAGAAAAATGAGAGTTCTTTGGATTTTGTAATACAATTATAAATTTAATAGTAGGAATTCTATTCCACAGACTGTAAAGGAGATGTGATGTAAAAAAAAAAAAAAAAATCAGGTAAGAAAGGGAAAGGGCAGATAAGAATGTTTATATTAAGAATAAATATCTACATGATAAAAAATTTATCAGGAAATCCCAGGACCCCTAGGACAATAGGAATATTTTATAAAAATCCAAAATAGGTTATTTTTTTAGAGGTTTTCCTTTAAAGATTCCTTCCTAAAGCCCTACTTCAATATTTATACTAGCAAGGAGAAAGGATTCTCCTGAAGTTAATCACAGCATGTTGAATATCATTTTATACCCAGAAGATTTGATGAGATGGGCCCTTGTCTGATTCATTTGAATCATTTTTATTAGACTTTAGAAGCTGTCTTATAATAAATGCTTAATAAACGTTTATTGAACAAAATTCCATTTGATCTATGTAACCAGAAAATCATCCAGTCTTAATCTCCCTTGAAGATGTACCAGTCTTAAATATACTATTGTGTAAAAATTTGGAAGCGAATTTTTAAAATATTACATGATATTGGTGAGATGACTCAGCATGTAAAGGTCCTTGCCATCAAGTGCCCATGGATGACCTTAGTTCCAACCCCAGGATCCACATGCTAGAGGAAAGGAACCGACTTAAAATCTGTTCTCTGATCTTCCTACAAACAGTGTCACCTGTGTCCGATATGCACTCAAATAAATGTAAAAATCTACTATCTATATAACTATCTACATTAGATGCTTTCACAAATAAAATCCTTACAAGCACACCTAGATCCAATGCAAAGCTGAAAAGCAAAATGCATTGTATTTAATGATTCAGCAGATAATCATATATGGGGAGAAGATGAGACAGGAAACATTAACTTTGTTCCAAAGGCGACCTTCTTTTCTGTGCACTTTCCCATGAACTTGGCCAAGTAGAAATTTTGTAATTTTCCTTTCCCTCTCTCTGTTCTCAGCCCAGTCTGCATAGGTATCTTGTGACTTCTAGAAAGATATCAAGGAGAACAATGAGAAATTCATTGTCCAGGTCAATGGTTCTCAAAGTTCTCTACTACCTAGGTCAATCCAATCATAGGAAGCATCCTACAGGCTGAACCCCACCAGAGACATCTGTCCTTTTCCTTGGCTACTATAAATATTAAAATAGGATTTTTTTTGGAGGAAACATTTTTTACACTCTGTCAAAAACATAGCCTGTTCTACATTTTATAATAAAATAGCTAAGACTGTAGATTGATGAAGAATGCAGACATTATGATTTATAAGCATGGGGGACCTGAGATCTTTGAATGGCAAGTAGGGGAATTCATATTCAACCATGAAAGCAAAGGGTCTCTACTAATTTACCTAAGCAAATTGCATTTTCAATAGCTAAAAAACCTCCCATTTAGCACCTGCAGATTTGTGCATTCTGGAAAGGAAAAATAAAATTTGAAAACCATTATTCTAATGAGATATTCAACATGTAATACAAATGTATATAAATGAGACATGACTTTTACCGTTCTCTTTGCACTTATTTAGTCTAAATATTTCATTTTTACCAAATTGATTTCTTGGAAATGGAATATTTTATATTTCTAAACAGACTGCTTAGCTATTCAAATTTTTTGATCTTTGCTTTAATGTAAGCTTATTTCATCTAATTTCTCAATATGTAATTGATTTGATACTCCTTGTACACTGGCATTATGGATAACTCCCTTATAAAGTCAAAGTACGGGATCATTTGCCTTCATGTAATAAATTAGTTAATTAGTTCCGATGCAGGTGGAAAGGTCGGGAATTGAGTCAGATGAAAAAATCAAACTTTTTGAATTAGCACTAGACTTAACATTTTTGTATCACCCTCATGAGGGTTTGACAGGTGTTCTTTGATTTTGCTTCTCAGAACCTAATCAATTATCACTAAACTTCCAAGGGACCATTATACCCAATGAAAGAATTGTGAAGAGACAGAAAGATATTTAAGGCTCACCATATTTCTGTCTTGAATCATGAAAGACAGTAAAACCAGCCAGAGCTGGGAGAGAAGGAAGTGACTTGAAGCAACAAATGAGAGAAACTTTTGAAGGAAAATAAGAAAAAAGAAGAGGAAAAAGGGAGATTCATAGAGACAAATTCACAACAAAAACTCAAAGGTGCCCACCACTGGGTTCTCGTATAATGATAGCTGACTTTCTCCTCCAGTGTTGCACACAACTCCAAGCGCCCATTTTTCTCCATGTCTACTAAAGAGTGGGTGTCAAAATGATCAATGCTAGTTCCCTGTATCAACATTTCCCTACAGCCACAAAGTCCATTATCAACAGAGATAAACTTGTGCCAGGATAAATTTCTTATCAGAATACAGTCAAGGAAGAGTTCAAAATGGTGTTAGATTTAGCAACATTTTATTGTTGCAAGCTCCCTAAAGCAATAGAAAAAACACTAATATATTTTATTCAGGACTTAGAATCCAAATAGTCTTCCAATCTATTCGGACCAGTGCTTAACAAGTACTCCTTTGAAATAAAATAAAATGATATTTTTTTAAAGGAATAATTTGTCTTCGATGTGCTCTTTTCTGTGTTGTGAGTGTTGTTTATTTATTTGGTGAGAGGTGTAAAGAGTACACGAGACAGGGGAAATGGAAAGAATCTCTTTAGTTGTTGAAAGCTGCTGCAGAGCACGTAGCTCGTCCTCCAGTTGGTTCTCTGCCCCCACCACGGAGCTTAATTATAGCTATCAAGCTGGAAAGGGAAAGACAGGGAAAATATGTAGAGACATTTTAATGTGGAGATCAATTGAACTGAGACATAGTTTCTGACAGATATTTCAATCTAAATGAGCCAGATTGCTCTAGGAAATACTAAAAAAAGATGATTTTAAATGGTCCCTTACCATTTTCATCTATCACATACATCTCAAAATATACCCTCCATAATTTTATCTACTGCCCTAATCTAAACTTCATTCTGCCAGGACTCTGCGGATGGAAATGTTATTTGGCATCCTGAAATAAGGGCAGATGCCACCCTGCTCTATAATGTAGTCACGGTAAAGTTAATGGTCTGCTGCAACCATGAGAGGGGTGGAGAGGGAGCCTGGTGTCAGAACAGGGGAGAATGGTGACCTTCACGCTGCAGTGTCTTTGCACACAGTGCCTGGGTCTGCCTTCCTAGTATCCGTATCACAGGCCCTCCTTCCTCTTACAGCTATGCTGAACTATCACAATGCCTGTCTCAACACTTTCAAAGAATATTTAAATGTGGGATACAGGTTGCACTTTCTATTTGAGTTCTGTTTGAGAAAAAGTTATTTAGCAAACGAATGCACACTTTATGTTGTATGCCTAATCATTTAATTTATACATGACCTTGGAAGAGTTTTGTTCCTTTGTTTTGAAACAGCATCCCAGCATGGAATCCAAATTTGAACTTGTGGTCCTCTTGTCTCAGCCTCATGAGCCTTCTGAGATGAGTGTGCCACTATATGCACTTCAATTTCTTTACAACAAATTATTTTAATTTGTAATCTGTTCAAATGATTATTTAATTTCAGCTCTACTGAGATTAACCAAGTAGTCTGAACTGCAGTAGAGGGACCTCAAACATGACTGTCCAGGAACCTCTAACCTGACTGGTTAGCCAGCCAAAAAAATATATTTTCAAGCACTATACTTTAACGGTTGACTTAAAAGTACAAAATTCATACTCTTGGCCCTTCAAACACTGGAAGTTTTAACAATTAAATCTTAAGAGGACTGTAGATTCATAGGCTTTAACCATACTGCTTAATCTTCAGGTCCACTGTCTCATTCTCTGGATGGCTAGAAACTTCATCTCTATACTCAAACAAAACCACACAGTTTCCTTATATCTGCTCATTACTCTCAAAGTCATCTGTCAAAATCAGTTTGGTACGATAACCACCTCATATATGGGTTAATCTTTTGTTTTTCATGTCATCCTGGAATATCCTCAATGTATATGTGCTTTTCATCAAGTTTTGGTGGAGATCTGGGAGCAGAAATAAGCATTCAATTTATAGTAAGAGATTCTGTCAATTGGATTCAGCAGGTATGAATTCCATAGAAACTTAAGGAGTTAGAAATCACGGCACAAGAAAAGTGGGTTGAAGAGAGCATGCTAAGGTTAACCAGCAACCAGCCATCTCAGTATCACACTGTTTCTGTGTTATGCTTTATCTTAGGATTGATTAAATGGCTCCTTTCCCAGAACCTTGTTAACACTTGGGGGCCATTGATGATTTCATCTAGCATATTACCTCTTCAAAGTACTATCATTGTAATTAAATTACCCTCCAGAGAAGAACAATCTTTCTTTCACAGTATGATCACAACTATCAACTCTAATAACATACATACAAGTGATTTCTCTTCTTCATTCATATTTAAAGAACTAGAGCTTGCAGGATATTCGTACACTCATTTAAACACTATGAAGTCAACTGCTGTTTATTGAGCAACCAAATAGCTCAGATTTTTATACATCATTTTAATATTTGAATCAGAATAGTCCTCTAATCTATAGATAAGAATACTGAGATTCTAAGATACCATTATTTAAATTTTCCAATATCATACCATTGAAAGGATGATAGCCAAACAAATATGTCTATCAATCTCTTGATGCTAAGGTTTATCTGGGAAAAGTTAATTATTCATACTCAGAATATCTAACTGAAATGTGGCTCCGTTTTAGTGTTTTGTACATATGTGCATGATATGTGTCTGTACAGGCACATCTTGACATGGCATTTGTGTGGAGGTCAGAAACTAACTTGGGTTGTCAGTCAACTCTGTCCACCTTGTTTAAGACATGGCATCTTGTGATTTTGCACACTGTCTCACAGACTAGCTGAACTGTAACCTTTAAGAGATTCTCCTGTCTCTACCTCCTATCCTGCAGTTGAGAGGGACCAAGGTTTACACGTGAGCATGTTACTATATCTAGTTCTATGTAGGTTCAAGGGATCTGAACTCAGGTCTCCATACCTGTATCACAAACGCTTTATTACTAAGCCCTTCTCCACATCTTCCAAACGTGGTTCTTTTTAAAGAAGTCAATAACTAAATCCTATATGAATGAAATTATTTCCTCCAAGATTTGATTAACTACAACTTCAGGTATGGGAGTCACTTAACTGAACACCTATCCTTCAAACTTAGAAAGCTTGGTTTGAGAGCCAATGTTACTCTTTCACCTTTGTCTAGTTAGCACACAGTAGTTGCCGAATAATGTGCATAGAACAAATGCTACTCATTATCAGGAAAAATGGTTTTGATTTAAAAATAATTCAATTTTTTTCAAACCCAGGAACAATACACCCAATCAGCCCAGTAGCAAATGTGGGACAATCTATGTTATGTATAGATATCTAGGCCTCAACAGGCAACAGACCACACGCTGTACTATGGTGCTAATTATTAGAGCAAATGACTGCTCTAAAATACACTGCAGTTCCTCTCCCACATCTAAACCCAGAGGGAATCCACACACAAAATAGCTCTGTAGGGAATCATTCTTGTGAGCCAGTTACTTAAAAATTGGTGAGAACAGTCACCTCTGCTTTTACTCGAAAGGTGACTTCCATGAAGCAGAAAAATGGAAAAATACTTAATGTCTTTATAAACCGATTAGACTTAAAGAGAACGGGTCTATTTTAGAAGAGTTGTCTTTACTACCTAAAACCAAAACACCCTGTAGAAGAAAATAGGCACTTGGCATTTTCAATTATAGAAACTAATACAAATTTTCTCCCATTGAGTCTAATGTGATTACGAAGAGAATTATGCTCTAAACAAATACAGTTATTTAACTTAAAGCCACAAATCCAGGTGGTATATTAGAGTACATTAGTGCATTCTGGGCTTGAAACCTAGCTTTCATTTATTTTCTAAATTACAAATGTCTATCTTCCCGTTACTCCTTATGAAGAAAGTAGACATATAATTTCATTTTAATTTTAGGAACATTTTTAGAATCTGTGTGCAGGGAGTAGGGATTTAAAAAGGTCCGTGGGATACAGATGGAAGCATATGAAGGTAGGGCAGTTCAGAAAGGAGGGTATTGGGAGATTTGAGGGAGATGCCAATGAAAGCATTATCAGTGAGAGTAAGCCCTATGCAGCGGACACCACATATGCCCCCCCCAAATCCCTCCATCTCTTATAACACACTTTCTACTAACAGCTCTTGACTTCTTGTTCCAGGATGAATTGAGCATCCAGGGACATTTTCCGTTATTTTTGTCTAATCCGAAGGAAGTGCTGAGTTCTGGTGACAAGAGATGAAAGCAGGAGGGCTTACCTCCCAAGTGCCTTTGCACATTTTAAGACTGACTAACACACCATGTATAGCAGATGCCAGAATAAACTATCACACCACACAGTATCCTGTATATCTGAGACCTGAGCATGACTTCAAACCCAAGGCATAAACTAACTTCAAACCCCACTGCTTAATGTCACTAACCTCTTCCTAGAGAGGCAGAGGTGTTCCCATGGTAACTGAGCAAGGGAAAGAGAAAAGGAGCAGAGCAAAAGAATGATATTCCACTTAAAAATGTTTGTGTGTGTGTGTGACTGTGCACATGCATGAATGTATGCATGCATACACAGAGACAAACAAGAAAGAAAAATAAACCAATTAACCACCAAAGCAAGATATGCGAAGTTTAAAAGGTGTGCTCACCTCAGTTATAGGAGGGACACTCACATCTGTGATGACATAAATGAAGGAACATGGTCATTAGCATCCTCTGTAAAATTCACTTTCAGGAAAGCACACTGTCTACAGAGTTTTGATTTTTTTTTCCCACAAATTTGAATGCAAAGCTGAGATAGAATCCATTTATGGTCCCTAGGAAGAAAGAGCTGAGAAAGTATCCGAGGTCTTACTGGAAGTTCTTGCAGAAATCCTTAGGTGGCCACTTGAGATTCAGCAGTTGGCACTCTGAAGACAAGCCTGGTGTTTCAGAGATGTCTTAATCTCACTATGAAAAGTCTAAGGATATTCTAATAAATGTTCTAACTGTCCTAGCCCTCCGGCCCCAGCCATGTGTTCAACACCCACAAATGGATCCCTAAACCCAGTTAAACAGTGAATGTATTTCTAGAAGTTAACATAAGGTTAAAAGAAGATATGTATATGTCATTATTGTTTCCATGTGACCTAGAAACCAGTATTATACTTAAATAAAACCTCCCCAGAGGTTTCCCTGGGTGGTGAAATTTCTAGTACTACAATTGGTTCCAAACCAGGTAAACTGGAATGATTGATCCCCCTAAGATTGACTGAGCCAAACCAGATCAAATACTGCCTACTATGCCAATGTTCATTTGCTTAATTAAAGGGTTATAAGTTAACACATTCCTTAACAACTTAAAAGAATTTGTGGTATATCATGAAGACCCCCAAAAGTTAAGACTGACATACTCTCAGGAACTCCTTCCAGTTACATTTTAATACAGAAATATATTTTAATTCATATTTATTTATATATTATGTATATATATATATATATATAAACTTACATTTTTAAATACATTTATTTACATTTATTTTTATACATACATATAAAGTTTAGTGATAACAAGTGAAGACTACAAGATTTTCATTTCTTGAAAAGCATTTTATATTACTTAATAACACTATCTAAAGACCTCCAATGTGGGTTTCATAAAAGTCACAAATCCATCAGGATTAGCCATAGTAAACATTGAGATCAGATATAAACAAGGATTCTTACCTTCCATATTAACTTTACTACACTACATTCATTGAACTTATCACCCGGAGCTTTAGTGCAGTGAGTAAGGAGAGGTAGATGTGGACTTAAGACCCTCATGAGAGGCAGGCACAACAATCCAACACCAAGAAACCATTGCATTGATGCATTGAGAATATAAAACCTTTATCCATGCTAGAGAGTTTCTTCTCTATTAATATCCTTTTATGTTCAGCAATTATTTTTAAGAACACTGAGGTTAGCAGTAGATTTTGTGCAGACATTTGTTGGGCTTCAGAAGGACGGCAAAGGAGCACTGAAGCAGTCCTAGGGCTGCTATGCCAGAAGTTAGGAGCCAGCTGTGTGTTACAAGGCAAAGCAAGCGCTTAAGGACATGGCATGAGAAATAAAAGGATCAGCACAGGGCTCTCATGGTCTCCAGGATGAGAGCAGTACCCACCCAGACAGCATCCACACATACTCCAAACAGAAGCTAGCAGAAGAAACTAAGGGTTATTGTGCACTTTTTCTTGAGTTTGGAAGAGGTGGCAGAGGAGGCGGATTTTAATTAGGCCACCTGGTTATTGTTGAAGGAGACACAATGGGAAAAAAATAAATGTCATCTAATTTAGTTGTTTATATAATGACATTTTTCATTGTTATACTCTTTGCTGTAGGAAACCTCACTGTTGGCTTTGACTCACAAGAAGAATATCAGTAAGACATTTTAAAGTTTAGCCTAAAGAGCTTGACTTTCCCTGTTCAGGGACTTTACAGGGTATACAGGACACTGTGAACTGTATCATATATAATGGAACATGCTTCCATCTAAGTCCTGGTCACTGTCCTTTGCCCTTTCTTCAAGTTTGCATGGGGGATTGTCAACACTCTAAGTTTTCAAGCACAGTTAAACCCTGTTCACAAATCACACACACACACACACACACACACACACACACACACACACACACACACACGCACACACACACACACTATGAATTGCATCACATATAATGGGAAACACATACGTTTAAGTCACAATCTCTGACCTTTGCCCTTTTCCTAGACTTGCATAGGGGAATTTTTCTACTCTGTAAGTTTTCAAACCCAGTCAAGAAACAAAGAGAAAAGAATGTCTGGAGTTTCAGGCCAGGGCCATCCGTGTGTGGACTACTCAGAAGAGTACAGAGTACTATTTAAAAAGGATGAAAGGGCAGAAAGAACGACAGACTTTATCTGAAAAAGAAACAATCTTATACATAGGAGCCAAGAAAGTAATCAATAATGATTGAGTGCCTGTTTTTTTCTTTTCCTCCAGGACTACAGCAAAGACTTTGTTAATAATCATAAGAATAAAAGAAAGGATGAAGAATATTCACTTAGCTCTGTGAGAGCCAACCGTGTTACTTTGCCTGGTCTGACAGGTCCTTCCTGATGGAAGACTATTGCTACCAGGATTTGGAGTTTCAGAGTTACTCCAGGAAGAAAATGGGCCACACCGCAGGAAATATAAGCAGCACACCTGACACCGAGGGAGCCCTCTTTGTTCTAGTTTGCTGCAGACTATCCTGCACCCAGCAAACTGAAATTTGATAAATATAAAGATTATAACAGGGGCTTAGGAAATAACCACATGAGTTAAAATGGTTGTTGTAAAAGTGTGAGATCCTATATTTGAATTCCCAGTTTGGTATGGTATAAAAGCTTTGTATAGTGGTGCTTGTGTCTACCTCAGCATTAAGGAAGGGAAGAAGAGAGAGGGAGATCCTAGGACCTCCCTGGCCAAGCAGAGATAAAGGGAAGAGCCTCTGGTTTAGTGAGACAACCTGTCTCAACACAATAAGACAGAATAAGATGGAGAATGATCTGGTCTCCACATGCGCAAGCACAATGCATCCACGTAGTCATATGCATGCAACACATATTCACACACACACACACACACACACACACACACACACACACACACACACACACACCACTACCAACAACAACAAAAACCTAAATGAAACATTAAAAAACTTTTATAACAGTCCTGAAAGATAGTTATATGAACTAATACTTTCTCATTGTACAAAGTACAAAAGACACCCCAATGTGCCACATATTTGCCCATTGTCTTATATTTCAGCACGTGGGCAAGGAGGACTGTGTACTTCTTCACAGCATCATGCACTAACTACCGATTAAGGCCTGAGCAGAAGGTAAACTAAGAAGGGAAAGGAAGCCATACATGTGCCTGTTCATATTCATTCGGTTGTCTTCATTACTAGTAGAAGAAAGATATCAGTATCAATAGATAATGTCAATATATTCTTACACGATCTGATGTGAAAACCTGAGAGGGCACTTAGCTTGTTGAGGACATCAGGATCTCTAGAAGTACAGCGGCATTTCAGCTATGTTATAGCCCTTTTCAGGCTAGATCCTTCTAGAGGTTATAACTAGACATAAGGTAATTTTGTGAATAACTACATCTTACCTAAAGGCAGTACTAAGACCAGTAAATCCACTTTAATATTTTTCATTTGGCCAATAAACAAATATTACCCTTCTCCTTTAGAAAATAATACGATTTAAGTTTCCAAGGAAAAATTAGAAGAACTATTCCTAAACATGCTTACTGACCTAACTTTGTAAGCATAATCACCCTAACCAACAATAACCATCCATATCTGGGATGAAATCTGTATGCAAGGAGCAGAAGCCAAACTCACCACTCATCTTACACAAACCTTGGGCATCAGCATCTGCCACTGGGGTTGCATAAAAGTCATGTCCTTAGCAAAATGTTCTTTGCAGACTCAATACAATTTGAGCAATTATATTATTTCTAGACCGGCAAATGAGGGCATTTTGGAGTGGTCAGAATCCTAAGAGGAAATGATGAGAGGGTATACACTTCCCTATCGCATTTTAACAACCTAGGGTTGGTGTTTTCTCTTTGTCAGCTACAAGTTCAAAGAAGAATAATATGAGGAGAAAGGCGTATATGTGCAGAGTTCCTTTAATGCAGACATGCAGAGAGAAACAATGGCTGGACCATCTATCTGCACACGTTCATGCACATGTGCAGCATAAACAGGGGGTACTAGTCACACAAAAAGACTGGGTAAAAGACTCAGAAGGAAATCATCTCTTTGCTATGGCCAGGTTACTTCTCAGTCTTCATCAGCTAAAAGTAATTAAGTCATGCAATTTTTTAAACAAGTATAATTTTGGTGATACATGTCTAATATTTTGGGAAAGTAACATTGACCTAGATAATGGTCTAACATCTCTTGACTATTTTACTGAGCTTTGTTTTTGAAAAGTACTGTTTACTGGTTATTTTAGATTTGTAAAATGTTGTGTTTTATGTCTTATTTCTTTGAAGAAACCTCATAACAAGTCATTTCCTGCAAAGGGACTTCTATTATTTATGTGGCATGTCATTAAGGTTTTACTACCATCTTCTAAATTTTCTCCCAAGATTAAACATTTGACTTTTATGAGGCCACTAAAAGAACAAGAATGTGTAACTTTCATTTTGGATCTGAAAGCATCATAAGCTTTCAATTTAATCAGCTGGGTGTTGACAAAAGACATTTCAACTGTTACAGAAACCAGCCCCACAAAACATGGGGACACTAGAACATCTCTTAAAAACAAGTGAGCTTCTATCTTTGCCTATCACACTCGATGGCCAAATTTAATTCCTAATTATAAACATACTCCTCAGACAAGAGGAAGGAAGGCTGCCAAGAAGGAACTCAGTCTAGCAGGGGGTCAGAGATCATCCCAGAGCATATAAAGAAATAGTGAGCAGAACAAGTTGCTTATTGGCATGCAAATCTCCATCACCAGAGCTTCTAACATTTAAATCAGAAAGTGAATGCAGGAGCATGCATCAATGTCTGGAACCACTAGAGAGAGGCAAGAAGAGGGAGATTTGGTCATTATAATTACTAGTAATAGCATTAAGGCATGATCTGGTGGATAGAACATTGATAATCAAGCAGGTTAGTAAGCTTTATTTTTATTTATGAGACATATTGAAACTTATTTGAAATCTTGATACCAAGACCACAAAAGAAAACAAATGATGTCTTAGTCAGGGTTTCTATTCCTGCACAAACATCACGACCAAGATGCAAGTTGGGGAGGAAAGGGTTTATTGAGCTTACACCTCCATGCTGCTGTTCATCACGAAAGGAAGTCAGGACTGGAATTCAAGCAGGTCAAGGCGCAGGAGCTGATGTAGAGGCCATGGAGGAATGCTGCCTACTGGCTTGTTTCTTCTCCTGGTTTGCTCAGCCTGCTTTCTTGTAGAGCCCAAGACTACCAGCCCAGGGATGGTACCACCCACAAGGGACCCTCTGCCCTTGATCACTAATTGAGAAAACGCCTTACCGCTAGATCTCATGGAGGCATTTTCTCAACAGAAGCTCCTTTCTCTGTGATAACTCCAGCTTGTGTCAAACTGACACACAAAACCAGCCAGTACAAAAGCCTATGAGATTTTTGTGAAACTCTGCACTGAAGATAAGAGAATGGAGGGGATGGGACATGAAGGGAACGCAAGCTTAGAATATTCCTTTCCCTTAACAGGTATTCAGAACAAAGCCAGCTGAAGGAAAACAAAAAATGAATAAGACTTCTTTCTACTCAGAAATTGATTTCCATTGGATTGATATGTGCGAGTATATATACAACACGCGCGCGCGCAGACACACACACACACACACAATTTTATATGTATAATATACTTTCAGTTGTTGCAACAAATAGTCGACATCAAGAAACAACCAGATAATTTTAACCTTTTAAGGATATATTCCAAAAAAGGGGGCTCCTCGGGATGAGTTCTCAGGAATTAAGATTTGGGGAACATATCGTACAATGAAATCTCTCTTTCTTTCAGTTCTCATTTGACCACATATATTGTACAGCAGAGTAAAAGCAAGTACTCTTATTATTTATTCAGGACTGAACACAAGTCAACACTATTAAATGCTTCACACAGTGTCTCTGTTTTCATGCAATTTTTAAGGTAGGTCATGCCAACCCCATTTTACAGAAAACCAAACCCACAGCTATTGATTAATAATAATGCTCTGAGATGAAAAATACCCATTTTAGGACACAGCCTCTAGAATTGAACTGCCTAGAGTTAACTCTTGATGTTCTAGCCCCAGCAAGAAATTTGCTAACTCCCCCATCTATAGTCAGAAGTGACTTCATTTTATAAAATAGGGGGAAAAAAACAAAATTTTTTCTTCCCAATATTATTTCTAGGTTGGAATACACAGAAACACATATAAGTTTGTGAAATATTGTTTATACTTGCTATATCTCTGCTATTATTGTTCTTGCCCTGAAATCTGGGGTAATAAACTCTATTTATCTTTATTTCTTTTTAACTTCCTTTCCAGAAGGCAAAAATTACCTGACTACTATATGAGGAAGTTGAAGATTCTCTAAACTTGAGTTTCTCCAATCTATATAATGATTCTAAATGCCTTGTGTCAATTGATCCTAATTCTGCCCAAGGCTGTATAACTGTTAAGAGGACTAAGGAGGCCTTAGCCTGAGACTTCTGGTACTAGGTCCTGTGATCTTTCCCCTAATACGAGAAATAAATTCTGGGCTTTGTTCTTTGGCTGTGACTAATAATGTAACAACACAAGTGTAAGTGAATTAAAGCAAATAGCATTCAGTTGCACATCTAGGTGCTTCAGCTACTCTGAGCCCAAATAACTGGCTGGTTAAACAAAAGCTGCGCGCGCACACACACACACACACACACACACACATGTGTGCTCACAAACATACACACACATGCATACACACACATTCATGCATGTACTCACATACATACACACACATACACTGAGAAAGAAAGAGAGAGACTGAGCAATGTGTCAAAATGATTGATGTGAAACAGAAGAAAGGAAAGCATTCAGAAAGAGCTGTTAACAAGAAAAATACTGTGCTAAACAAAAGATGGCGCGGACTTCACTATCATCACCTGTACCAGCAATTTGTTTGTAACCAACGTCAATAGCCCTACTGGGGATTACAATCTCACTTAACATGTTCTACTATTTTGACACTACTAACTCAGAAATGTAATTTAAAATAAAGATTCATGGAGCTAATATCCCTCTTGCTTCAGACTATTAAAGTGCCTATTTTTTGCACAGCTTAGAGGGGGTGAAAGTCTGCATGCATAAATGAACACATGGGTGATATACTGCCTGATAGAAATACTGCCGGGCACAGGTGTCTGTAGAATACAAAGTTAACACGTGCACTTTCAATCAAATGCCTCATAAGAAAGTAGTCATGATGGGTGAGTCATCTATAACTCTAGATACCCTTCAAGACCCCAGAAAGTTAAGAACAGACTTGATCACTCTAACAATTAACTTGCCATTTAAGCTACAGCTCCTGACCACTTGCCCTTTCACAAGCATTTAACTAAGAAGGCATAGCATTGAGCTTATCACGTGTGTGCTCTTAATAATCCTTTTCTAGATGAAGAAACTGATGCTAATAAATCACTTATCAGTTCCTATATCTATCACGATTTCTTATCCCACACTGGCCACTTGTCCTGTCGGTGAACTCTTCGTGTTAGAAGGCATGATGCAGGCTACTGGGGTTCAGTGGGGACATTAACAGTCTTATCCAGCCTGGTTGTGGCATGCTTCAATACTGACCTTCCAGACAAAAGTGGCATGACTCTTATCAGGGTAACTAAGTGTTTTCTGATTGGATTTGAGTCATTTTCCACAGGAGATCATTTTATATCTGGGGCTATTATCTTGGTCAAAAATCTATGGCTGTGAAAATCATAGGTCCCACTACAGAAATTCTTACTTGGGCTAACAGCTCACGTTGTCAGTTCCCTTATAAACATTTATGCATATCCATAGATCTGGGTTCCTCTCAACTTTGGTCAGAGAAGTCTTTTTGCAGAGGACACAATGAGATATGCTGGTCAAAGTGCTGGGAAGGAGAATGAGTGTTTACCCTGAGTGAGACAATGGGGCATTTATATGAAGCCCATCACTCCCAAGGCACAGCAAACATTGTGGAAGAGAAGGCAGGAAGAATGCAAGACCTACAGGATCGAGAAGAGTACAGTGAAATGCTATGTTCTGGACATGACAAGGCCACTGCATCCATGACCTCACAGCAGCTGTGGTTACCCGAATAAGACTTATACACAGTCTACTCCACAGAAGGTGTAGATTACCTCCAGACCCTACCCCTTCCTGAAAAGCTATTAACCACATTTAGTAACCACATTTCGGTAAGAGGGAGAATTCTTGTTTGTTAAGGATGTGAAGGATGTGACCGCTGAGAAGTTTCCTATGTTCCCGTGGATGGCCCCGCCCACCCACGTATATAGAGGTGGGACTTAATGGACATAGGAAAAACAAAAACAAAAAGCACAAACAAAAATGATATGAAAGGAGGAAAGGTTCAAGTTGCCTAGAACATGGGGGAATGGGGAGGGGTAAATGGGAAGTCTATATGATCTTATTTTACTGTAGGAAATATCAAGTTCTCAAAAATAAAAAAAAATGAAAAATAATAAAAACTTCAATAGAGGAGTAAGCACACACAGAGCATAAAAGAAGTACGCACTGTGGAAGGAAGGATAAATGGCTTAAGCCCAGAGGGCATCTTCAGAAAGTACTTAAGCCAACAATGGCATTCATAGATGACAGTACATTAGACAGCTCATTAGTTGTCGATGACTACACATTTTCCCTCTCATGTTCAGTTCTTTGAGGATTTCTTGCAATGTAATGGATCCTATTCACACCCTTCCCAAATCCTCCCAGACGCACCCACTTCCCTACCCACTTAACTTTGTTAAGAATACACATCTTTGTCAGGAGAACAAATGCTCTCACTTTTATTTTTGATATTTGTTCTTCTCTTGTATATTACACCCTGACCACAGTTGCTCTTCCCTAACTCCTCTCAGTCCCATCTCCCCGCCCCCTCTGTCCCTCAGATCCCCTGCTCCTCAGTCTCCCTTCAGAAAAGAGCAAGCTTCCCAGGGATATCAAATGAACATACTATAACAAGTTCCAGTAAACTGAGACACAGAGCTTCATATCAAGGCTGGACAAGGCAAGCAGGTGAAATGAAAGGGGTCACTTTCACTTCTTTCTACTTAGTGTTAAG
>CM052705.1:92530584-92639221 GCA_028551405.1 Uromys caudimaculatus | reverse complement strand
GGGGTGGGAGGTGGAATTCCCTCCTAGAGGCGGGTTGGGGAGGGGATGGGGGGTATACAAAGAGGAGACTCAGAAAAGGGGAAACATTGGAAATGTATATAAAGTATCAAAAATAAAAAAGGAGGAAAAAAAAAAGACAAACAAACTGGGCAAGAGGGATTTGATGGAGAATTCTGATTCCCACAAGATTGATATTTTACAAAGATCAGCTCTATATCAGACTAGATTCAAGTCATTGCTCCAGCACTCATTACTGTGTGATATGTAACTGCCTTAAACATCAGTCGCTTCTGCATATTGAGGGTAATAATAGCATTGATATCAGAGAATTGATGTCAGCATAAAGACAAAGCTTTGTGTAATCCATGATGTCTCACAAGTAAAGCACTTAAGCAGCTCTAACCATCATCATGTACCTGGAGACTTCTGGATTCTTAATGAAATACCTAAAATTGACACAAACAGAGACTCCCAGAAATCTGCCTCTATCCTCATCCTGTGATTCAGGGTTGGCCCTGATTCCAAATGTAATACCTCTCTCCTTATTAATAATTAATAGGTCTAATATCCAGAAGAATCAATGAGATGGGTGTTGGCTTATCACTCCTAAACAAGAAAGCTCACTCTTCCCACCAACGACCATCAAAGATCGATCTTTGCTACATTGCACATGCTCACAAAATCCACAATGCAGAACATAGAGTTTATGGACTTCAATACAAAATGACACATCTGATGGATCACCTTTGGTTCAGGTGCAAGCTAGTTCAGGGTAAATCTCTATGATATATTCGCACTGCCATTTTATAACTCAAATGCCAGAGTCCCACAGTAGAACAGAAGCCATTTGACTCGATTCCTATAAATCTTAGTTCCTCACTCTTGGCTTCCTTAAAATTCAGAATCAGCTTTGCTGAGCTCTAGTCCCATCACCACAAAGAACAGAAGTTTTCTTCTTAAGAGACATATATGGCAATCGATCCTCCCAATCAGATGCACTTGAATCTTGGATTTCAAATGTTTGATGCAAATCTGTTTAGACCCTTGGTATCTTTAGATTTTATATTCTGAAATTCAGTGAAATAGTTAACACAACCCACGATTCTTTGTATTCTGATGTTTGGGGAGCTTCTATGTGGCAGTTTTTTCATTGAAAATAAATTTATTTTCATACAACGTATTCTGATCACAGTTTTCCCTCCCTGTCTCTTTGCATGTCATCCCCAACTCCTCTCCTTTCCAACTGTACACCTTTCTCTCTCACTTAAGAGAACACACAGACAAAAAAAGACCAAATAAATAAACCAAAAGCAAAGAAATAGAACTAGAAATGCACTCACAGAGAGAGGGGGACACAAATTTTAAGATGAAATTTTAGTGAGAGTTTATAGGCTGTATTAGTTTACTATGAACGTACAAATCTGATACATTTTAAACAATGGGATTTTATTTTCTCATAGTTCTGGAGACTAGAGGCTAAGATGAAGATGTTGGTAGAATGGGATCATTTGGGGTACTGTCGAGATCTTTCCCAACTCTCTTTTTCTTGGCGAACAGGTGCCTAGCTTCTGTGTGTCTCTTCTGTCTGATTCCAAATTTCCTTCTGGTTTTTATAAGGAGACAAGTCCAGATTGATTAAGGCCCATCCTTCATTTTAACTTGATTGCTTCTGGGAAAAGTGTTCATCCACATAAAGGCACCGTGTCACATATTAACAGTTATAACATCACATGATGTTTTCATAAGACAGTGGTCTGTGTGTGCAATATCCAACATACACTGAGGTCCCCAGACAAGAGACTCACACCTTTCCTTACTGACCCTCCTTAGTGACTAATCTGTTTTTGGAAACAGGATCATCCTTTCCCTTTGCTTCTTCCAGTGTCCTTTCCACACTTGTTGTCTACTGGGGTGCCACTGATGACTATGTTGATGATACTCTTAGTCCAAATAAGATTTATTTTTTTAAAATATTTATTTCATTTTTATTATTTATTTTATGTACACTGTCACTGTCTTCAGACACACCAGAAGAGGGCATCAGATCCCATTAAGGATGGTTGTGAACCACCATGTGGTTGCTGGGAATTGAACTCAGTACTCCTGGAAGAGCAACCAGTGCTCTTAACCACTGAGCAATCTCTCCAGCCCCCTCTTAGTCCAAATAGTTCACAGATTAAACTGTTAAAATTTCATCCTTTCAGTATGCCCCGCTAAACATACATATTTCTAGATTCCTGGAGAAGTTGCAGCATAAAATTCAAAACCTGGCATTAAGTAACGCTGCATAAAATACACACATACACACACAAACTTGCACGCATGCACGCTCACACACGCAGGTATAGATTAGATATAGATATATAGCTAGATACAGATATAGCTGATAGAGATAGAGGTATGGATATATAAATCTAAATATAAAACCCAGAGTCTCAATGCATGCTAGACAAGTACTCTAACCATGAGGTATACCATTTACTCCCAGAAAAGTTATAGGAAAGTGGTAAGTACACTATGCTCCAGAAAATCAATACAGCAATTTACTTTTTTCACTTTTCACAGCAAATCCATAATGATCTACATAACGATAACTAATGATTTGCCATAAAATTGACCTTATTGATCAAGCATTCTCAATTAAATTAAAGGTAGCACTAGCCAACTCCCACAACAGAAGGATAGACAGTTTTATAGGGAGCTAGAAAAAATGACATTTTGAGGCTTAATAGGATATATGGAGTTTATTGGAAAAAGATACAGCAAAAATTGGAAATATAGAAGCTTAAGCAGTTTTGCATATTTTCTTAGTACGGGCCTAAACTTATAGTCACTTCCCAGAATAGAGTAATCCTGGCTCATTTCCATATACTGGTTATTGCCCTACAGGAAGTGATATATTAAGAAGATTTACTAAGGAACTAACTACCAAAAATGTACTCGCTTTAGGAAATTTCAGGTCTCTTATCTATTTATTATTTAAATTAAAATAAAATACATACCTGTGTTTCATGTGGTAATAAAACATTACCGGGGAGTTTACATCATATTGTTAAATATAAATGTACTAAATAATGACAAAGCTAAGATACTGTTGTCTCATGAATGGGTAATTCCACTATCCTGAAAAGTTCATGTGGCTTTGTTGACAGTGATGAAATACAGCACAGAATTCCCTCTCAGCAGGACTCTGGCATTAGAAGCATTAATAGAACAAGAAAGCACAAAGGTTATGTAAAGCTCAAAAGGCTAGCAAAGCAGAAAAATAGAATTTGAAAATTTATATGTATATTCATTTAATTTAAATAATATACGTAGAGGTAGGCTGGGACTTGAGTGTGAAATATTTCATTGTTATGTCACTGCCAATAGCTGTTTGTGAATGGTCTGAAATGGAAGCAAATGCAAGAAGAATGCCTTCCATGACCTGCAAATGCTTCTTGAGGTGGCTGCAATGTTTTTAAAACACATGGATGGAAGCTTGCAGCTTTGGTCCATTGCCTTTGCCTATGAGCTTTCGTTGATCACCATCTGAGATGGGGAGTGACGCTATCAAGGGACACGCTGTCTCCTTGTAAAAACTGTTCCAGATTGTTGCTGGAAAACCCCAGGAATGGGACAGTGACTGAACAGTCACCTTGTCAACTGGCCTCATAAAGCCTTTTCATGGAACTAGACCAAATGAAAACTTTGTTAAGGCATTATATATGATTTCCTTTCACTTTGCATTCATTTTTCAAACTTCTGTAATTAAAAACAATGTTCCCATACATTTAAAACTAGTCATGGCTGTTTATTTTTTTTAATCTGAAACAAGTACATTTCATATTTTTCAATTTGATATGAGATATGAGATGTGAGTAGTATCTTTCTATGAAGAAAATAGAGACATTCTTTCTCTAGGCCTATTAATTTATTATTTAATTTCAAGTGTCTTCCTACAGTTTATGTAACTCCTCATAACATTCTATGAATAATCAAGGTCTAATATTTTTACATTCATCTTAAGTCCTAGAACAAGTTTTCGGACATAATTGGGGTCACCCTGGGTTACTGAGAGCCTACGTTATGGAAGATGCTTTAAGATGTTGGGGACAGAATGATAAACAAGAGTGACACACAAAAACAGACACACTGAAGTTGGGAAATGTGCCATCCATATAAATAAGCTTATGTATGAGACATTTTTAGACAGGTGATTGAGTCAAGTATCTTCACAAAAATAATATGAGTGATGCCTTCTACTTATACATAGAGGGGAAAACATATTTCACACAGAAACAAGGGCAAGTTCTAAGCTGTCTTTCAAAAACCAAAGTTAGTGGAAACTCCAATACCTTAATTGTGGCGACTGATATCTGAGTTTGGGGCATTGTGAAGACTGTGCTAAAACTTCCCAACAAAGAGGAATTTTGATTTTGATTGTGGGTGCTTTGGGATATCATTGGAACTTCTCTTTGACAGGAAAGTGTTCTATGAGATGTTTCACATTTTAAATAATTCACTGTAGTTCCAGGTGGAAGACACTTGGGACACAAAACAATAATGAAGACTAGAGATCAGTGATGGGGCTAGAGCTGTTGTCTAGGTAAGAAATAATGGCGGTCTAGACTAGCTTGATAGTGATCAATCAGAATGCTGAGAATAAGTTTGCAATTTGTTTGGCATTAAGTAGATTGCTCTTGCTGGTGGATAATACAAATAACCTAATTCATATCAGTTCATGTTTTTTTCTTTTTCAAAACCCTGGCAACAGGACCTATGTCAGAAATTGCTTGCAACGTCACCACACAGCTTGGGACAGTATCTATAGGAAACATGCATCAATATATCCTCCCTTGCCCTACCCTAAGGTGTCCTTCAACTGCTCTCTACAATTTTAATATCAAAACTGAGGAATGAATGTTTCTAGAGATATTAGGAACATGAACGTGAGTTCAATGTCTATCAAACAAGCTGCGCAAATTTGTTCTAGTGCTGTACCTTGTCTTTTACTGTAAGTGTTAAGTGACAGAGATTGCCAGGCAAAGATATTTAACTAGCAATCTCCTGGGTAATTGATGCTAAAAAAAGACTCATTCAATGGAAGAGTTTGATAAAAATAGGGTAAAAGCAGCTAAACTGCCAAGGTTCTCTTATCTTCTTGGTGTATAAAGCATATTAGAAAGAGTTAAGAATGCACACTGGGCGCAATCCATGGGAATTTTCTTCAGAGACTGTGATCAATGTGATAGCAATCAAATAGTTTGGTTCGTCTGTGATACAACATCCCCGTTGTATTTCTGTCTAAGTAATAAAATCTTAGTCCACCCAGGAGAAACTCCTGAACTTATGTAACTTCCATGTTCTTAAGAATTTCTTTCAACTATTCTATCAAAGATTTTTCTAACACATTCTACAGCAAGTTTCAATTAAAGCTATATTTTGGGTTCAAAGAAGATAATTTCTATCATAAGTCTTTAGTTAAAAGTGTAAATCATGATTTATATTTTTGGAGCTGATTAGTTTTTTTTTTATTACCTCTTAACTACTCACTAAATTTCTTAACAGAAAAAAATCAATGTATAAATGTTTTAACTGGTTTTCAATCCATATGCAAGACGGGCTTAGTATATCATTTAACTATGATAGAAAAAGCTTTTCAACATATTATTTTAAATCTTTCATATAAACAGTTGTTGGCTATGTTTTCCAAATATTAAAGGAAATGGAACAGTGTTGAGGAAGTTCTTTCTTCCTATTGTAAACAATAGAGAAAAGGGATTTGGTAAACAAACCCAGCAAGCAAATAAGTGGATCAGTTCTATTGACCACACAATAGAACAGAAGGGGGGCTGCTAGGTGTATCTCACTCAGTCTTTTTGCAGAGACCACCTGGACTGCCTCTCCATTAATAAGGGCTCCTCTGTGATCAGCTGAATCCTGGCAGGCTCTGAGGTCAGCAACCTGTATCACAATCCTGGCTATTTCATTTATGGGCTTTTGACTTCAGTGCTCGCAGATGTATCCGGTAGAACGGATGATGACAGTGCTTGCCTCCTGGGGTTGATGAGTCTTGAAAGTCGGGGAAAGTGAGGTTGCTAGACATTTTGTACTTCTCAGAATTTATTTCCCCGGGGTGTCACATGGAATCCATGAAGTTCTAGCAAAGGTACAGCAGCTCCAAAGCTATAGCAAATGTTCTGACTAGCCTCTCTCTCTCTCTCTCTCTCTCTCTCTCTCTCTCTCTCTCTCTCTCTCTCCCCCCTGACAAAGAGATTTTTTTTTCTCTCAAGGATGCACACATAGGTAGCCTCTGCAAGTCTAATCTCAATGAATCTCGACTCTCGAAAGTGATTGACAGCTTTAGAATTCTACTCCTTGCTGTCTCAAAAAGTGTGTGGTAAACCAGTAGTCCTAGAGTTGTTGACCACGGTCTGACCATGTGATGGTTCATTTATCTGGCAGATCTAAGAAAGATACCAGAGAAAGTGACAAAGAAATACTGTTATTGGTGACATCTTTGTACCCTGCATCAAATCTGAAGGCAGAGAGTCAGACAGCTCCTTTTCAGTCAGTGAGTCTGTGGCTTGGTTTGGTTTTGATTTGGGCAATTTAAGGCAGATTTGCTGTTCTTCATACTCCAAAGTATCTTAACTAATCTACTTAAAGAAATCCAGCAAAGAGCAAAGCTCCGGTGGACAGAGTTCCAAAGAAGTCCCCTGCAAAATGAATGCAAACTGTGCTGATTGGTCATGCCATAGGATGGAGACCCTCCTCCGGAATGCACTAGAATATACTTGGGTGCATATGTAAAACCTTTTTCTTATGATGTTCAATAGTTTCACTGTATCTCTGAATAATCTTTAGGGTAATAGAATTTGTTATAAAACCAAATAATGCATTTGGCTCAGAGGAGAACCCAGATTCTATTATCAGAAAAACAAGCCTGGGACCATGCCATGAGCTAGATGGTAGGGTACTAACTCCATCTGTCCTCATCTTAGAGACTATTTAAGCACTCTGGGTCTTGCTCTCAGCGGCACCATGTAGTGCATCCTGATTCTCTACATCATGTAATGACGGAATAAATCACATTCATCAATTAGAAAATTATCTGCTGGGAAAAGTGCTCAGAATGAGAAACTGCCCGTGCCACAGAGTTGTCAATAATATCCCATTCCCAGCTATGTTACTGACAAGAAAACTGAAAGTAAATGTTTCCAGTATCTAGTAGGATACTGCATTAGACACAGGAAGAATCCTCTGGACTCCAGCTTCTAAATGTGGACTCCAAACACTGAAGAGTCTCTGTGATGCATCCTCATTCTATTGAAAAACTTGTTCTATTTCTTTCGGGATTAACCGTGTCTGGCAATTCTTTATGGAATTGCCATTTGTGTTTGACTTTAGCCTCTGATGTCAACATGGCTTGGCTTAGCTAGACCTGCCTTCACCAAACTAATGAGAAAAGTAATGGAGAATGGACAACTGATCTCAAAATCAAATGTACTTTTAGATTTGTGGTAATCGAGGGGATTATGATGAATCAGTAACCTCCCTATGCTTGTAATACCTAATTGCATTCTCTGAATCTGAAGTTCAAAAGATTTTAGATGTTCACTTCATTCAACGTTTCTGTCCTAAGAGAATGCATATTGAAGGATTGCTCCTCAAGCAGTAGTCTGCCAATCCCGCTAAACTAAAGTTTCTGTTTCAGGGGACATGAAGAATCCAGTAGCTTGGATTCTGTACTTATAACCAGCTTCCAAGGGATGCTGAAGATGGCGTCCCACAGACCCCACGTTGAGTCACAGTGGCGTACAGAGTCTGCTGTGCCAGGGTGCACACTTTGTCTCCTTTACTGCCATTCACATACCAACCCTTCTTGCCAGAGGTCAGCGGGCGATGTACATTGCAAGCTTCAAGTGCTGTTATAGTTGGTAAAGATCACCCCATGTACTAAATACACAGAGAAATCTGTAACTGTAGGGTCTAAAAATATAAATGCCATATAAGTTAGGTACCTGTGTATGCTGTCCTAAGAAACCTGTGTATATGGCAGCCAACGGTGTCAATAAAGAGCTGCCAAACATTAAAATTTTAGTTGGTTAAAAAAAGAAAATATTGTTAAGAGATTTAAATACTATAAATATCAAAGGCTCAATTTCATACAGTATCTATCTCTTGGTGTTTTCAAAATGCTTTATTAATTGACATAGTACTTGTTTTGTAATACCTAAGACTGGAACTTGTTACCAGGTGGTGTCAGGCATCAAAAATCAAATTTAATTAGATTTGTAAAATTCTATCTTATACTAATGTTTAGGGAAGAAAGGGAATGTACTAGCTTTTCTTCCATGCTCCTCCTCTAATAAAATATCTGTTTTTCTATCTCATACACATGAGTGAAACCTCAAATTCAGAGGCCAAAAGCAGGAAGCTGCGAGGTAGCAACTTTGTTCCATTCAATCTCGGTACAGCTGTCTCTCACAGACCAAATTACACTGTAAGGACTATCCGATGCTGTCTGCACTGTGAAAATAGCATCTCTTAAAGCAGGACTGGCGAAAACACTTCAGAGAGAATTTCAAACACCTTCTTCAAACAGCTGTTCCTAATGGCTTCACAGGACACAGGACAGGAGAGGATGACCTCATTTAACAACACCGCTAATTATCTGCAGTTTACATATACTATCACATTTTACACTCACAACAACTCAGTGTATGATCATTCCAATTTCTCAGATGAAATTCAAAATTATAAAAATAAATATCTTCTCCCAAAGTCAGGGCTCGGCATCGCCTAGGTGTGGCTCCTGATTGAAGTGACTACTGCATTCTGTAACCCTTTGCCTGTAACCACTGGGTCTGTGTTGCTTAAACTTATAGTGTGTTATGACCTAAGGAGCCTGTGTAAGACACGGGCCTCGTGGATTTGGATGGGATCTAGTGGATTTCATTTCCCTCTTCAAAGTCTCAGGGAATGGCAAACTGATGATCCAACAACCATAATTTGAAAAGTAGAATATTAGAGTGGACAGTATCATCTCTAGGCTAGTTAGAAATGCTGTATTCAAGCTCTATGCAAAGCCAACTTTGACTGAGTTCCCAGACACCTGATCTGAACACTCTCCCGGGGAGTCCAATTTATGTATGAGCTGGAAAATCAATAGTGAATGCCCAGCACTTCCATATATGTGAAATATATGCTATGATCTTAGCTGACTAGATGTGATTTTCTTAGGGTACAGTTTGTGTAACTTTTATGAAAATCTCACATCATCATTGACTACAAATTTTCTGGTCATACAAAAGCTGTGACTGTGAAGGTAACCTTGGCTCATGGCTCTGTAGTGGCCTCACAAGCTGTGATGTGCCATCTCAAAGAGAAGTCACGGGGAATAGGAGGAATGATGTATTCCTAATTTCTCCTCTACAAAACTGGCAGTGCTTTTTGTGTCTTAAAATGAATTTCCCTACTGTATGCCCAAACCATGTTCTTTATTTTACAAATTGAAAAACAGTCAGTTCCACAGTTTTATTCTAAACAGTGACTAAGAAATAGACATTTTCTCTTAATTTGAGAAGAAACACATCAAATAATTAACAAACATAAAAAGAAGATGGTTATCTTAGCTCTCCAGTTGGGATGAGCAGCAAGACTCAGAGGGAAAATTACAGTGTGTAGAAGACTCAGATACACAAAATGAAAGATTTTAATTAGATCATCTAAATAGTAGCACAATGTTCACCCACCACATCTCTCATAATAAGCAATTACATGAATTACCTCATTGAATCCATTCAGACCTAGGCAGGCAGGTATTACTCTACCCCCATTTTAAAGATTATATCATAGGCTTAGAGAGGACAGACAATCTGTCCAAAATTATATGGCTACTAGAAGCAACAGCTGGGATTTTTTAATCAGGCATACAGGGTTCTAAAACAGTGGGTGCAGTCTGTGTGTGTGCGAGTGCATGTGCGTGTGTGTGTGCGTGTGCGTGTGTGTGTGTGTGTGTGTGTGTTATACTGCAATATCAAAGAATGAAATTAGAGCTCTGTGTAGTTATGGATGGTTAGTTCAGTGAAAAAGCTTTAAGTTTAAAAGTATGATTGATATATCTTATGCTCTGATGGGGCCCACAACCGATCTCTCCCTTCAAGATCACCATAACACTTTTAAGTAACAGTCTCTATACTCATACTAGATGGGGTGGGTAATGCACTTGAGATTTTCCTTTCCGAGAAGGCTTCTCTTTTCTTCTAATATTGACTCCCTTTTCCCCATACATACTTGTTGTCTGGGACCATGAGACATTCATAATTCTACTTGTCCAACAGAATGAGAAAATGAAAGATCATATCCAAGCTCATCTCCCAGCCAACCATTGTTCCAACGCCTCGCAAGCAGGTAAGTTACCCCCACTGAGAATAAAGCAAAAGTAGAAAAGGTAAGTTTCTTGATCTTCTGCCCTTGAAAGGACAGGGCTATATCCTCCAACATAGCAAGAACCAAACAGAATCTTGAAAGGTCTACAAATAGGAGAAAACCATGCACCATTCAATGAAGCAATTACACAGAGGATTCATTTACGAAAAAACAACCTTCAGTGGCTCTAATTTTGCAAAAGTGACATAATGACAGGGAACAAAATAGCAACAGAATATGACCAGTCTGACATAAAATTTCTACAGGTTCTTTAGGATCAGATCTGGTCTTCTAATGCTTATTAGGCATCCCAAGGTGCAAAGTGGACTTATCTCCTGAAGACTTGGCAGTATAGAATTTTCACTATCGCAACACATTCTGGCATACATCTTAGGCATAAGCATCATTTCTTTGTAATGAGTGGCATTCCTTGAAACAATAGTACTTATAGTTTCTCCCTGAAACCACAATGGAAGGCCAAAGGAAATCAAATACTTAGCACAAAGCCCTATTTCTCTAGCCTCTGCTTGAAGTCGCCATTAGGGACTTGAGCTTCTGCATCTGTGTGGGACTTCCATTTGGGGCTAGTTTTGAGTCTGTATTCACTTCATCCATCTGATTGATTCAAACAACTTTAATGATTCTAACAAAAATGAAGATATTAAACACAGAGCTCATTATTAGTCAGAAGTCTGCCATGTTCCCTGCTGTATAATTAACTCCTTTCATTCAACGCATTTGAAATAGCATCAATGAAGAATATTTAATTACCTCCCTCCAGAAGAAGGTCTCCACTCAGATTCAGTAGCCAGTTTTACAATGAAGTCCAATTTAAATTGTTCTTAAAATAATATGTTCACTAACTATAGGGGAAGCTTAAGTTCAGGAAATTGAAATCTTGGAAGTAGAAATTATATGACAGAATTGGAAGAAAATATATTCTTTAGCCTGTAATTTGTTGCAAAATGTGTGGAGCATTTTTAATGGCTTTGATGGCAGCATATTTTCCTAAGATATTTAAAGTATATGGACACATGTAGACACACACACACACACACAAACTAGTTGTGAGAGAAAATGCTACATGAACATGTGTGACTAAGATGCGTCATCTCCACAGTAAACTACAGAAGATAATGGTTTTTATATTAGCCTGACCTCAGGGCATTTGCAACTAGAGTGTGAGAAAATAAGGATGGGAATCACAGAAAATACCAACCAAGACAATGCTTCAGTTACACCCGTGGGGCTAAAAGGGACACAGCACAGGTGGTTCTATAGGTGTCCTGATTTTTGAATCCTATTCAGCCAATATAGCACCTGGTTCATGACACGATACATATTTATTACTGTGGCATTTGCGAAAGCATTCCCCAAACCTCAATATCCAAAAGGAAAGAACTGTGAACTCATACCAACATTGCATGTGGACATGCCACAGGATCTGGTTGCTATTCTGGCTGTGAGGACTAGTTTCTTTATTGTCACCATCACTGACACCAAGCCTGTGCACAGCTCCAGCGTCATTTGATACCATTTGATATGGCAATTGACCATTTAGTAGTTTGTTGAGAGTTATTTAGAAGGTACTCCTTGCTCTCATTTTCTTCAAGAAAAGTGACATGTCTTCCCACAGTTTAGAGGCATCTACAACTGTCAAAGGCAACTTTTATGTGGTTCCCTTACCATGGCATGAATGAATCGCCCAACATCTCCAAACTTCAGCAGACTATTCCAAAAATGGGGGAAATGTTTTGAATGGAGCTCATGCTTTGCAGTAGATATAACCTAACAAGGCTATTATTATTACTTTCTATGACAATAACTTGAGATTCCTTGATTCTGTTCAGTCTTTCCCTAATATTATTTGTTTTGACTCTACAAGCTACAAAGAGAATTTGGTTACCACCTACCTACTTGAAGAAACCTAATCCCAGCTCTCATGATTGCAAACACATTCATGATAGAGACATGGAGCATATGAAGAGGCATCAATACAGCATTTTCTCTAGAGAATCTAATTACTTGGTTCAGTAGAGTTGATAGAAAAAACATAATGGAGCAAGGAGGAAGGTTTGTACAAACTAGCAAGAACAAGGAAAGGGTCTCAGCACTAAACAAACAAATGAAATATAATTAGTGTAAGTAGGTAGCCAATGCTAAGTGCAAGGTAAGTAAGATCATAGAAGTAATGACTACAGGCAGGACGGGTGAGTCCCACAAATGGTAGGAATGATTTTAAGTAAATGCAGAAGATCAGCTAGCCAGTGATAATAGGGACCTAGGAGAACCAAGTAGTGATTAATATAGTATAATATATGATATTATATATGATATATAATTCATATAATAGTGATACGGTCATTTAATTGCATAATCTCTTAATATATAACTATAATAATGCACATTTACTTTGTGTTTTAGATTGGAACTAAAACAAATGTCAATTCTAGGCCACTTTAAAGAAAAAAAGGAAAAGCACTGTAGAAGACAGCCTGACCTTTCGCTTACGATGCTTATTAAATAAGAATATGAGGGCTAGGGGTACAGTTCAGTTGTTAATGTGCTTGCCATGCAAGTATGAGGATTTGAGTTTAGATTCCAAAGACATTCCTAGAAAACGAGGAATGATGACACACATCTGTAATCATAGAACTGAGTGATGGAGACAGCAAAGTCACTGCCTAGCTGTCTTGCTAAAATGATGAGCTCCAGATTTATTAAGAAATCTTGTCTCAAAAAAAAAAAAAAAAGATGGAGAATAACTAAAGAAGATATCTATTGTCAATGTCAGTGTTTAGCCTTCACATACAGACATGTACACACACACATACACACACACACACACACACACACACACACACACACACACACACACACTCACTCACCACACAGAAGGAATAGGAACATTTGGGTCTAATAGGGAGAATGAAAGAAAAGTAGATGCAGAATTTTTTGTGCACCTTCTGTGAAGATTAAACAAAACCAACTAATGTCAGAACCACCATATCGTTTTTCTCCCCAAATTGCTTCCTTTAATAAAAATAGAGGGGGGAGGAATTAAGAAAACAAACAGTTATCCAGGACAAGCTTATCAATATGCCCTTGCCCAAATGCATACATCTCACATTGTTAACCAATCATTGTTCTTAAAATAAAAATTCTTTGGACTTGTAAGAGCACACTCCCTATATCCAAAACCCAAAATTTGAGGTACCAATACCATGGTCCTTTATATCAGTTAGGAGTGTGCTCATGTGGTATGGCTCCAAGGACAAAGAAGGGATCCCTGGGGCAACCAGGAGGCTGATCAAGCTGACCTCTCAATCATGGTGTGATAATAGCTGGTAATATTAATTTTGCTCTAGGGCTACACAGTTTTATTCACAGTCTAGTATTTAATAAAAACAAACAATAACCAATCTTTTAAAATATTTTATATCAGTTTACAGAAAAGAATAGTAATTGTCAGCATCAGAACAAGCAACACTTTACCATTTGGTAGAGGTGCATAATCTTGTTCTGATTTATGAAGCCAACACTTAAGAAAGCAGAAGGCATCATAATGTTGCAATGTGCTCAGTACTAGTACTCTGGGACAGCCACTCTTGTCTGGACCACCTTCCTCGTGTCTCATTTTTCCACTTTTTAAAAAATGTAATAGAAAATCAGTCAGGATGCTCTTTTAAAAATATGAGTTTTAAGCTTATTAAGTCCAAAGTCATTTTGTTTATCCACAAAGTCATTCAACAGGACACCACTGGACCCTGTTTTAGCTCTGCTATGTCATGCTGTTTTAGCTCCCAGCTGTCTCTTAAGAAATCAAATACACACATTTGTTGGGGAGACTGTACCTGTTATTACCCAAGTTGGAATGCTGCCCTGGATATTCTTTGTGGTTCTTGCCTTGCTCCATCAGGGACCTTTCAATGCTGTTAGCACAAAGAAGCCCCCTCCAGTCACAGGCCCTGAGCCAATTGTCCATTCCTCCACACCATTTTCTTCTTCATCACACTAGGCATCCTTTAAGGTATTATGGATTCACCCCTAGCTAAACCTTCATACTCCTGATTGTGGCTTTCATGCAGGCAGCTGTTGTTGTGCTAGGCCTGCCCCGAGGCTAGCACGTAGTAGGCATACTTGGGGCCTCTATAAGACCATGCTGCTTTTCACTTCAGATATTTGCTTTTTTATTGGTATCTAAAATAATCTTGGAAGCACAGCTCTTCAAGGCTGAAGATGAGCAGTTAGCATTTCATAGGTGAGAGAACTTGGCAGGGAGAGATAGACAGCAAGTCGACATTAATTTAAATCCCTCCCTGTCTTAAAGTTTTCTGTGTTGGAACTCCAATATGACGTCTGAAATAAGAGGTCTATTTGAATGCTACTGAACGAGGACATCTGAAGATAATGGAGTATCATTCTAAATGATTGGGACTCCTCTCTAAGAGCCATCAGGGTTGTCCCTACATGTTCTACTGCCTGGATTGGAGACAGGAGAAGGCCAGACTGAGAACTAGCAGTTAACACTTGTAAGAAGGGAATGTATAAGCATATCTTCCTCTCCCCTCATTAGCATCTCACCACAATCCCAATCAGGCTATCAACTACTGCTGGAGGATTCATTACCCCAGCCTTCCTCCCCAGGCTCCTCTCCAATAGAAAGAAGAAGGACTCCACCCACTACATCATCTTAATCAGCAACTTAGAAAACAGTGCCACATAAAACAGCAGCCAACCTGAAAAAGTGCAGTAATTGCAATAGCACTGCTAACTAACCATTCAGCTCAACTTCTGCATAATTAAGAAGGTGGTTTATGACAGGCATTTGTGGCATTTAAAACATTAAAAGGAAAAGTAGCACATCAGGCTGCACCAGGAGCTGAATTCAGAAGAGGCGGGGAGGAATAAGATGGAACACCAAGCAAGCAGTCTCCTTTCTTAGTACAGTCTTTTTTTCTTACAACGCTCTCTCTTTTTTTTCTCCAGTTTCCTTTCTTTTTTTTTTTCCTTCCCTTCCTGCAAAACGAGTAGCCGAGGGGATAATTTAGCAACTGGGCTTTTGCAAAGGTAGCTGCTGTGTGCTTAAATTACCAGAGAAACGCTTTCAATTGCTCCTTTTTAGAATGAAGGCGCTGCATGGTATTTTCCCAGGATTGGAGCTTTGCACTCAGCAGGAGGGTTCAAGGGAGTGATGGGAAGCAGGATGGGGGAGGAGAGAAGGATGGCTGGGAGGATAAAACTCCAGTTTATCTACTTGGAGATGCAATGTTAGAGAACACAGAAAAGGCTGCTCATTATATACATAAGGAAGACGTCCCACCTAGTACCTCCCCAGAAAGGGTTCCAATACAACAAATCATGCTTCAAGCCAAGAAATGTTCCTGAACCCCTACTGTGTTACAGGCACCAGGCTGAATGTTACAAATGCAAAAATATAGAAGAAATCAACCACACTCTCATGAAGACCTCGGAGCCAATTGAAAGATGCAGCATAGAGAATCAGAACCTAATGTGGATGAGTAGGGACTTATTAGTAAGTGACCAGAAAACTGAGAGGACAGGATGTTTGAGTCCATTTAGAGAAAGATTCCCAGACAGCAGCAAGTATTAAAGTAATGTTTCTAAATGAAAGAGCCAATAAATTGATAGTTAAGGCAACTCATCCATAAATAAGATATTGTCTGAGACTTCAAACCTGAGTAGTTAGTTAACTAGCCTCTCACAGCAAAGGCAGCAGTAAAATGCAAATGTTTGCAAGATGGAAATGCTGAGGACCAAGGGGAGCTGAGGAGGAACTGAAGCCACCTGTACACAGTGGCGAGGCCAGGAAGCAACGTTGGTATCTCTAAGGCCACATCGTTTTTTTAAGCAGAAGTTTGCTATGACCAAGAGGATGAAAGCAAGTAAATAAAAGCTAACAATCAAAGGCAAATGGGTCAGCTTGAAGCCTTTCACTGTAGATGAGGCGGGAGGAAGAAGCATCCCAATAAAGGTCCACTTCAGTCATGCAATTCAGAGATCTGCATGCCCTGACACTGGTAACGGTCCGACCCGACAGGGGTGGCCAGTGGGAGGCAGCCAGGCAGTTAGTTAAATCCATGCCACATTTCTACTCACAAGATACACAGATATCCTACTAACTAAAGAGCATATACTCTCTCCTGAGAACATAGCAGAGTGGACGAGTCCATCTGCGTCAAATACAGTTTAAATGCCCTTACTGTGACAATAGCAAAGTAGATCACATGTATAGTGAACTCATATATATATATATATATATATATATATATATATATATATATATATATATATACATACACACACACACACACACACACACACACACACACACACACAAATGGCACCCATTTCTAATGATGTAAAGGCCTCAAAAATGTAGAAAGCACACAGAATTTATTTTAGACACTTTGAGCAAGAGTACATGTGTTCTTTGGTATTTCCTTATAAAGACCTAGACAGTATGAGAGATAGTAACCAATAATTTGACAATATGAAACTCATTCTTAAAAAAATGCATTGAAACCAGAATTCTAGCATTAAGAATTTTAGAAAATTTCAATATCACCCTTGGTAGCTCACATCTCTGATCTGATGCAAATTCAAGGCTAGCCTTGAACACATAGTAAAATCTAGGCCAGGCTATGATGTAGACTGAGACCTTGCCTCAAAAAATAAAAAGTAACATAAGCATGCATTAAATTAAATGAAGAGCAATGATGATCATAGAATTTGAAGCAGATCTAAATTTTCCTGTTCCAGTTTATCATAGATTTTCTAGGGCTAACTGTAGCTGAACTAATGCTATAGTTGAACGCTGCTTACAGTCCTCATGTAGAAAAAAAAGATTGTCAGTAGCCAGTATATACACAGCACCCGAAATTACTAAAGAAAACACATTAGAAAACTTCTAATGTCTTGGGGATCACTGTCCTTCAGATCAATGAGGTGTCTGCAAAAGGGACAGTCAATCAACCAACCACCCCAGATAAAATGAAATTTAGTGTGTGCTTTGTAGAAAAGAACAGTGAAAAAAGGAACTGTAATTCTTTAAGTGAATTAATGGTTGAATCAGCAAACATTTATTGATGGGGGTGTTTGTTTTTGTTTGTTAATTTTTTTTACTTGCCTCAGTTGAAGGTGAAGGGCAAGCAACATTCTGAACAAGAACTACTTCTTAGTCAATATATTTATGCTGTTCTACTCTAGCACTGTGACCAGAAATGGGTCTTTTAAGAGTACCAGAGGGGGGGGAAAAAAAAAAAAAAAAAAAGGTCAACTATTAAATCAGTTTGCAAACCAACAAGGGGTAAACCCAGATGGGTAAGCGAGCAGGGACTTACAGCCCACCCCCCTTCTCTTTGCTATGCATTCTCCATCAGAGGTTATATCTGCTGTCAGCCAAGCAATTCCTCTCTCTGTAAAGATTAGCTGCATAACTTCCTGCCGACCGCTCTTCTCCTCAATGTTAAGGTCCCATTTTAAATGCCATGAGTTCCCTCTCTAGCCCAACTCCAAATCGAATGATGGCACCTGAAATCAGCAGCCCACCAACCATCTTTGTCTATAGAGCAAATAAAAGACACAAGGCCTTGGCCTGAGATGGAACAAAGGCTTCTGTTGTGGAGCTTCATGAAAACCAGACCTAACGCTGTCCTTGCTTTTCCTGTCTTGTTCTCTTCCCTCTTCTTTTCCCTTTCTTTCCTGTTCTTTTTCTTATGTTCTATAAGCCCCACATCAAGTCTTCCTTTCTGTTTTCTCAAACCAAATTACTCTACTATTGTAGGTCCCCGTCTTAGCCCTTGTCGCCCTTGTCCCCTCAGGTACTATTGTATAGTGGTTTCAGAACTTGGCTCCAAATGTTAGATTTAACCCTTTTTAGCCCCTCTGTACTCACTAAGAATTTCCACTGATCAGTTTAACTCAATGTGCAGATGTGCAATCAGTCTTTGTCACCCAGGAGACAATATTCAAATATTTTCACCTAGCTCTTCATAACTTTGCTTTCCTGGCCTATGTTCCACTCATAATAATTTCACCCAACAAATTTACTCTTTTTGAGCTCTCTATTTGCTAGAGTTCATCAAACAATCCACAGTCCAAATCCTGGCTCAGCAACTTTTGTAAATAAAGTTTTATTAGAACAAAGCCAACTCATTTGTTTATGTCTACTTCCAACAATTGGGTAGTTAGGAAGAGGCCTATGTGACTAGTGAAGTCCAGGGTAATCTTTAAAATTTACTTATAGGTCCCTTATAATTTGTTGTTGGTTCAATGTTTTTCTGTCTTAATTTTTTTCCAAACTCTTAATAAGTTAAGTTGTTAATAAGTTGAGTATATGAGTCAATTGACCCTTTGGAGACCAAACACCATCAGAAAACATAAATATTTACATTACAATTCATAACAGTAGCAAAATTACAGTTATATAAAGTAGCAACAAAAATGATTTTACAGTTGGGAGTACCCATAATGTGAAGAGCTATACTAAAGGGTTATTTAGGAAAGTGGAGAACCACTGACAGCTAAAGAAAGGGAAAATGTAAATTCATGAATATACATAATAGACTCATTCATTGCTTTTTGTAACATTTATTTAAATGGAAGTGGGGGATAGTACCATGGCAGAGGACAGCTTGAGTCATTCAGTTATCTCCTTCTACCTTGTGGGTTCTGAGAATCAAACTCAGATTGTGTGGGTTGGCAGCAAGCACCTTAGCCTTCTGAGCCATCTTACAGGTCTATTATTTTCTAATACCCTGTAGCAATATGTCTACAATATCTCATGAATATAGGACTCAGGGTCACCCATGATTCATATTTAATGAGACTCAGTGCAAGTACAACTTTGATTGCATCAACTATTGGTAATCATAGACTCTGACCACCCTAAGAAGACATGTTTCCTGTTGTCCTTAATAGAGAGAACATAAATAAATTCTAAGAAATAAAAATGATCAAAGATTCTGATCACATCCTTCCTTTCTGTTATTTCTATGAATTATCAGTCACTTCAATGGAAACAAAACCAGTGATACAGTTACTGTTTTGGTTTGAATGCATATTGTCCCCTATAGATGCACATGTTTGAAAGTTTGGTTCCTAGTTGGTAGTCTTATTTTTGGATATCGTGGCCATTGTATCTTAAGGAGGTAGACTTGTACTGGAAGAAGGGGATCACTGGAGACAAGCTTTCAGGTTTCACAGGCAACCACACTTTCTGTCTGCACTTTTCTTGACTACAGAGACAGTGTGTCCAACCACCTCATGTTTCTGCTGCCATGCTTTCCCCACCATTGTGGATTGGATTTCTCCTTCACCTGTGAGCCAAAATAAATCCGTTCTTCCTTAAGTTGCTTCTGTTGGCTATTTTATTATAAGAACAAGAAAAGTAGCTGACACAGTTGCCCATTGAGAACTTCTGTTTGTTTGTTTTCTTTTGCTTTCAGTTCTTCTTTAGTCCCTTCTTACTCACTAATAAGCCAAAAAAAAAAAAAAAAAGGAATGTTTGCAGAACATGTGATGGTGTACACCTTTAATCCCAGAACTTGGGAGACAGAGGCAGGCTCACCTCTGTAAGTTAGAGGCCAGCTTGGTCTACATAGTGAGTTCCAGGATAGCTAGGGCTGTTACACAGGAGAATCCCTGTCTTGAAAACCAAAACCAAAACCAAAACCAAACAAAACAAAACAACCCCAAACAAACAAAAAAGTGAAAAGAAAATAGGTAAATTCTCCTGTGCCACCTGATTGTGATGTGATTGTCACGTCATAAAATTTCCAGTGCCCTTTCTGTTCCTATGACTGTAACTGATCTTCAAGACCAACCCAAATTCCCAGGCTGTCTCCAGGCTTTGGTCAGTGAAGCTGATGTCACTCTTTTAAGTTGTACCTGTGTATCTTGATCTTGAGAATGTAGTACATTCACCTTTTGAGGTCTACCATAGCATTCCCCTCATTCTAGAACTTTCCTGATTATTTCTACCACTACCAACAAGGCACTTGAGGAAAGCAAGCAAAAACAACAGAAAGGAATGAAGAACAGTCATATCATGTCACTGCACTTGGACCAAAATTAAAGCCCAAACTAAAAGAAGACATTTTAAAAACCATGAGTTCATATATGGGAATCCAAATAATATGTCATCAGTCTGGTGTTCATACAATTGTATCAAAGGAGCTCTCTTCCTTCTACCCACATATATACTTTTAAAAGGTCTACAAATATGTGACTAGCAAAATGGTATATGGTAAATGTAAATTCATGTAATGGCAAACATGTGGAAATTTACTATGGAAATTCAATAGTTGTCAATTGGAAGAGGATGGACTTCCTAGGACAGGAAGAGCATCCAGCTCTGCTGAGAAGGATGCCATTTGTCCATTAGCTATAGGAAGATTGTTGCTGGTGAAGGAAACCTCACAAAGGACCTGGAAATGTGTATCTTTATATTTTCATGAGCATGTGATAAATCAATTACACTGTCTCTGAACTAAGAAGGCTGAGATGGACTCGTGTCTGGTTCCCTGTGGTGGTAGAAAAGGGAAGAAGTTGTAAACCTTCACACTCATCTCTCTGTGTCTGGTCTTTTGACTTAAGAAGCTTTATGGCTTTACTAGGAAAGAGAAGAATCTATGTCAAAGAACCTTAAGCAGAGAAATAGACCTGTCCCAAACTCTGGGATGTGCAAATGCAGTGAATTAGCCTCTACAAATATGGCGCCCTTCAAGGACATCAAAGGAAATTGATGCTGCCTAAATGGCTGGCTTTTCCTGAGCTGTCATTCAAGAACATGTGGTTCAGGAGCAAAGAAGAATGACATGAGGGAGTAAAAGTTAGGCCAAGGCTGCCCTAGTTTCCCACTTTATGATGAGAAGGTGACATGTTTGTAGTTCTTTTTGAAAGAATAAAAAAAAAGTACAAGAAATGATGGTGGGGTGCAATGGAATGGGTGTGAGGAAGAGTTTCAGTCAGAGACAACGATTACACAGAGTGTTAGACCAATGTGGGCTATAAAAATACTAAGTGGGTTTATTTTTTTTTCTTAAATTACATTTCCCCTAAAATCTCTGCCTATGGATAAAACCAAGACAGCATACTCAGGCAACTAGGTGCCAACTGGCAGGTTTCCATAATTTGGCATCCATCATTGCCAGGTAGCTTTATCTCAAGGCAAACATGGAGCTTTTATGTTCGTCTCAAAGAGGGATTTGGGAGGCACCTGTAGCAAAGAAAGGAACAAAAGGGGCAGAAATGGACCAAGGTGACAATCTCCCATTATTTCTTCCTTTTATCTCAAATGTCATTTCCTTAAAAAAAAAAAAAAAAAAAAAAAAAAAAAAAAAAAAAAAAAAAAAAAGCAAAGAAGGGTTCCTGTCTCATGTGCCTGGAAGAATAAAGTATGAGGTGGAATATAGAGCAGCAGAGCAAGACATGTGAGAGCCTTTTGGGTTAGTTGTCTAAACTCAGACCTTTGCAAGTTATGAGTTGTCCTAGCTTTAGACTTTCTTCCTGTGTGATGGGAAGAATGTTATCCACTCTGACTACTGTCACTGGGCTAAACAATAATGTGGGATATGTACCTAGTCCAGTGCCAGACACATTGCTGGCACCTAATAAGCAGTGCTGTTAATATGATTTATGGAGATGGACTAGGGACCCATTTATGCATTGAGGTCCTAAAAGAGAAAGGGAATGAAATTCTGCACATTGTGGCCTCTGATGCCTATCTGAAATACATTATCATCACTTCCAAGTCTTGAATTATGTAAAACACATCCCTGTGGTGCAAATACTAAGCAAATGGTAATGATGTCACTTTGGCAAAGAATGTAAATATCAATGCAAACGGACGGCCCTTGGAAGGGCAGTCGCTTTTATCTCACCCCTGCAGCAAGCTCCCTAGAAGACTGAGACATCAAAACCGTAATGGGAGAGGGTGCACACAGACCCTACTTTCTGCAGTGCCAGAGAGGCTAGCTCTTTCCCTGCACAGCAAAAGGGAAATAGTGATTCACAATGGTCCTGTCCTCTCGCAGACAAGATGGCATTGTGCACATTACGCAAGTCAGAGTGTGAACTGTGGCACATATGCAAGGTGCCACATCTAAGTGGCAGGCTGCTTCCAGCCCTGAATGTCCATTCTAGACAATGCCTTTGGGGAATGGATGACAGCTGCAGTCTTGACAAGAAGACAGACTGAGAGCCTTTTGAACAAGTATGTGTACGCTCATACATTTTCACCTAGGGCAAAAATTAGACTGTCTGCTTACAGATTGCCACACAAGGCAAGATGAAGTGAAAATGTCTATGAAAACACTAAATGATATTAGGGATTATAAAGTTATTCTGTATGAATGCTTATTTTCCTGTTTAAACATAATTACAGACACTTTAATTTTCTGCCATTACTTATAGTAAGTTCTGGAATTTACCAAGCACACAGCTACCACTACCACCAATCCAAACAATACACAACAGGGTCACTCTTTGAGCACTTGCAGAATAGGATGTAGAAGCAGAAATACCAACTGGGGAGGTCAGCATGGGTGCTGGCAGGATACAGAGATGGCTCTTAGCTCCCTAGCTTCAGTGTCTTAGATCAACAGGTCTCATTAGCTTCAGCAGCAGAATTCCAGGGCTATGAAATCACAATTTTCCATGTGGCTAAGCAAATGCCACACATGAACAAAAAGAAAGCCCACAAAAATAACGTATTTTAATGTTTCTTTTCCACAGCCTCGTAAGAAACAAACAAACAAACAAAACATAATAAAGAAGGCAGAGAATGGGATGGAGACAACAGAAGTAAACATCAGAGATAAATGTATACAGACAAATACAAACCTAATGTTTCAATGAATAATTCAGGATCTGCACTGTAGTGATGCTGTAGACAAGGAAGGCAAGTGAAAATTTTAAAGGACAGAGACCTCCAGAAACTCCGTGTTGCTTCCCTGGGGCTATAGTCTTTTCTTTTTACATATGCACACATGCACATATGTAATGCACTCAAATAGTATAGATATATAGAAATCAACCTGAAAGAACCACGTGCCTGTTCCAAAGACTGAATATAGTAATTTGCTTAAATATTAGGAAATTATATGTAGAATTTGCAAAGGTAAGGCTGGAGCTGCAGCCCAGTTGGTAGAGTGATTGCCCGTTGTGCATAATTGTATCACCAGGCTCACAACACAACACAAACCAGGAATGGTGGCACATGCCTATAATCCCAGCAGCCTGGAGTTAAAGCAGGAGGCAGAAATTCAAGGTCATCTTCTGCTATATAGTGAGCTCAAAGCATCCTGGGATACATGTGAGATGGTCATTCAAAATCACCAAATACCTACAGATGTTTTTGAGGTAAAGATGTCTTAATGGCTGTTTTGCTCAAGAGCATGCCATTCCAAATGTGCCTGACCGAGGATGCCAAGCCCGTGCATCCCTCTTCTTTCTGACATCACTTTGTTGAACATCTCTAAACCTATTGTACACATCCTCTGTTCCTGCTACTCAGAATCGAAGTGATGCTGACACAATTCCCAAGTATTTTTTATTTGATGCAGAAATTCCATGGTATCTGACTGACACACCTGGAATCTCTGTCAACAGCATTTATCTGAATGAACCAAGTATTTGCTCTTTTCACAAGTGTGTTTCTTCTTCGAATTAATTGGTAGTTTGAGTTCCCTAAAGAACTCGCTTCCCCAAAATGGAGTGTAAATGTCTAGTTTTATTAATATCATTTCTCTGATTTTCAGAAAAAGATGGTAAACGTTTCCCATATCACTTACCAGCTCTCAAGTTTTCTCAGAGATCTCAGGAGCCTGATCCCCCTTAATTGAATTCAACATCATTTCCCATCAAGCCTTTCTATGGCAAAAGCAAAGAGCAAAGACAGCAAGGGCTTCTACACTGGAGCTTAGATTTGCTAATCGGTTTGGCTTTGAATTCTTGGTTCTGCTTTGTCAATGTTTATCCATACTCCTGGTGTTTAACACCTGTGTTTCTGAGCAATAGAAATAGTTAAAATGGTCTGCCATTAATTGGTCAGCCTTCTGGATAAACAGTGCTGCTATACTAAACTTCTTGTTAGAGGAGGTAGACACTATACCAATAACAATGTAACCTTCTAGGAATAGTGCCACACAGGTCTCAACCAAGCATGGGAACCCGAATGTTTCACGCCTCATTGCCTCTCTGTTCAATTTGTTAGAAAGAGCTCCCTGGTGTTGAATAATTGCTGGCCTTCCTACTTCTAAGCATAGATCCTATTTCTTCACATGAGAACTGTACTGTGCACCACGATACTTCATTGGATGTTACCAGACCACTCTAACAGGTGTTTTATCAGGCATCCACCACTTACCATCACAGCAAAACAGTCTGACGTGTCTATTCTCCATCTTCTACACAACAGTGCTGCAGAATAAATAGAACTTCATCTTCAGAACCTAATACTTTCTCAATGCTACGACCAATAGCTCCTCCAATGAGGGTGGGTCCACACACTCACACATAGGTGAGTAGCACCAATAGGACTTAGGGGTTATTAGTAACAATAAAATGAAAAAGGAGAAGATGAAATTGGGAGGGGTGAGGTAGGACCCTAGAGGGGGTGGAAGGAAGGAGTGGTGGATATCGTGATTAATACACATTATTTAAGCATATGAAACTTCCAAAAGATAAAAATATTATTCATTTAAAAAGAAATCTCACCGAATTCTAAATGCTTCCAAAATACAAGTCTATTAAGTTATATACATCTCACCAAATGATTTAGGCTACAAAATCTGGCAGGGAAATGGTTTTATTGTTGGGAGTAATTTGAAAAACTAAAAGAAGGAAAAAGGAAAAAATGAAGAAAAAGAATGCTACATTTAGTGTTCTTTTAAAAAAACGAAAAACTATTATCTATTGACCTGCACTATACATAAATGCTCTCTTCAGGGGATCACAATGTTTAAAGGTAACAAAGATGTCTGTATGTTGAGAAACAAACCCAAGCACGTGGGAAACCGCACTAACACAGTGAGCATCATCAAAGCAATTAAAATTTCCAAATCATGTTGAGAACATAGTTGGGTTAAAAACCCTAAAAATGAATTCACTCAAGAAGTAGTCACTGAATAACAACAAAGCCCTGTGATAGCTCAATACTGAAGGAAGTAGACATCCCCATTCCTGAGGGAGAAAATGGAGGATGCCGCTTTAAAAAAAAAAATTCTAGTGTGATATCAGCGTCATTACCCACAAGCATACCCTGTGTCGATTCTCCTGGTATATCTGTAAAACTGTATGAAACTGAAAAAATTCACCTGTTTATTTTACTTTGCGTTGGATGGGGGCAACGCAGAAGGATTCTGATAGCTGCCCCATTTTATGGGCCTCAGTCTACCTCTCTCCAACTCATTAGCAATGCAGAAACTGTAACCACTACTCTATGGCCCTGGCCAGCTGTCAAATTTCATGATCAAACTGCCAAGTGACTGAAACAAACACTCGACCGAACAGCGGACCCCTGACTACTTAGTGTACAGATTGCACTTCCTGTGAGGGGGAATGGATTGTGTATTTGCTTGTGGGTATTTGCATGTTAATAACTACCGAGCTCTGCTTCCCTGAATAGCTTTTCAAAGGCATGTTCTCACTGAATGTGGGGAAGTGGGAAATTGTAGTAATTAATTAGTCACCTTGGGCGAAACTACAGATCGTATGTATTTGCCAATTTCATATTTTAATCTGAATTATTTGTTAATGTCTTCTCTAATTTTGTCAGTATGGCTGTGATTTTCTATTATTATTTAGGAGCAGAGATATAAATTATTCTGGGTTAAAAGGGAACCACATTACAACAGCCATGTTCTTAAGCAAAATAGAGACGGGAGAAATATACACTAGGCAAGATAAAGGCTGAGTCTATCACACAGGGGTGTTTAGAGCATGTTCTAACTAGACAGAATCCTGCCAGACTAGTAAGAAATCTGTTTCTTAAGTGAGAGTGATTATTAACAGAGTTGGTCAAGAGAGAATGCAGTTCATGCAGAGGGTAATGACATTGTTACACTCAATTGCAGAGAGGACTTTAAATATCCATAATTGATTCAAGCCATTATTATAACCTTGACCCTGCCTAAAAGCAACACACATAAAATTACAACATTGCTAATAATTACTCAGAAAGACTAGATTCTGTCTCTACAAAAGGCTTTAAAATCCCATGGAAAGGACAAGAAGACTACATCTGAGACCTTTACACCTGATTCTAGTAACTGAACATTCTCTCGCTTTCCATATATAAACCCAGCTAAAATATCAGGTCCAATTGTACTCTGCAGTTTTTACTGTTGTTAACTACTGATTGGTAATTTATTTCTCTTTCCAAGAGCTCATGCAGGGCCTGAGCTTCTCTCCATTGAATCAGCTTGTCCTGAGGATACAGCTAAACCTGCCTTTGATCAGTATTTAATCCTTCTAGATGCTCAGGGTATAGTTTGGTATCTGTAAGAAAGCGATTATAAAGGATAGAGAATAGCTTCTTCTAGCACAAGAACTAACCAATCAGAATTCTCTGTCTCCTTTGTCTTCACAGAGGGATCACATTTTAAAAAGTAGAAACTTGAAAGTCTCATCATAGTTTCAATTAAGCAAACAGAGGTGGGCTGCAAGTCTAGTAGATTTTTCTCTTTCAGAGGCTCTTTCAGAAACAGAATTGCAATATGGACAGAAAAGAAGGGGCCATAGACTCACCTGCCTGTGTTTATAGGCAACATAGCTTTGGCAGACATTATTGGATGACTATATAAAACATTGCCCAGAAGCAAATAGCCATCAAATGTGGTCAAAAATAAACTGAGCATAAAGAAAAGAATAGAATGTGAATATTAATATTCAATGATTAAGATATAACCACAAGGAAGGGAAGGTAATATAGAGGATAAAGTTCCATAAATGAGAGTAATGAGCCAAGAAATTATAAAAGAGAAATGTAACACGGGTATCAGAAAACTTCCCCTGGGGCTAACCAGAGGAATCCAAAGAAACGATAGATACACAATAATGCCCAACAATTATTCAGAATTTACAAAACTAATGTTCCAGAGAAATTTAGAAAAACAGCAACAGGCATACAGAACTTCTAAAATGCATCTCTAGTTCTGGTCTGGATTTGCCTCTTGGGAATACCTAATAAACTAGCAATGTACTGCTCGGTCTCCAGCCCATTTTACAAACATGGCAAAGGCTGAGGAATGCCTCAAGGTTGACAATTAATGTTGATCTGAAACTTAGTGACAAAGCAAAATGGGAGAGAAACTTTCTGGTGGTATTCCAAAGGTAGGGTGTCAGAACTTTCTTGATAGGATGGACAGAATAATTCAGTTTGGCACAGATCATAAGAAACAGCAAGTCAGAGCTCCCCTCTGTGCAGTTGCTAGGGCAGGATCCTGAATCTAAACTATCTCTTTCTTTTCTAGCTGCTTCTTCACATGTTCCTCCCAAGAGCCTATGGTCCTCATTGTACATGTTGAGAGTCCCTGGCTTAGAAACAGAGAACTTCATTCATTGCTTGGACTGAGGTTAAATTTAGTAATTTGATTTTTTGTTCTTCCTTAATCTCATTGCTTAAACAATCGAACTTGACATGCATCTGTGCAAAAACCTATATGGAGATTTTCACTGCAACAGTAGCATCATCAATACTTAATTCTATCATTAGTAAAATCAATATTTCTCATGTTACTCAAGTCATCATCAATAATACTTCCTGAGTAAACAGCCCATAACATATGTGTAGTTATGATCTATAGACATTTAGCCAGTATTATACTATATTAAGTACATTATGAATTGTACTTTAATCAAAAGCTAAAATTAACATGCCAGGCAGTGGTGACACACACCTTTAATCCCAGCACTTGGGAGGCAGAGGCAGGTGGATTTCTGAGTTCGAGGCCAGCCTGGTCTACAGAGTGAGTTCCAGGACAGCCAGGGATACACAGAGAAACCCTGTCTCAAAACAACAAAAAATAAAACAAAACAAAACAAAAAAAAACCAAAAAACAAAAACAAAAAAAGTTAAAATTATTGTGTAAAAATAAATATAACTGGGGATTCTGAAGTTTTCAGTATGCAAGCCCTCTTTGCAGTAAATGTTCTTTATGCTACCCATCAAACATAATGGCACAGTGGAATTGTGTTTTTCTTAAAAGACTGCTTAGAAGTCTGAACTCCTAGCATATAAGGTTTTATATAGACATAGAGTCACAATAGAAGTTGTAAGTTAAGATGAACTCACACAGGAGTACATTGGGTGGTCACCTTAGAGAAGACACAGTTGCTTGGGAGAGGGGGATATTATATGGCAGGAAAATAGACCTGGAAGCACTGTGGCCAAAAACCAAGGAATGCCAAAGTCGGCCAAGTGACAGAAAGTTCACCAAAAGCAAGGAAAGTCCCTAAGTGCCTCCAGAGGGAGAAAATCCCATTGAAAACTTGATTCTGGACTTTCCACCTCTAGAACATACATGTACTGTTTAATTGTTTACTAGCCACTCCTTCTTATGATACACTAAAAGAACAAATATCAAAGCCATCCAAACAGCAGAGCATGAAGAATAAATAACACCCAAGTTGAGTCTTCTCTCATTGTCACAATTTAATAGAGAGAAAAGGAAGTAAGGGAAAGAGAAAAGACACAGCAAGAGCAGAGGGAGAGAGGGAGAGAAGGAGAAGAGAAAAGAAAAAGCAGAAGGAAGCCAGAGTAGAGAGAACAAATTATATATAATGAAAAAGTCAAGTATAATTGAACAAAGATACTTTGGAAGTAAACTTTCATCTTGCAATAATCAACACACAGGGTCAGCATCCCTGGATGTATATCTAACGGGTTACATCAATTATTAAAATGTCAAAGATAGTTTTCTAATTGGATAGCAAAAGGTCAGTGCTTCCCACTCACCCTGACCACTGTCCATTCTGTCCTCTCCCTTCCATAAGTTAGCCACTCAAAGGTAACTGACTATCTTATTATCTTATCTAATTATCTCATCAGGAGACCTGAGACCAATTTGACTGTGATAAGACCCAGGCCCTGTCCAGTGCTGAATATTTTTAATATTACTTCTGCCAAAATATCTACCTGAGATTTTTTTTTTTTTGTCTTCATTGTTTGCTAAACAGTCCTAACTAAGACCCACGTGGGAAGTCATAAAAGAAGTCCTGTTTTGTGTGTTCATTTTCTCCGTAACAGCATGAGATGTTCACAGCAAGGCAAAACTGAGATGCATCTAAAAGGTATTTGAAACTAGAAACTGTTTACACGACTCTTTTGCAATATAAAATCACATTTTTTCCTGCCTTCTCAATCATATTCGTCTTTTAAGAACACAGGTGGTGGCAGATAAAAAAAAAGATGAAGAAGAAAAAGAAGTGGGAAATGACACTTGCCTCCTGATTTAGAATCACTCTTCCTATCAGTTCAGTAAGTTTGTAAGTTTAGAGATTTACACCTGACAAAGCGATGGATTCAGCCCGATTAATTTTGATGTCTAGTGATTTCAGAGTGCTGTTTGCATGTGATATCATCTGGAAATGCATTTCTTAGTTAACTCTCTCCCTAAAGGGCTATAACCTGCTCTGCTTTCATTCTAGGAGCAAATAATAGCCTATATTAAGAAATAAAGCTCTGTGTAGCATTGAAATGTGTTAAATAAATTGTTTTCCGAGGCATAATTCCCTTCCACTGTAGCTCATTCTGGCTAGGCTTAAACACAATAGACAGAGCTACCAGGAATATACTTGATTCAGTCTCTTATATCCTTCCTAGAGTCAAGGACAATAAGAGCATGAATATGGCTCACTTGCTGGAAGTGAAAACTACAGTCGTTCACCTGGTTAGCAGATGAATCTCTTGTTATTCATCATCTTATTTCTATGCATCTTGTAAATGTGTACTTTGCAATCTATTTTATCTAATGATCATTGGACACTCGTGCCTTTGTGTATAATTGATTTTCTTTGAGTTTCTTCCCCTCTCCCTCTTACCTCTGGTGAAATTTCTTTGTTATCTAACAAACAACATTCTTGTAGATGTTCTCTTAATTTTTTAAGTACTTTATCAAGATCCCCTCTTTTTATCTTTATGTTTCTATAAAGTCGAACATTAGTCCTGAATTTTAGAACAATGCATTACCATGAATTCTGACTTTGGAAAGAACTATTCCTAAACACCTGTCAAACTTCACTCCAAGGAAGATAGATAACCATGCTGCTATGAGGACTTTAATGCTTCCCTCAATTTTATCAGGCATATTTTAAGTCTTAATGTACTGAATGGAGCCACCACAATAAGTTTGGCTATTCATCATCATGTTTATGTAGATAGAATCACCAGCACATTACAGGATAAAGGAAGTAGAGGGAGAGAAATTGGATGCATTAGGTTCACCTGGGGATTCCAGCATAACTCATGGACTGCCAAGTTTCAAAGGAAAACAGGGCTGTGGTGGCAGCCACCGAGGACTGAGACAGACCACTGGCAGGTAATGCTGGCAAGAGACTCAAATGCCTCCCTTGTGCTAATGAGCAATCATGGGGCCGCTATGCACAGTCGGCTCATGTTCTCAATTAACACCTCCTCAAATACCTTCTTAGTAACTGTCACATCTGGATTGTAAGACAGAAGAGATACTTCTGATTTTGTTCTTTATCTAGTTTCTATCTTGTTCTCAGGCCACCTCTTGAGGTATCATAACACTGTGGACTAGCTACAGGAACCACAAAATTAGGGAATGGAAAAGTGCATAGAACTGCAGTTATGAAAGTTAAAGCATTTTTTAGTTAGTGCTTATACATGTTCACAAACACATTGTACAAGCATTTCTGACTATAGAAGTGCCTTCTTTAGAACACCACATAAGGCTTTAAAAGTTCCTAGAAAATTTGTTAGGCACTGGAAGAACTTATCCAGCCTTCACAGACTTTAGGGCTTAGCACTGCATTCCTTCAAGCTCAGTGAGCAGCCAAATGGCATATAACTTAAGGTTAAGGTTGATAATAAAATCGATTTGGGAATAAGAGATTAGGACCAGAGAAAAGAAGTCCAAGTTACAGGTAAGAAAACATACCTAGAAATTTCAATATACACAGAGAACACAAATGGCTCTGTGAGAAGAACTGCTTCCCTCCAACACTGACAAATGGCGGATGTCAGAATCTAAGCACTTGGGTATCGTTCCAATGAAGAAAAAAGTAAGGTAAATAGATAAGTTATATACTATGACTATCCTTATTATGAGAAGGGCTCAGGCCAAAGAAATACGTAAAAGAGATAGTATGGGAGAGAAGGGAAAATACAAATAGCTCCAAAGCAAACGCTGGTGTTTCCGCAGACATATAGTGCTCAGAAAAACTTAATCTTGTTCTTGGGTTCCAGCACTGTGATAAAACAGATTCTTGTTGGTTGAGCTATACAGTTGGTACTTTGATGGCAAAGTAATACACATGGTCTGATCTAGAAACATCTGAGAAGGATTTGGAGTGAAGAGATGGAGGGAGAGAAAGGGCATGACAGAGGAGAAAACTGAGATGATACATCAAATGAAGGCTGATTTCACCGGTGATAAATAAAAAATAAGGACCAGAAATTTATGGAGATAATAAGGACCTGAGGCTTCCTGTCAATAGTTGGATTGATTTTGCCAGCCTTGTAATGTGAGTAGACCTTGGAAATGGATCCCCCAGTTTCAGCTTCAGCTAAACCTTCAGGATGACTATAGCCCAATCCACTGTCCTGATTGCAAATTCAGTAAGTGACCTTGATCGAGATTTCCCCAGATAAGTGACTCCTGGATTCCTGGTCCTCAAATGTTGTTAAGATAACAAATATTCATTATTTCCTGCTGCTGAGTTTTGGGGTGATTTTTTTGAAATAACACATCACTGATATAACTGATCAGCCAGTAGCTACAGGCAGCATGCATGTAGGTGGCAGAACATGGAGTTCTCTAAGCTCTGAGGACAGATTTATTACATTCAAATCCCAGCTCTGCCCTGTTGCTGTGAGATCAGGAACAACTCAACCTTTTTGTCGACTTGCCTTCCTTCTGAGAAAAGAGTACAGTAATAAAAAATTTTCAGGCATAAGAGATAAGTGAGATCATGCCAAGGGCTATGCACTGATAAATGGTAGCTCTCATAATTAGGGACATAAAAGGATTCTAAAGCTGAAACAAGTTGTTTATCAAAACCAATTACTTTCTGGAAGTATAGGGAGTGGCCTGACATACTCCTTCCCAAGTGACCCTTTTCAAGGAGACAGCATCTAATAAAGGTCATTGAAAAGTGGCTCATCCTATCTGGAATGTAAAAAGGCTGTCAAGTTTAATGATAACAAGAATGGGGAACCACAGTTGTCTATCTGTGTGGTGAGGTCTGGCCCTTCCAAAAGGCAGAAGTCCCAAGTGTTAATGGAAGGTGTTGGAAAAAGTCAAACTAGATGTTATCTTGCAGACCTGATGAGGTTGCAATTTGCAGACAAGTGTGGCTTATCTCTGATGAAGAACTAGGCATCACAGCTAAGAGGAAAGGAAGGAAACAGCTTCTCAAAGACCTTGGGAAGCTGACAGCAGAAGACATGATCAGCAGCTCCCAGAGAGCATGCAATTAAATGGGTTTTCAAGAAAAGAATTTCAGTGTTCATACACACACACACACACACACACACACACACACACACACACACACACACCAAAACAAAAAACCAAAACCATTAAAAATAGTCAAACAAATAACCTTGCATTAAAATAGCATGTAAGACACACACACACACACACACACACACATCTGCGTCAAAGCAACTAGGACTACATTTAAAGTTAAAGACTCTTTACAAGTGATTAAAGTAACATGTGAAGAACTATATCTAAATTGATTTTGCTCTTAAATATAAAAAGACACTGCTGCTGACTCACGTGGAGCAAAGAGCACAGTGTTGACATAAAGAGAAGGTATCACAGAAACCCAAAAAGGAAATTTTCAGAATGAGGACTATTTGTCTCGTCCTTAGAGGAAATATACAGGCTGGTGTGGCTATGTCATCTCTTACTTTAAATCCTCCAGCGATGGATCAAATTAAAAGGTAATCACTTTGGCAATACATATGCTCAAAATAGGACACTGGTCCACAGAGGAACTCTGCAGGAATGCACACAGACCACTCCAGGTCAGAACTACTTCAGTGATGAAATCCCATGGCAAAATCTTAACCAGTAAGATGGCTTTTTACAGTTGGTCTTTTTTTCTTCTTGTACTTTCTGTAGACTTGGGCTAATAAAATCAGGCCCACTGACAGCAGGACTTCAGTCAAATTCTACCTGGACCCCATTCTTTTCATTAGTTCCGTGTCTTAGCTAAAAGGGCAACACATTAAAGAGTCCTGAGTACAAGTTTTAGTCAATGAAAACCAAGGGAAGGTGAAAGGAGGCAATTGGGCTTAGGTTATCTGGCTATACCAGGAGTTTTTCAAGTGTTGGTATCAGGATCTTTAAAGCAATCACAAAAATATAATGGTGTTATCAGGTGGATGTGAAGAGTTTAAAATGGTGGAGGAAATGTAGAGTTCAAGAAAAAACAATATCTGCACTCTCAGCTTCCTGCCTGCCCTCACAGCATGAGGAAGATACTCACTCACTCTCTATGAATCACAGTCCTTTGTCTCAAAAACATGTTCTTGGTTTAAATAAACTCAGTGATCCCTTCCTGATGTAAAATGCTATGGGAAAAAAAAAATTGTATTTGTCAACAAGTCTTAGAACCTATAGGTACCAGACAAATGGCAGCCAACATTGTGCAAATGTATGATATTCACAGTAAAAGATGAAACCTGTATGGAATTCCATAGGGTAACTGCTTTTTTCCAGCAATGACGATAGCTGGCATTTATTAAAACACTTATGTAAGTCTGGTAGCACATCACACACAAGTCCATGCCACACATACTTTAAAAAAAAAAAATCTAGTTTCACAAGGGAAGAACACAATAAAAAACAAAACAAAACAACCAAAGGCACTTGGCCAGAGTAGCATGGCTGATAAGTGTCAGAGACAAAAGCCAGTCCTAACCCACCTGAAGACTCAGCACCCTTCCTGGTCTTCTAGTAGTCTACAAAGTATGACCAGTCCCTACAGGATGTCCCAAAGCCTTACCTGTGAGTAAAGAAGCTTCTTTACTGGGGGCTCTTGTACCTTTTTACTGTAAACCCAAAGTAAAAACCTGCATTAAATAAATGCTGTTGATGGAATGACATTAACAAATATTAAAGTCAATTAATGTGGAGAAAATCCTGAAGAATCTCTGAAAAAAAATAAAGGTAGGTAGGATTTATAGGCAATCTTAGCTGTGTTTGATTTACAAATAAGAGGGAGATTTGTTTGGGCTCATATATATGCCTCTTAGAAAGAAATGAGGGTAAGCTAAGCCAATAAGAAGTATCCAATAAATGTATAGTTATCTAAATTGAGATGTAGCATGAGACATTACAGTAGAATATGCTACAGTGTTAAAATTATGGTTGTAACCAAGCATATTTTTCTTCGCTTCACTTGAACTTTGCATTCCCACTTGCTTCTTCAATTCCGTTCCTCTATCATTTCTGGTTTGGAGATGCCTGATGCATAACTATGTGAGTGCTCACATGAACAAAATATTTTAAAATTGTACTTCGCCTTACCTTTTAAACAGGGGTCATTTTTCTCAGCAATCTACTAGCAGACTACCATTTAATGGAGAGAGATGAAGAACTCACCTCACACCCCAACCTCTAAAATTAAACGTTTTTCTAAATGGTTTCATGTGAAACAGTGCCAGTGGGTGTTGGGCATGACCTGTAGATGTAGATCGGGGAACCTCTGACCCCTACAGGGAACAGAGCGAGCATGCCCTTACAAGATCAGAAGACATGCAACCAGTTTCCAACAGAATACTCAATTTCTATCATTAAGTACAGGTCAGCTCATTTCCCCCTTCCACTGCTGCATTCCTCAGATGGCAAGTCTCCTTTGCTTATGGAAATCCTTAAGCAGGAGTTGCTTTAAAAGGTTTTTAGAGGTGACAATTTTAAAAATATTTTATATGCCCTAAAGCATAAGACAAATATGGAGATGTGGCATTGTGTTGCTCTGGAGGCATTACTCCTCATGGTATGCCATACTATTGTTATTATAATATACCATCCAATTACTATTATAATATTATTAGTAGAGCCTAAATCCCAGCTGTGAGATTGTCATACCTCTAGAGACCTGTGGCCAGAGATGTACAAGTCAAAATCAACTCTTGTTTAGTTTTTGTAAATAGTGCAGTGTGGGATATACTGACGTATATGATACTATCCTTTATTTATAGACTGTCTGTGGTGCTCACTGGTTACAATAGGATGATAGTAACAGAAATACTTCTGCTCTAAAAGCCTAACCACTATTTATTTTATTTTATTTATTTACTATGTGGTCCTCTGTCAAAAAAAAAAAAAAAATAAGGCTTGTCAGGTGCTAGCCTAAGTTGCTCGAGAGTGAATGGTTTTACCTTGGTTCTTGGACTGCCATCTAAGAAAGTCAATTATTCCACAAGAAATACACAATACTGACAAGGAGAAAAGGCACAGAGCAAAGAGGAGCTCTTGTTAGCTTCCGCTCTAGACTTGACCTAGCTAGACCTCATTTTCTGTACAATGCAGCAACAGTAGCCAGAGATGTTAAATTAGCATTGCTGGATGATCTAGTCAGTCCCTTCAGATTCCAAAGGTTCTCACAGGACCTGATCTTTATCTTCATTCCAATTATGCTATTATGTTATGGGGCTGATGATTTGACTTAACAACTTCGGGAAAGACTTGCAATGATTTAAATAAGGATAGAGAGAACGACCCCTTAGCAGTTTATAGCATTCACAGATTCTTCATTATCCTCATTTTAATAAGGCTGGATATCCCAATAGGAGGGCCTGTGCTGTGGGGGCTGAGTGTTTGCATCGTAACTTCTGAAGAGCTTGTCCCTGAAAGAATTATTCCTCCTCTCTGAGCCTTGTTATCTTGTGGGTGATGGTATTACCCATGTCGGTATCTTTGTACAAATTAGATACCATCATATTTATAAAGCCCCCGGCACATAATGAGGACTCAGTCAATGATGACTCCTCTGTTATTATTACAATCCATGGATGGCAAGGCACTAACTAGTAGGGTGGAAACTAGCCACAGAACTACCCCGTGCAGACTGGTAGTCTTGCCTCCCTCTAGCAAAATTTACTGGAAGAAAAAAAACAACAACAAAAACAAAGCTCAAATCTAGAAATCTAGGATGGTGACCTTTGCTCATTTACTACTTCAAGATCTCCCAAATCAATACATTCTCTCTTGAACTCCCCTGCTGCAGCCCCATGCCTGCAAATGCATCCTCTCCATATACACACAGAAACATTTACAAGACTAAAACAAGAAGGCGGGTAGAATCTTATCACTTAGGCCCAGCTCCCATGTCCTCCCACGTGGATATTAATCCTGTATTGTCTTCTGCAAGCTTGAATAATTTGTTCAAACCCTGTCTTACAGCAGCCAGTGCTGTCACCTCTGAGGGATGATGTGCAAAGGTTTGATTTGCAGCTAATAGAAAAATCTATTTCTTTCAGTTTCACTTCTGTCACATGAGGACCGTTGTGTTCCCTACAAGAGACTCCTTCTTCTGCAATAACCACCAAGATGACAGATCTCAGGTGGCAATATGAGCTGTCTGGGTTGAGTGGCGCCTATTAGTTTTATGACCACTGGTTCAGAATGGCCTTGTGGTGTCCAAAGCCCATCTTAATGAAGATGGGTAAGACAGCTGCCAGTGAAATAAAATCTCTTTGCTCCTTTCCATTCCATCTGAAAGTCCATCAAACTTTCATCTTCTGCAACAAAACAGCTGCTGGGCTAAACACTCAGCCACAGTGAATCACAGCCTGTGGGTGCACTGTTGTCTTTGAGAGGTAAGCAGGAACCCTGGGTTTACTGACTAAGTGGCAGAGAGGGAAAAGTAAGTGGCTTTGCCATCTCTTTTTAAGTAAAGAAAAGCAGCAAAGTTGCATAGCACATTTATTAGTGTCATTAAAACACTCTGAACACTTAAAGCATCGTCTATATGGAAACGAGTCTTATAACTTTCTTCCTACCAAATGTCAGAGTTTTTTATAAGAACAATGGCAAGTGGGAACTTTCCTAGATAGTGTAGCACAGGTATATGGCCCTGTTCTCAGCTAATATGAACTGTTGCTCTTTCTAATTCTGGATCATGCAAAGACTGTACTTCTCAAATCTTTATTGGGGCTCTCACTCCAAAATCTAACTCAACTATCACATTGCAGAAGATTGGAAATGCAGTAGCAAATGCCCTGTGTTCCTGTAGAATCACTTCCCCATCCCATCCTCCCTTTAGGATGTGTCCACATTCCTCTTGATACGAAATATAATCGTGACATATTGGCTTGTTTGACGAACAGCATATCACAAAGGTACCAACTTGTGACTTCCTATTTCTCCAGAGTTCTTGCTGCCCTTTCTACATCATTCTCTTGGAAGGTAACCCAAGGTCATTTTGTAACAGTCCTTGTCCAGTGGAAAATGACAGGTCAGATGAGGGCATCTGAGACACCCTCATTAATGACCAGATCACACTACAGCTATGTAAGTGAGACCATCTTATGCTGCTAGCCTGAGTCTTTCTATCATCAATTACTTGGAGCTACATGAGGGATCCCGTATGAAGTCATTAGAATGGCCAGCCACTCCCAAATTGTTGACTCACAGAAACATAAGCTACTAACACAGCTGTTGGAAACACTAATTTGTAATGTGGTTTGTAATCTAGCAACAGCTAACTGAACTACATGTTTCATGAGGTCTTCTCTCTCCAATGACTACTAGAAGACATGTTGCATGATCATCAAGACAAGTTCAATGTTTTGCTCCAGCACATTTGAGCCTGGGTGTCTTTCAGAAAGAAAATGCCAAGGGGATCAAAGGAGCTAACTCACACATGCAGTACATAAACATGGTACTTGGGAGGAAGTCATCATTCATCCAGTAACGTCCCACCTCATTATAGTTATCTGAATAATTGTAGCCTGCTAGATCAAAGGCAGGAATTTTATTGATCAATACATATTGCAGTGTTTTATATGGTTGGTATTCAATATACACATCCTGGACAAATGCCCAATTCCTCAAGAGCCAGTGTAGCGCCATACTTCCATATTTACTGAGTGTTCCAGAAATGATGTACTAACAAGACTATGGGAAAACATATTTCAGTTACTTTCACTGGGTCCCTATGCTTCTTGATACCATTGGTATTTCTAAGGCCTAATTGTCTACCGCCCTCAGGATTCCTTCGAGACTTGAGATCCATTTAGTAAAATCACAGTACTAATTAGAATTGATATTTTTTTTGAAATTCATATTACTGTTTCAGCCTCTGTACTAAGCACTCTTATGTAAATAATCTGATCACAAAAGCACTGTCAGAAAGATTATATTATAGCTACAGGAATCAGGAGTCTCCAGTAGTTCATAGGGGTTGGCAAATTTGCCCACTCTTTGTGGTTACTGTATTACCTGTGGTTGTGCCCGCACTTTAGTGGCAGAGCTGAGCAATTCTTATGAAAAACAGAGCCAGATATACTTACTACCTGGCACCTAACAATGAAAATCTCACTATATTCTGGTCTCAAGTGATATGCTAAGGAGAGAGTAATTAGTCATGCCCACTTTTGAGCACAGCCCTACCAGACTCTGGGTCTCCTCCTTGACTCACCTGCTTCATCGTCCACTCAACTACACCTTTTGTAACGAAGAGTTAATGACAAGTATGTTTGGAGGAATACTTCAGAGACTTCTGCAAATACAGCTGAGGGACTGTCAGCAGCTGAGCCACATATCTCTGTTCACACATCTAGTGATGAACATATAATTATCTGCTCTACTGTAGCTCTAGGCCGGGGGCTAGATTATTCACTAATTGAAAGAATAAGGAAAGAAAAGATTTGCTCTCAACACAAACATAAATGGTTGGAATTACATCTTTATTATCTGAAGTGGACACTTGTGACTTGTTTATCATCACCTGTCCTGCATCAGGGAGACATAACAAAGAAATTAGCCTCTGGCTGGTCATCTCATTATGGTCCAGTTATAGCCATTTTTAGAAAGTCTGTTGGATACAAAGTCATCCTGCTAATATAAATGCATATGAGATTTACTGTGCATACTGCAAAGTTACCTATTCTTCAGGAGTAAAGGCTTCCACACTGAAATGTATGGGACTTAAAGAAAAAGAACCCATTAAAAATGCATAACAATGAAGACAAACATCTCTGAACTCAGAAGCTACATTGGCTGAGAAATGTAATTGAATTTACAAAGAGATGTGATAATTTAATGGCTGTCTTTACAAAAATAATTCTATTTTCCGAAGGGTCATGATGTAGAAACAGAGAATTATACTTGTGAATCCCTATAGTCAAGACAGGAATTGTATTTGGTTTTCTCTTTGTCACAGTTTATGATCCAATCAGTACTAAAAATGGTCCTCTGCCTTCTCCTTATGCTGGTTTGTTTGGTTTATTCAGTGCCTATGAACAACCTGAAATACTCCCTATACATGTCTCTATCTTTCAAGTCTAAATGCTACATCCTATATCATTACATTTCTGTTTAACTTCTTAGCAACTCAATATCCTGTCATTCCAATTCTGCCTACAAGGAAGATATTGCCAGAAAAAGCATTTAAGGTCTTTGGTAAATATCCAGTGATTGTCTGTTTGTTGTCCTTCTAGTTAACATAGTAGGAAGAGAAACAAATGTAGCCTCTGATAGAATTGCCCAATAAAATAGGATACCCAGTTAATTTGAGTTTCAGAAAAATGATTTAACAAACTGAGCAACTATCTTTTATATGTTACATGAGACATACTTAGACTTAAATTGTCAGTTGTTTATTTGAATGCAAAATCGAGTTGAGTATCTTGTGTGTTTTGGTAAGTGAGTTTATGTGTACCACATATATGCAGGAGGTTACAGAGTCAAGAATAGGGAATTAAATCCCCTGAACTGAAGTCACAGACAGTTGTGAACTACCATGTGGGTGCTGGGAATCAAATCCAGGTCCCCTATGAGAGCAGTAAATACTTTTAAAACTTGAGCCATCTCTCTAACCTGTGACAAAATACTTAGAAGTGGTCTAATTGGATGTGACATCTTTCCCTCTCTGGCCCCACCATAGTTTATACCTCTAATGTTCATCACACAATATGCATTAAACTGCTCCATGACCTTACCTTGTTAACCTCCTCATCATATTTTGCTAATGAGTATTTTTAATCTATAGATTAATATTAACAAACGTCTGTCATTCAGAATATGAAGCAAATAACTCATTCTTTCCCCTTAAGAAAGTAATAAAACAATCACTATAAATAAGTGATAAAAGCACAATGATGTATGTTTGAGAATGAGATGTGAACACATGAACTTCTTATAGGAAGTGTCTGAATCATACTTATGAGTCAGTAAGTATTTGATGTCCAAGACAATGACTAAGATATACTAGAAATCTTAATATATCCTCACTAGCTGCAGTTACACAATGAGACAAGAACTGTGCAGAACAAGTTCAGGAGGCTCATGTAATTGCTATGCAAATGAGGCATAGAAAAAGAAACTTTGTAGGTCAGATACTAAGGGTTGACCTATAATATGAGACATTATAATAAAATGAGACAAATAGCAAGAGACCTACATATGGGAAGAGTACACTCTAAACACATGGAGGATTAAAGAGCCTAGTGAGAAGTGAGGTTAAACTATTGGGTTGAAGCCAGGTAATACCGGCACACAGTATCCCTTCATTCAGTATGTGTTTATACAAGTTTGCTCTTCATTTGTAGATACTTTAGACCTTGGAAATGCAATCATGAAAAGGACAGATGAGGCCTCTCTTCCCAGGGCTTATGTTTTTACATGATGAAGGAAACGAAGCATACACAAGGAACATCATAGAGATAGTCAAGCTATAACGGAAAAAGGTAGTATGCTGGGAAGAGATTTGAAACGGTACTCTTCAGCAGTGGCATTCAGGGAGGGTCTGAGAGATAACATTTAAGCTTTGATATTTGATATTATGATCAGAAAGGGCAACTGTGTGGGAAATTGAAAGAAAGAAATTGAAAATATATAAAGACAATACAGTGGGAACAGGACAGACACATTCAATGAATAAGCCAAGATAGATCAGGAAAAGTAAGGCTGAGATATTGTCATTGATGGGAAAAGGATATAATCCAGCTGTTTCTCATCCTGTAGGCCCAGAAGATCCCCACAGGAGAGTAACATGAAGAGCTTTGTACTTCAGAAGGAAGGCTCAACTATTAGGAAGAGCTTGGCAAGAGAGACCCGAGATCTGCTAAGGGGGATACTGAGTCTTTCCAAGTGATAGAGTGGGAGATTCTGTGGGGATGGCAAAGGAAGATCTAAGATGGCCCTTAAGGAATTTGTAGCTACATTAAAAATAACTCGATGTTAAAGCTCATGATTCAATTCCCATTGCAGTACCTACACAATGCCTTGCATTCCTAATTATAACTATTCTGTAATGAATTATGAAGATCATCGCCTTTTTTTCAAACTCTGCTCTCTTCTAATCTCGTACCCCTCTCTTCTACAAGAATCCTCAGAAATTCCACATAAAGTATTTTGTCTGTACAGGAAGATATACTGGACACAGGCTGGGTATTCGTTTCTGCTCTGTCATTTAATGCTTGAATGACTTTGGTCAAGTCATCTCAGCTTGGGTTTTGATTACATCAGCTTAAAAATGGGCCAAATAACAGTCCTACCATCTGTTCTCCTACTGCACAGGACTGTGGTGATACTCAACAATGATGATGGAGATTTTTTTCTGTCATACTGTAGCAATAATTTATGGAGCTTCATTGAGTCCATGATGACCATAAAGGAAAATCACTAAACCTTTAAATGCTCATTTCAGCTTTAATGCCTAAGACTGAAGAGAAAAGATGCTACATTTCCTACATAACAATACAAGCACCTCCGTTACACATTACATATTTACCAAATCACTGTTTTAAAATATTTATTAAGCGCCTGAGGTATATGAGGAAATGGGGCAGCCATCTAGAATAAAAGAGGTATTCATCACAGAAAAACCAACTGTCCTACCCCTTGGCATTATGTTTCTAAGTACCACACAACCTTCAGACTTTTCCTTTTTTGGACAAATTGTACATTTTTTTTTCTTTTCATGACAAACCATCTTCAGTCAAGAGCTCCTTGGGTAGTTAATGGTGTCTTGTGATGATCCTTCAAACTCTCCTCTTATTTTACTCTTGATTAAAAAGAAAGCAAGCTCAGGATCTGAGCCCTTGACTGATTTACACTTCAATTTAATTTCTCCCTTTCTCTTTCCTCTCTCCTTTCACTGGAAGAAACCTTCCATGTAATTAGGCTCAAAAGCTCTCATCAAACAGTTTGATTTAACTGCAGCATACTGAATTTGTCTCCTAGGCTGATGGGGCAGAGAGAAAAGTGGGGACCCTTGGAAGGTGGGGCAAGCCTAGGATGAAGTGGGAGCTTCACTGGGGTGTCATTAAGGGAATCAGCGTAAGGGTTAGAGTGTCTTGGCTCCCATGCTGGCTCTACTTTGGTGCTGATTGGTGCTACCACTCCAGCCTCCCAATCCTCAGCAAAACAGGTGAGTTCAAGAACTAAGACTGTGGTACAACAGGCAGACCGAGGGTAGAATTTGCACGTGCCTTGCCTTGCCTTGCCTCTGATTTGAAAAGTGTGCTTGGTCTGTTAGCTTCTTCCCACGAAAAATAGTTTGATGGATGAAGGTCTCTACAGACCTCTCCCAGGCTTAGTATTTGACAATTACACACTTATACAGCAGTTGTGGAGGACAAGAAAGTCCTGCATCACAGCATTCCTGGAGTAGGACTACACCCACATGGGGACCTGGGGACTTTGGTGATCTGGTTGTGAATCTTTTTCAGGGTAGCCATTACTAAGCCATTATTTGGGCAGGAAAATGAACCCTTTGCTATTTCAAGATTGTCTGAAAGAGTGTTCTCTGTAATACTAATTCTAAGGGATAGTTAATTACAGAAAGAGGATCAGGTTGAGATCCTTTTATAGACAAAGATATGGAAAGAAAAACAAAACAAAACAAAACAAAATACTAGTTATTACAAGGAGACAAGTTGACTGTAGAGGGCCACGATTTAAGCTTTGTATCCTTATTTCACATGAAAGCGGTCCCCTGCTGAGATTATTGACCCATTGGCACAACCCTATGATAATACTGGGCTGATCAATGAAATCAGAGCAGAACGTAGACACTGAAGCTCTTCCGCATCTGTAATTCACAGCAGGCTCATAGTCCCTGTCTGGTCTGTACATTCCCAGGCCACGAACTAATTAGCATGCTGTCAAGGCATTGCTGCTACATTAACTTTTTTTCCAGCTCACACATTCACCCACATGCATATACACATACATACTGGCTCAAATTGGAAAACGCTGTCATTCTTGAAATAATCATTTCATGAGTTTTACCGTCATAATTAATGAACTGCTGCCACATATACAATATATACGATGAGTCAAGAATAGAAGTAGATTCAAGGTAGACTAATAAAAGTGAAAATGTAGAGATCATCTGAATTTTGCTCATAAGCCCTGATACAAAGATGAAAAGCTAACGCCTAAAGACGGCTGGCAAGCCACTTAGATATCATTAACTCAAATTCTATCATCTTATAGGAAAAATAATGAAATTCAGAACAAACTGGCAGTTTGCTTACAATTGCAAGTTGAAGAGTGATCATCTGGCAACTATGGAAACCATATTTCCTGATAAAAGCATTCTTTATAGTGGATTTTTAAAAATAGGTGACACGGTCACTAGAAGCTATCCTGTCATTTGATGCCCCTTGCCTAGCGCTGGGACCCTTGATTGAGCATATATCTGTTACTTGCCAGAGGACTCTGGAAATAGATGGGTTTGCAAAGGCTCTTTAGAAAAGACGTGACCCCAATATAATAGACTTGTGGATACAGGGAAATGGAATCACATGTTCTCAGAAGCAGGGACAAGGTAGACATTTTTGTAAATACCACACTTAAAAGTTGGGTAGGCTGGGAGAGGACAAGGACTTAATAAGTGGAAGGAATTCTGGGAATTCTATTAGTTATCAACACAATTTCTTTGTAAATTCATCATAACAATATTGTTTACCTTGAGGGAAAAACAAAGCTGAAGTATCTAGTTAAATATTTGACACAATGTAAGTGTGTGGTGTTGGTTACTAATTATAAAGGCATGTATAATGCTCACAATATATTGTTGCCCTAGGAAGATCAGAAGAGGATCTAAAAATGGTTGAGGATTCTAAGAAATCCACTTTGAGAACCTTTGACTCCCAATAACGATTCAGAAAAATTTATTATTCAAACACATGTGTGAATTCAAATTCTTTGGATACTCAACCTGGTTCTGCCTCTTTTGACTGGCCTTAGGCAACTATTAAAACTCCCTGTCAAGGGCAGCACCTTGAAAATAGGAAAAGAACTGTCCCTCCATCATGGGAGAATCAAATGACCTACCTAAAAGCTTTAGGGAACTATAAGGTACACTAAGTGCATTAAAAGGCATTACAGTATTCCGATAATTAGTGATTACTAAAATAGGTTCATTGTCATTCCTATAAAAGCAAAGTCCTTTCTTGGATTTACTTAAGAAGTATAAATTAATGTGAGGATATACTCAGAGATGCCTTTGTGATAATGTGGAATTACTAGTTTGTGAAGAGAGAAGAGGATTTGCACACATACACACAGAGAGAGAGAGAGAGGGAGAGAGAGAGAGAGAGAGAGAGAGAGAGAGAGAGAGAGAGAGAGAGAGAGAGAGGAGGGGAGAATAAGGTCATGCCTACAGAAGCTATAAGACCATTCATTTAACAAAATTCCTTAAGTTACAAAATTATCTGTTATTAGTTTTAACCCTTTAGCCCTCTTTTCTAACTTTTTTTTTTTAACTAACCAGATTGCTACTGAAACTCCCCAAATCTAAGTATTCTACTTTGTCTGTGAATCTAATTGTCTTTTTCAGAGTTTTGGGTTCTATTAAAGCCAGAATTTCAAAGCAATGGGAGACATTCTATTAGTTATCAATTAATTATAGAGAAGCCCTAGAGCCTTTGCTGCCTGTCACCATTTGCTCACAGGACTCTGGAATCCAGGCTAGATAATAAATGAACTCTAGAGGCATGCTTAAAATTTCTAACCACAGTGATGTTCTTTTATCTGTAGCCAGTGAGGCAGGGTCCAGTCTGCAGGAGCTAGTTAATTCCTCTTTGCTAAGCTACTCAAGTGACATGTCCCCTGGGATGACAGCTCTGTACTTGCACTACTCCAGGTCCCATACGTTCTTCATCACAAGAGTTCTCTGGGCTCTGATTTCAGATTCTACTAAAATGCTCTTTGCACACTGAGGTTTGGGGTGATGAATTCTTTCTCCTTGTGTAAACCTCTATAGATAACCAGACTCTCCCAACGATTCCCTCTTTCCTTTCTGTGACAGCACCCAATGACAAGAGTGAAAGGCAAATAGATGTTAAGTAAAACAGCAATGCTGTCTTGATTTAGTGCAATGCTCCATCGACCTGCTCCACTGCCTAGCAACCATGGCGGCTCACCCTGAGTTCATTTTCATTTTAATGTGCCACATAGAAAAGCAGCCTAAATATATAGCCCCAGTTCTGAAGCATATAATCTGTAAACTACAGGAACAGGCAGATCATTTCCATTAGTTTCTTGTGTAGCAAAAACCACAATTTGCACCCAAAGTGTATAATTATATTCAAATCCAGAAAGATGGCTTCAGAAAGAGTTGAAATTCATAGTTTGGGGGAAAGTTACTCAAGAGTACACACCGTGGTTACAATGCGGGAGGAGGAGAGGAGTATTTCAAAACAATAAAACCGAGGGTCAATACAATGTAGCTGTTCGGATTCTAGGGGTTTCATGTGTACACAGGTGCTAATGATTTGGTAAATAAAGAAGTCAGAATTGGAACTGGGGACATGGCTTTTACCAGTAACTTGTCTTGGCTTCTAGACATGGAGTAGTGACAGAAAAATGTTGTTACCGTTTTCCTCTCTAGCCAGTGGAACTGAACCAGAATGCTATGCTGTTTACCAGTCTACAACCCCGTGAGTTGTACCACTGTCTCACACTAGAGCCCTTCACATAGGTGAAACCTTCAGCACAGCCCTAAAGTTCTATTTCTGAGCACAAAGCGAGACAAGTCTTAGAAAGATTTCATGATGGATTTACTTTAGCATAAAGCCAGAAAAGTTCAAAGCTGTCAGAAGGCACTCCCATAGTACTTCACTTGCCTAAGGAGGGATTGCTAGGGGGAAAAGAGAAGCAGGAGACGACTTGCAAAAATAGCCTTGAAGGAATGAACACTTGACCTATCTATTGGAATTGGGAAGAACCAAAGGCAGTGAACTTGAATCCATACTGCCAGATTTTGTTGCTATTTCTGACACTGGCTGGGCATCCATGGCTGAATCCTTACTTTGCTCATGTGGAAAACTGAGCCCTTAGATCCCCAGAGTTCTAAGAAGGTGACTCTGTGCTTTTGAGGAAGCCCGTGCCTCCCCCTCCCACTGCCTCTTTTATAAGCTAGCATCCATCTTCCAATAAGGAATGGCTACTGTGGCATTAACCACATCCTTGGGTTCAGGTAAGCAGTCACATTTGAGTATTTATTACCAATTGCACACTCATAGACACTTTCGGATGTGTGTCAATTCAAGGCTCAAAAGGTTTCAATGGCATGTGTGCTCTGTTTCTAACAAAAGGGCTGAGTGTGTGTTTCTTTCTGTTTCTTGAGATGATGGACTATGAGGCCAGTTAAAGATGAAGAGCTCTGTGGTTAGAATTGGGTTTGAATCTGGTGCTATCACCCTATTACTTTGGTCAAGTCATTTACCTTCTCTGGGACTTAATGATGTCAATTGTAAAACAATACCCACCGTATTAACTCCAAAGGGTTGTTTGAACTAAAGGATCCCATGCATGATAAACCTCTGGAAGTTTTGACACAAAGTAGGTGTGCATGACACAAGCAAGCCTCGCTCAGAATGTGAATTACAAGGAGAATTAAATGGCTTGCTCTTTATACACTCGTTTGCTCTGCCTCCTGCCCTGATGTCGCTCAACACTGCAGAACGGTATGTTTTAAACACAACACGGAACTCGTGGTTTGTACTAATAAGGTGTGTTTAAATGAAACCTTCATTCTTTCCATCTCAGCATGACTCTGTCAAGTTGGACTTCGGGCTTTCTACCATCACAGTTTGCGTCTCTTTACATAAGCTGTTTCTGAGGGGGAAAGGGAAAACCTGGCTGGTAGCTTTGGCAAAATTATCTGACAATTAAGAAAATAGGCCTATGGCACAATGGAATACCCACGGAACTCAGACCCATCTAAGACACATAGGAGTGTGTCTTAAAGATCCAGGAGTCTGAGATCATTCAGTGCTCATGCTAAACAGGACCAGGAGAGCTTGCCTCCCAGTGACACTGAGGGGGTACCCCCATAATGTGAGAAGGAAATAAGACAGAAGGGAATGTTTTCTCCAGCTACAGCAGTAAATCACAGTAACAGTGCATCCCACTACAGGATGAAAGAAAAGGAAAAGTTAAAAGAGGAAAGGTTGGAAGTTAAAAGAACAACTGTAAACAGGATGCCAGGTTCACAGAGTTGTCACGAAGGAAAACTTGCAATGAACTCTATGACTCTACAGGATTCTTCCCACAAGAACTCTGTCTTTGAATCCAGACAATAAAGCATCCAGCATACTGTGTTCATATCTGTTTTATGACCCTGATCCCTAAAATGTAAAGTTACAAAGAAAAAAAAAAGATGGCACTAAAATAAGTTTTCCCTTTCCATGTGTGAAGATGGTTGACCTAAAAACACAAGTTATTTCCTACTGTAAAGCACAGGTTTGTTTGTTGGTTTTTTAGTCTACTTCCCAGTGCATATCAAACACTGGAATGTTTGTCCTCAGAATCTTTCTCCCAGCCTTCATCATTTTTATTACCCAGGATCTCTGAGCTTCTACATGTTTTGTTGTTGTTGCTGTTTTGTTTTGTTTTTTGTTTGTTTTGTTTTTTCTACAATTTGTTTACTGTGGTTAGGACTTATCCAACATGGATCTCTATCTGAGGGGATAGTTGTATGTCACATCACAGTTTGATTTCTGTATGCTTATGAAGGGGCTCTCATCTATATTTTCTCCAAAAGTAGTGCACAAATGAAGCAGTTCTTCAGAGGCCAACAGTGTTGTCACAGAGAAGTAAGGAGAACTCATGAATACAGTGTCTTCAACCTGTCTGCCAGCAAGCATTCAAGGAAGCTCAGGTCCATGAGATCAGGTGACACTGATACAACAGTACTTCTTATAAAATGTGACACCTGTGTGACTCATGCGTACTATGTATATAATTTATCTTCTGGGAAACGTTGTGCCTCTAACCGATAAGTCGTACTATCAACTACTCAGGTATAAAACACATGCCTCTCAGTCAGGCAAAAAAGGCTGAGACGCGATACACCCAGCTCTAATCGTGCCCTTGATCGATCGCACCCACACCTGATACCCCACCATCCATTTGAACTCCATTCCCAGTCAACATTGAGACCCTTATTAACACCTTCTCTCATGACTCATTTTTAAAAGAAGTATTTGAAGTGGGGGAACCTAAATGAAAAGGAGGGAAGGAGAGAAGGAAGAAGAAGGGGAGAAGGGAGGGAGGGGAGGAGGGAGGGGAGAAAATTATTTTCCAAAAGAATTGAACACCTTGCTTCCAACTTATAGCAACTTTACAGTGAAAAATATGTCTTCTTAGTTATTTCCCGAGAGCATCTTGACTGATAAAGTAGAAAGGCTATAACATTTATATTTAGAAATAAGTTTCATATAAAAGTCAACTGGAAAATCATTGAAATGATGCTTTTTAAGTATGTTTTTTGCTGTCAAAAATATCCATGTATATGTAGTTCATCTGTTTTCCTCACTTAAGGATGAAAAGTGAAGAGCTAGTGGTGTGTTGATGTGAGTGTGTGTATATGTGTGTGTGTGTGTGCGCGTGCGCGCGCGCGCGTGCTGGAGCACATGGGGCTTAAAGAAGTCAGTGGGGGAGAGACCTGAGGATGTAGCTTGGAGAGGCAACAAGTCTGGCTGAGAAAGCCTTGGAATGGTCACATTAGACTATGCACAGAGCCTGTGTCTGCAGTCAGACAGACTTAGTCCTATGTACATCAGCATCTGGACTCAGGCCCAGAAGCTCGGCCAAGAAGGCAAACAGAACTTGAGTCAACCTGCTGTCTTTGTTTTCACCATTTATGTAAATAGGACTTTTTCTTTTCGAGGCACCATCCTAGGATTTGGTAAATTGCTGTCATTGTCACCCAAGGTTTACTTGTCTATTCTGAGTTTAACATAGTCACTAAATTCACTGAACACACAGTGCAGGTATAGTGATAACTAGACCCCACACTGGGATGTTAAAATTACACTGTGTCCTTAAAATGGGTTTATGGAAGCCCCACTCAACAGGAACTCAGATGTTGAAAATACAAGGAAGTCATTGAATGGGCCTAATGTAGTTGAATGGGTCTTTAGCAGGGTAGGGGGAGAAAAAGAAAATATGCCTGGGATGAGGCACACAGAGAAAAGCGGAAAAGATGAGATGGAACACAGTAGGGAAATGACCATCTGTAAACCATAGAGACGGCTCCCCAGAAACCAAGCCTGCTCACATGCTGAACTTCAACACTTAGGCCTCGGAACTGAGACAGAAGGAAACATATGGGAGGGAAGCTCATGAGTTAGCTTCAGAGATGTGTTTCTCTCTTAGGTTGTCCAGGGTCCCAGAGATGGAAAGTTTCTGACATCTGATAAATTCCACATTAAACTACAAAATAGACTTTGGTACCTCTGAAATTTTGATATAGAGGAGTAAAGTTCTCACTACTGGATTCTACAAACTAGTAGTTGGAAAGTCTTTTATTCTCAGCCCTAAAGGCAAGTGTTAGGCATTTCTCATCTCCTCTACCTGTAATAGGGCAGTCCCCCAACCTCTACCCTACCTGGTGATGGCGGCAATAACATGAACAGTCCTGAAAAGATTTATACTCTGATACTATAATCCTCCCCCAACATCTTTCAAGAGCAGGCGAATCTCCAAGCCCACCACTTACCAGTACATTTTAGAGACAGAAAACAATGCAAGCTGAGGATAGAGAAGAAACCAATTTAATTAATTCATCACCAAGGCCAAAGACGTATAAATCTTATCGTTTTATCTGTCAACCAACACTCTGAATTATTCAGTGTTCCCGATCTCAAGAAGGAAGGCGGAGAGAAAGTGGTTAGAGAGCAGCTGCCGGGCACCATAATGTGCTCAGCAGATGAGCCCAGAGCAAGTCTAATGCTGGACAAACTTTACAGGCTAGGCCCTGAAAGGAATTGGTAGCAGAGTCTCCTTCAAGACTCCTGGTTCCTGTGTCACCAGTGAGGCCACTACCACATCTGCTTAAGATGGTTTGGGAAAGAACAAACCCTGTCTGGAAATGAAAATGAATGGAATGAAAACCAATAATACCCTGTACCCATTTACATGCTTTGCACAACTAAACCACATAGCACTTTCACAACCATGTTATTTAAGTGTGGAAACCAAGCATAAGATGGGAAAATGGAGGGGTATTTTGAGTCACAGGAGAATGAAAATATGAATTTTATAAAGGAAGCTTAGATTTCATATGAAGTGATTTGGCTTCCTGTCTGGAGCCCTCCCTTCCTCCACAGTTTGTAAAATGAAGACGCACTTGTCTTTCACAGTGATCAACAGAGTTATGGAGTCATGTCAAGCTGAACACCCCAATGTTTTATTAACTTATGTTGTGTCTTGTAGATAGGACAAAGCCTGGCCGTAACAACTGTTCTCTGCTACCTGAGTGACTACTGGCTAGAGGAACACAGGAAAAGGGGTGGGGACCCTAAAAGAAAAGACTGAGTAAGGAGAAGGATATTAGATTTCAGTTTTTAAAAGGGCTCATTCCATCTTGAAGCCCTAACCCGAGACTATTTGGGAGTACCCCAGCACCTCAGTACTACCAATTTTACAGATGATCTCAGCATCACCCAGACTGCCCTGGAATACAGAGTTCACACAAATCTATAGCATACTCAATATTTTAAAGATCACTTCCAAGTAAGGATGAGAGCATAAGTAAAATCTACCAGCTGTTTGGAGGATTTCTGTTTTCTCCAGCTGTCTCCAAGCTCCTGCTGATCAGCAGCCACCCGCTTTCCCCACCACCCTGCCTGGTGGTAGTGGGACTCTAACTAAGACAGTTGGAGAAAAAGGGAGGGAGCATTGGCCAAACTATTTATTTATGACAACTATCCCAGTTGAATGGGTCTATCCCTCCTAAGACCTGCACATAAACATATTTTTAAAACAAGGCTGACCTAAGCTTGGCCTTGAACTAGAAGCAAGTCAGTGTATTTCCAATATGAATGGGAGGTGAATAGTATTGTAAAGCTCTGGGCAGTCTTGAGGTCATTTTAGTAAGTGATGCTATAGGTTGCTCACATCTGGGATGCAGGAAGAGAGCCAAGGTTGGGACTTATTGTCAATTGCTACTTCCTTTAATTTTCAGCTTAAAAATATTAATTAAATATGGAGGCCACCTATTTAGTATGGCTATATTCAGTCCCCAAGTCTCAAATGAGTGGGTTGGGGACTTCCTGAAAGAGGACACACAAGAGTTAGAATTCAGAAGCTTTCTTATCTTCACCATGGCAGCCCCTGGAGTTTGGTGCACCCTGCAGTTCAGTTGGATATGAAAGGTTTGTCAGGAGTCTCTGGCCATTTCTTTATTCTCTTCTTATCCATCAATCTGAATCTTATCAGTTGCCAGGTAATGAGAAATCACAATGAAAACCAGTCAAAGGGGTTATAGAAAACCAAAGCACCAATTGCATTGATAAAGTAAAGAAAAAAAAAATTAACCTGTGTATGAATTGACCCTTTGGGAAGGGAGGGGTGGAATTTAGAAATTTTTCAAGTACTCTGCTCTGCAAATTCCATCACTATTAGTACTTCTTTTAACTGTTTACATCTTGAACAACAACAAAAAGAAATAGCAAGACCCTGCTAGCCTCTAACCTCTAACTAATGCATAATCTTCATCTCCCTGGTGATCATTTACACTAATTAGCAAAATTTAGCTAATTATCACTCAGCGTTTCTGTGTTTAATTATGGCTATTAGTAATAGTCTGTCTGGCTTCCCTCATTTATTTCAACCCCCATATCCCCAGTCTGTCTCTTCCTTAGGAGTTAAGTTTTCATTTTAATGAAATTGCCTCTCTCTCTCTCTCTCTCTCTCTCTCTCTCTCTCTCTCTCTCTCTCCCTCTCCCTCTCCCTCTCCGTGTGTGGTGTGTGTGTGTAGCTCTTGCCTGGGCTTTTGTGGTTTTGTTTTGTTTTAGAGAGAATCTATAGCAGACCCAACAGAAGTCACAGGAATAACAGCAGCCAGGTTACAAGGAAGCACTCAGGCATTCTCTCAGTCACACAGCCCCTTCTACCAAGCCTTCCAGGCTCTCAACTACTTGACAATTCCACCCCATGTGATATGAAAAGAGAGAAAGAACCAGCATGTGCTGGCATTCTCTCAATGTGTTTCCCCTTAAAACGACAGACAGCTTGGAGCAGGAGCCCCTAGCCAGGAACCAGTGGAAAGAATTACTTTCCTAATGGAGCCTGCCTGCCTCAAAATACAAGCCATGACAGGGCCCCTAGAGAGGTTCACAGCACAGCTCACTGGAGGGCTGCTTAAGCATTCTCCTGTTCCCCTCCTCATCAGAGTGGAGTGCATAGTAAACACTTCTTGGAACGATTTACTACAGCAAGCTCCTGCCTTAGCTGCAGACATCAGCCTTTTAGAGAGAGCCTGCTCAAAGCTGGGTATATTTTTAAGCACCACAGGTCTCTTCCTCCAATAACTATCATGCAAAGAAGATTGTTTGAAGCAAAATATATCATACATGACCTGTGTGAACTAACCATTCATGCTGACTTTAATTGAAAGATCATTTGCATACATGGTGAATCAAAGCTGCTATGATTTACAGGGGTAAATTAAAAGTGGTTTAATCTTATCTGGCATATTGCTTCCTCACTAAAAGCAAAATTATATCTGTGTTTGTTAGGGGATAGCTACTCTTTCCAACCTAAATACAGGAAAATATAATGCTGCCCAAATGAAAAATAGCATCCACTGGTTGTTAACTATGTTTTCTGCCTTCTTTGACTCAGTTGTTCTCCCCAGATCTTTATCACATAGGTAACTTTACAGCAGTTCTATCAACTTCAGGCTGATGCCCAAAGGACCTGCTCTCTGCTATCTCTTCACAACCAGCTCCCAAACAAGAACAGAGAAAGGACCGGTGAATGAATGTAAGGTGAACGAACAACTTCCCAAATTGTAGCATCATTAGGAAATTTTTGATTGAGCTGCCTGCCATCAGTAGGTTGGGGAAGGAGAAGGGTCAAAGGGTAGAAAGTGTGTTTGCCCTGCTATGAACCAGGGTGCCAAGGAGGGGAGAGCCTTTTACTGGAAAGTGAATGGCTGAGAGCAAGCAGCATTTGCCTTTAAGAGAAAGTGACAATTTTCCCCCTTATGCACATGCAAGCCACCTCATAATTGTAAATTGAATTTTTCTGCTATTCCCATCCTTGACCCTACCTGAAAGACGAGTGGGTTAAAGATTTGCAATGCCCCAGTAAAAGATAAAGAGCAGAGAGACCCACCGTGCCCTCCTCGAAGGGAAACAGGGGAGCGATAGATAGAAATAGGCACAGAGTGATGCTTGCTGCCGTGGAAATGGTGTTCGTGCTGAGAGTGAGATCCCGGAGAGGAAGAAGAGGAGGAGGCTACATTAGAAGAACTCCACACAGAGCTGACGATACATCCCCAGAAGAGGGACCAGATCCCAAGCGTCCAGGCCGGCCGGCGAGGAGGGCTCCGTCTTGAGTGGATTCTCAGGTGCATGGTCAACGCACTGGACCACTACAGATGGGCAGTTTAAATTCCAGCCACTGAGCAATAACGAAGCTCATGATGCCCAAGGCCCCATCATAGCAGGAAGAAGAGTTGTCCAATTTGGGGATGGGGGAAGCAATAAGAGCTTGCGGGGGCGGGGGGGGGGAGATGGTGAATCAGTTTTTTTTTTTAAAGGAAAAAGAAAGAAAAGAAAAAGAAACTACAAAAAGAAAGTGAAGATTAAAAAAAGATAAGGCAAAGCCCCCCTTTTTTTCTTTTCCTGGAAGAGAAATTTAAGATGCAAGAGTCGACCCAGGTACAGCAGACACGGAGAGCTCTGGCTTGTCACACATTTCAGGGAAGGACCCGCGAGGTTTCTTCCTGCTCTCTTGGTACCTTAAGTCCAATGTTTTAGCTGCATACCCTGGAAAGCCACAGGGGAAAGGTGGAAACGGAGAGAGAAGACAAAGCAGGAAAAACCCAAGTAGGTTCACGCTAGTTTATCCCAACATCCAAGGAGTTTGGACATTTTATTTTTCTTTCTTGTTTCGACTTCCAAGCGATGCAATGCAGAACTGCCAGGCAAAGAGGGGCTGCAGGTAGAAGAGTTCTCCTGCTCCCTGGAGTCTCTGTGGAAGGGCGCGGAGGCTGTTAACCCTGAGTGTCCTGGATGAGCGCCACGGTGCAGCCGCCTTAAGTCCTGAGTTCCCAATGTGTTGAAAAGCAGCCAGCAGCAGCAGCCAGAGAAAGGGATCAAGAAGGGCCAGAGGAAAAGAAACGGCACTGAGCTAGCCACCCAAATCAACGAGGCTGGAGGTGGAGAGGAGCAGGGTAGGCGCAATCAGGGAAAGCTCTAGAGGAGGTGGCCCGCGGGTGGCAGAGGTGGCCGAGAGGAGAGCCGGCACCCGCAAAGTGCGCGCAACTGGGGAGGCACAGGTGAAGTGAAGCAAGGAGTTGGGGAGCCGAATTCACAAATGAGCAAGTCATATGCAAATAGCGCACTTGGGAGAGCAAATCAGTGCAGCGGGTGTGCTCTGCCGAGGGACTGGCTGGTTCTGGAGGAGGGAAGGGTGGAGCCTCAGGAATCCCGGCCCTCCCCATTCAAGTGTACGCTAGCTCGCGGCTGCTCGTACACACCCGCGCACGAGCCAGTTCTCTCGCCTTTCTCTCCCTGGGTCCCACCCCGCGATGCGTGCGCTCCAGAGACCCACAGGCCTCCTCAGCTCTAAGCCCCCGGGATCTCCCTTCCCGTTCCTCTCCCAGGATCCTTAAACCCGATCTCGGCGACCAAGGCGCTGGTGAAGCTTTTGGCAGGAATATACCGACAGCCCAAGTGTCCCTAAACCAAAATAAACCCTGAGTCTGCGAGCACACTGGACTGCCTGAGGTAGGCGCCCGGCTGTTCTTGGTGCGCTTAGGGCGTCCACTCTTGGGCGCGCATCTCTGCTGAGACTGAACAAGAACCACTGGACACCACTGCTAGGTCAATGAATAGAATCTGTGTCATCGCTCTCGGAAGTAAAGGTTATGGGTTGGGTGGCTCAGAAACTCTGCAGAGTGAAGGAAGGGTTCTGTGGCTGCCAGTCTGTCTTATGATGTGGCTTCCACCCACCCTTGACTCTTGGAATTCAGGTCCCAAAGGCTAGCACCTTCAAGTCAAATCACAGTAAAGAAGGTGTGCAAAGCAGAAGAGTGGCTTGTTTGTCCCTGCCTTGCCCAGAAGAGAATGCTTCAGGCGGGTGGATTCTTGCTGGTGCTGGGCACCAGAAAGTACTAGTTAAATCTGGGTAGGGGATGCACGCAGGAGTAGAGAGTGGTGGTGGCAAGGAGTAGGAGGGGAGGGGGTTGGAAAGGGGGAGGAGTGGATAGGGAGTGCAGCTCCTGTCACCACCATCTGTGACTCTAGGAGGGGCTGACCCAGAGCCCTTTCAGGAAACAATGACGCCATCCACTATTTCTACTACCTCCACTAAGTGGGCATAGAAGCTCACTAGAAGGCAAGTCCTTTCTATCTGAGCCTTGCTAGCAGTGACTCTGCCCTGCTCATGCACCTTGATTGTGAAGGAAGTATGGGTAGACACACTACACACACACACACACACACACACACACACACACACACACTTTCTTTTAAAATAAAATGCTTTCATATAGTACCTGTTATATATAATTTTGCTCATTGCAAAAGAGAAAAATTAAACACTATCCCTGGGAGTTCATGATAATTCTCATTCTTATCAGCTGTTTCTTGAAATGGTTCCCCCAGAGCATTCCCATTGCACTTGGATCTTGCCCTAACTCGGTCACACAGTCTTCAAAAGGACCTAGGTGACCAGGCTTCTGATGTATCAACAGCTTCATCAACTAGACGGCCTTGGCTAACTTTTGTCTGTTCCCCAGACTCTCCATCACTTGAATATACCTAGATATTTACCAACCCAAGCTTGCTTGGCTTTCTTCTGGGAGAATTCCTTCAACATTCTCAGGGTGCCTTTGCCATGCCTTTCCTTAGAAAGTCTTCGTGCAGATTAGGCATTGCCACCCTGGTGGCTATTCTACACTTTTGACCCAACTTGTTTCTTTTCCAGCATTGTTGGCTTTCAGAAGTTGCTTTATCTGTTCATGATTTATATCCTTAAACGAAAAATGGTAGGCTCTCTGATGACAGAGCTTTTGTCCAGCTCTCTGCTGCACCCTCTGTGTATCAGGTATCAGGATCTCGGTAAATGTTTGCTAAATAAATGAACCCATTGAGCCATTTGCCCACCAAGTCTTAGAATCGATTAGCTCTCATACCACGAGTTTCACTGACCCATTTATCTGACTTTACTGACACTGATTTCCAAAGGACAAACCTTCCAGAGTTGATATGCAGAACACTTATCCATCTCATGGTCTCCTTTTCCAATTTGGCACTGCCAGGAGACCGTTTTGACTTCATCCCAAGGAAGCAAAGGGAGCCTAGATGGACATTCCAATTAATTCTCTGCCTGGCTGTAAAGGGAAAATAAACCCTTGATGCAGAATGGGACCTGCAAGCCTTGCTGGTGCCTTACAGCTGGAACTAATCATTCTAGGTCTTATCCTTATAACTTATTTATTTACTACTCACAAAATGTCAGAAGAAGCAATTGTAGGTTCCAGGGAGGGAGATTCCATTGATGGGCATAGTTGAGTGAGGAGAGGACTAATCAGATAACAAAGCCAAGGCTGCGTTATATTGCTTCTTCTACTCCAAAGAGCTAAGCCACAGCCATCCTGATAAACTCCATGTCCCTCTGCAGTATAATACACTATTAATTTTTTCATATGTCTCACATTCCTCCCTCTAGTCAACACATTCTTATTTATATGTCTTTTCTAACTCCCATTCTTACAGTCTATTACAGTTTTTATTAGGCCAGCATATTTTGAGAATTTTATCTATGGCAATAAGTTGATGTGTTCCAAACACCTCCTACAGCTAGAATCCCAGAAAAATAATTGTCCCTGCCCATCATGGGTGTTCCTTTTGCCTCCTGCATTCTGTCCTCTGCTGGGCCCTTTTGATTGAGATCCCAGACACAGCAAACAAAGGAAAACGGGGGTCCACTTTTAAGATAGAAAAGGAAAGAAACAGATTGGAAATTGTCATTCTCCCCACAGATGTAAGGAGAATAATTTCATAGGAATAATCCATCTTAGCCTCCATGTGTATGTCCCCCTCATGAAACCCAGATGGAACTCTTTAGAATCCTGCATTTCTAAATGGAATGAGGTGTGTAAACTCCTATCGTAGCTGGATCCAGTGGGACAACAGCTGGGTTTCTTGGGTACAGTAGACTCCAGAGTTTGTCGTCCCAGACTCCTCTCCTGGCCCTTTTAATTTCGCCTCTCTTCTCTTCTTAGGAGACAATCCCAACAGAGGGGAGGAAAGCATTTACTCTTAATTCTTTACTTTGCTTTGTTCATCCCCTCATCTTCCAAGCAGTCTAAGGAATCTGCCGGCTTCTAAAATAAGCCTCCTACTTCTACTTAAATGTGTCAGGCGTCAGGAACCTAATGTGAAGTTGCCTTGTCCATTGTCCCTCACAGTGCATTTTTATCTCTGCACAAGCCTTCTCTCCCTCGGCTAGGCTCTGACGTGCCACTTCCCTGTCAGCAGGAGATACCTGTCAAGTTCGCCACTGCACACACATCTAATGTGATTGCAGACTTAGAAAGACCAGAAAGCATTGGCACAGCTTGATTCTGTGAGACCCAAGCCATTAAGTGAAGACCCACTTTTTCAAAAAAACAAAGAGTAGAAATCCTTACTTGCTGTCTCTACATAGCTCCAGTAGGTAGTTTGGAAAGAGAAGAACACAAACACCAACCTCACCCAGCTAAGCTCTCATAATGCACAGTAAAATAAAAGTCCTGAAAAAATACAGGTGACTGTTAACGTGGCTATAAATATATCCAGGGGTTCTTCCAGTGACACCATAAAGCAGTCGAACATTGCTTTATTATATGTCAGGGGATTTATTTATAGCCACATAATTCATTCTTCTGTTCATTTATTTAAGAAAGCCATCCTGCAAAAAGGCCGATTTTGAGCAAGTTTTCCTTCTGGGAGTATAAAGAGAAAACTTTTTCTTTTAAATATCACTCCTACATGAATTTGATTTAAATGAAGAGGACCATAGCATCTTTGTATAAATGTGTGCCTCAGGGAATGCCTAGGTTGCTCTGGTATATTTTACCTTCTATTGTTATGAATCGGGTGCATGAATAGAATATGTTTTATCTATGGCTACAAACCCCTGAGCACACCCAATCTCCTTGGTCTGTTTCTTTAAGTCATCCTTCTTGTAAACATCATTATTCCGTGTCCTCCTTGTGGCCACAGGAGGGATTTCAGGCATTTAGATATTGAGCCAAATCTCTACATTTTCCAGATCTTTTAAGTTTGACTAGTGGGCTTGGGAATTATTTATAGCATTCAAATTTTTATATATTAATTCAAGCAAAAGTGTGAAAAAAGTTTCTTAGCTAATTCCACTTGAAATCCAAATGAGATAATAATAATTTATTAAATAATTATTATGATTATTATTTACTTTACCTCAAAGACAGGGCCTAGTTTTTCCTAGAGGTCTGGCATATATACCTGTTAGTCTGTACTAAACTGCTTCTAGAAATTACTGATCCAAACTTCTCATCCTTGCCATTGTGAAAATCTCTACAGAGTTTTGAGGAATTAAATAAAGGAAATTATTGCTACAAAGAACCAACAGAATATTTTATTTTCTGTGTAGTACTAGGGCCTTGCACATACTGAAGCAAGCACTCTCCCCCTGAGCTACAGCCTACAACCCAAGATTGAGCGATATTGTTTGCATATTTATAGGGTCTATCACCCAATCAAAAGTTTAGCATGCATTTTGGGACTTCATATAGGTTTCAGTGTTGGACTGTGTTGCTTGGCAGCCTGAATTCAAATCCTAATTATTAGCTGTTGTGTAAGTTTTGAGAATATCTTTGGCCAGTTTCTACTTTGGGCTCTCTGTTTTAAAATAAGAATACTCATACAAGCTATCGATAGATTCAAACAGCAAATGCATGTGAAAATTTTACCAGCCATGCCTGACATACCAAAAATGATTAGTGTCAATAATAATAACCATAATAATTCTTCTATTACTATCCTCGTTTTCTCTAGCAGACATTTAGAGGTCATCAAGGCAGTTAGCGCTTACTTGGTATTTACTCATATCTTACAGGGAGTAACCTCAGCAACCCCAAAATACTGGTGGAAACTCTCTCCTGGGTTCTCCCAGAATGCTGACTTGTCCTTGGCAGAAAAGAAACTAGCTCCATTGCATTCTTTTTACATCTGCCTTTCAAATCAGCTCTAAACTAATGGAGATTATAGTCTGACCTGAAACCAGATAGTACCAGCAACTGAAGGCCAGCATTGTTTTGTAATTGTTTTCCATGGCAGGGTGAGGACTCATGGGATCACAGTTGGTTTTGAGATCTGCAAAGACTCTTTCATTTTCTCACTGCCTTCTCTCAAATGCAGAAGAAATTCTAAATAATTGGCCTTCTCCCTGAAAGGCACACTTTCCAAAGCCTTATTAATTTCCATTGACTTTATGAAGAATTTCATTAGCATTGGATAGTCTTTAAAACACGGATGAGACAACCTCTGAACTAGACTCTACTCAGTATAGAAAGAAAGCCACAGCCCTTGCCCATCACTTCAGGGCATCCATTACTTTACTCTGTGAAAGTTAAATGTATGCTTACTAGTACAAGATACTGTGTAAAATGCAAAAGAGCCAATGAGGAAGAGATTTCAAGCCTAAGGAAGCAAATACTACAACAGGGTAAAATACAATAACCTTCCTGAAGAATCATACCATAAATCACACAGCAAGTGTAAGATCAAGAGTGTAAACCAGATATACATACTAGCTGTCTTAGTGAGGCTTTCCATTGCTGTAAAGAGACACCATGGCCAATGAAACTCTTTTAAAGAATAACATTTCATTGGGGCTGGCTTACTGGTTCTGAGGTTCAGTCTACTAGGATCATGGTAGGAAGCATGCAGCTTGGAGGAAGGCCTGGTACTGAAGCATCTGAGAGTTCTACCTCTTGTTCCAAAGGCAAATAGGAGAAAACTGACTGTTCACCTCCACAGTGATGCACTTCCCCAAGAAGGCCACACCGACTCCAACAAGGCAACATGTAAGAGTGGAACTCCCTGGACCAAGCATGTTCAAACCACCACACAAGCTAATGGAGTTAATGTATCCTGCCCAGAAGAAGAAGGTCCTGGATGGATTCACATGTATAAGTGAAAAATCAGAAGACATCCTGTCTTACTATGTTGACCCTGAGCAACTTTGAACTCTCTGTACTTGTTTCCTTGGCAGAAGAATAACTAATAATCCCCATACCAAAGGACTTTTTAGGATTCAGTGAAAACATATATTCAAAGAGATAATTATACTATGATGTTTACTATACGAACCTGACCTAAAATGAATGAAAATCAGAAAGAAGAAAATTATTAATGTAGGATAGAATCACATATCTACAGCTTCCCAGAGGCAAACATTTTTGTATGTTAAATTGTCAGTGCCTAAGAAACTCACGGAAGGAGTCAACATGTTCACTCTATGAACAACCAAGTTATGCTATGAATTATGGCATATCCTAAGTATGCCATAGGATACTGAAAGACAAGGGAAGGGAAGGGAAACGAGAGAGAGAGTACAAAGGAACACGGAGGAACCACAGAAAACACACTTCACAGTCTCATTCTTTGTCTCTGACGGCTACAGACTGCTGCACTAAGAGTTGTTCCCCAAATTCCCCAGTGAGACAAACGAGGGAGGCTGTGGCTCACCCACCGTTGCCTTTGTTAATATATCCTGTTAGTTTTCATTTATTTGGAGAAATATCTTTGTCCAAACACTCATCTCACTTCCTACTCTGTGAAGTGATCTAAGAGATGCAGGGATCTGAAATAATCTGCAATTTTTTTTTTCTTTTAAACCTATAAAAGAGCTGAGGTTATCGCTCAGTTTTAGAGAGCCTGCCTTATCTAAATACGACCATAACAAACAACACACACACACACACACACACACACGCACGCACACACACACACACACACACACACACACACACACACGAGAGAGAGAGAGAGAGAGAGAGAGAGAGAGAGAGAGAGAGAGAGAGAGAGAGAGGTGGCAGGGGGAGTTAAAAGGCATGTTTCTATTGATTTAATAGCCTTTAATGCATATAACAGAAAAATTTTGAGAAGGAATGACATGGATAAACTCCTAACGGAAGGTATAGCACTACCTGAGAATCTTTGGAAATACTTTCAAGATGGATAATAAGGGCATGCTTAGTGACGATAAGGATTTCGCGCATCTCAGAACTGTTAGGGAAGCTGGGGGGAGGGCTGAGTACTGAAAGGGAAGTTCACACTGGAGACAGAACAGGTGTTCTTACAATAGATGGGACGACACTGATGTAATATTTTAGCATCAATGATATCTATGTTTTCAGAGGTACCACTTTCAATCTGGACAGATACAATTACCTGGTCTTTTCTATCTTCCCACAGCACCATGCTGTTAATACTTGTAACAGTTTGTTGTTATCAGATAGTTTATATCTTGGTACCTTATATGATTCATAGAAACATTATATATTAAATGCAGTTTGATCTTAAAATCAATGAAGTGTTTAAATTCTAGGGTCAGAAAGCATAAGTTCATGTTCCTTTTCCTTTAAAAAAAAAAGTCTAGCTCCATGACACTGAATATATATATATATATATATATATGACTTAACCTCTGAAAATGTGTATTCTCATGGATATATATATATAAGATAGTAATATTCCTAATCTTAAACTTAGAACCATCCGAAAACCATCGGGAAATTGTTAGTGCTTGTTAGTAGGGAAACGAGTGAGATACCTACAATTAGAGTTTGAAAGATGTTCTCACATACACATGCACATATATGTTTGCCAGGGATGGGGGAGATTTGCTCCAAATTATAAAAACATCTCTTTTATCAGTAAGAAATTTCAGAATTTGGAGAGGTTGTAAAATCAGAAATGGGACCTTGTAGGGCTGTGATATCCCAGGGAATGGTCAAGCAGGAGATGCTTGGTAGGCAAACTGTAGTGAATGGGTGAGGTTTATAACTTCTCTTACAATTTTGAGATTATATGAATTTGAAGTTTTCTGTTGAGCTTTCTCTTTGCTTCCTACTTCTATATTTGCTTAAACATTATCACTTGGCCTTATGCTAAGGATCAAACCCAATTCCTACATGCTGAAAAGATTCAAGAAAATAAAATGTATTAATTGAAACAACATGCGCCAGGGTTAGAAAACTTAGCCTTCTATAAGGGAAGCAGTATTGTGTGAGAGTTTAGTTTTTATGATTGCACACAGAACAAGTTCTCTCTAGACACATTAACAATTGTGTTTCTATTTTAGATAGCAAATATTTTTTTCCTACTAACAACACCTACACATCTGATGTCCCTGTGATCTAAGACAGCATTGTTCTGTGGTGAAAGTTCATTGCTATGGAAAGAGCAGGATCACTCAGCTCTATTGTCCCTTACCTCTCAGCCAGAAACCCTGGTGGACCGAACATAAATAAAAAGAACCCTTTTCAAGAAAGGCATACGCCTTGAATACTTGAGGACACAAAGTAGAACTACTTTCAACTCTTTTTTAATTCTTTTTTTATATATCTTGTGTGTGTGTGTGTGTGTGTGTGTGTGTGTGTGTGTGTGTGTGTGTGTGCATGATAGTACTGGTTTCAGGAGTTTAGTCCAGAAACTCAGTCTTTGGCAACAAGCATCTTTACCTACATACTGAATCCTACTGAATCTTCTGGTCTTCTGTTGTTGTTGTTGCTGTTGTTGTTTAGCCAACACAAGAATATTCTTCAACATGTGGTGTAGACAAGCCGTAAGTTAGGTATTTAGGAGACATGTAAGTTAGAGAAACTGAGAGGTAGAGGCAGAGAGATGAAGCTGGACATTCTTAGATATTCTTCTAGAATGAGGCATTTGCAACTCTCATGGCAACATAAACAAATATGAAATAAGCATATCAAAACAGAATATAGTAGCCAGGCAGTGGTGGTGCGTGCCTTTAATCCCAGCACTTGGGAGGCAGAGCCAGGTGGATTACTGAGTTTGAGGCCAGCCTGTTCTACAGAGTGAGTTCCAGGACAGCCAGGTCTACACAGAGAAATCCGGTCTCAAAAAAACCCAAAAAACCAAAAAACAAAACAAAACAAAAAACCAAAAAAAAAAAAAAAAAAAAAAAAAAACCACCAGAATATAGTAAGAAAATAATCTGTCATGAGAGAATAAGAAAGCCAAAAATGTTACATCATCTATCAATATAAAATAAATTAGTAAAATAAATTTGGTTGAAATACTTAAATGAAGAAAGTATGGTATTAATAGGGAAAATTACATGTAGTAAGTGGCAGACTTAGAGAAGAACCAAACTTCTGAAAATACAATATAGTTAAAAAGAAAAATGTCCTTGCTGGGTTATATAGATATAGCTAAAGAGAGAATTAGTAAACTACAAGACAAAAATAGAGAAACTTATCCAATTGTAGTACCCAGAGAAAAGGATTTCAGGAAAACAGAAGAAATTAAATTCATAAAAGAACAAAGAAAAGTCAAACATGTGTCTAATAAACAAATGAGAGAGAGAGAGAGAGAGAATAAAGTCAGTGATATTTACAAAGAAAATCATTGGAAATTGTTCATAGCCAAGTAATAAAATGTTTTATTAAAAGATCATAAGCAAGGTAAAACAAAACAAATAAAAACAAATACTTTAACTCATCACAGGCACATGAAAGAATACCGAAAGTAAAATACAAAACTTTTAAATTACTTAATTTTCAATATAGTCCAGAAAACAATGAAGATGGTAGTATTGTATGTTTGTCACTCTAGATTTATGTGTCTAGGCAAATATTTTAATAAGAGAGGTAACTCTAAGGCATTTTCTAACAAAGTTTGAGTAAGCTTACCAATAGAAACTGTCTCTGAAAAATCCCAGATAACTGAAGAACTATATCAGAGGCAGTGATGAGCAGACACTGTTACAAAGTAAGCAAATTCATCAGAGGCTGTAGATCTTCTTTTGCTTTTCTGTCACTGTACTCCCTACAGATTTTTCACTGTATGTGTCAAAAATTCTTTCTTTTTAATGAAGAAAACAACATATTAATAGTAGTTTCATGCTTTGAAAGTGGGTTTCACATGCCTTTAATCCTAGCACTCAGGAGCCACAGGCAGATTGATCTCTGAGTTCAAGACCAGTCTGGTCCATAGAATGAATTCCAGGACAGCCAGAGCTGTACAGAAAAAAAAAATTTGTCTAAAAAAACCAAAATAACAAAAACAAAGGAAAACAAACAATAGTCTCATATATTTGCTATTTGATAACTGTCTACAAATCTCTTGTGTTATCTTGTAGAATGCTGATAAAACTAAGTTTTTATATAGATCACTTTAATTGGTATATTAAAATGAAATAATGTCGTGAAGATTGGCATCAGATATTAATATTTATTACATGATGCTTGGACAATTTTCACCATAGAAATTATAAAAAGCCTGTCTTCATGATCTGAAAATAGGAAATGCAACATTGGGATTTCATTATATTAGTGGCTGAACCACAACACGTACCATACTCAGATAATGTGCATCTGTTCTTATAATCGTTGTCGTCCTAGGAGTTATAAATAACCAGGTCTGTTCTGAGTTTCCTGTTATAGATGAAGCCAAATTTGCGTTTATCCCAGACATTCCTTTCTTCTCTTTTATAGGTCAGAGTGAGCCCTCGGATCATTCATGAGCATCTTGTTACTATGTGATGAATTCAGAAGACGTTTGTTTCCCCACATTTCAGGCATTAACTCCCCAAACCATGATCCTGACAAAATCAATTATAATTTAAAAATGCATTGCCCAATCTGGGAACAGAATGTTAGGAAGATGCGTCTGAGGCCCTTTGAGTTTTGATCCCCTGAAAGTAAACACCTTTGAAACGATATTCCAGAGAAGGCCTTTGATATGATCAACGCCATCTGTAACAGTGATGAGTGTGATACGTTGCCTTAAGCTACAAGGGAAAAAGAAACAAGGAGATAAACTTGTGGGTATACAGCTTCAAACCAGAGAAAATCAGAAGGAAAGGTCCACAAGAAGAAAATGTTTTGTCTGGTGTGTGTGTGCAGGGGTTACAGGTTTGGAGTACATGTGTGTAGTGACAAAGGGTAGAGCTTGTTCATTAGGCTAAACTGGCCACCAAGGGTCCTCCTGTGCATCCCCACCCCAGCTGCCACCATCCAGATGGCAGATGTGCACTGCCACATCTGTTTTTTCATATGGGTTTTAGAGATCCAACTTAGCTTCTCATAGTTGTGCAACAAGTACTTTACCTACCTTTGTTTTCTGTATGCCTAAACCATATATTAAATTAATAAAGACAGAGTCTATTGTGCAGGATTCCCGGTAGTTTCATATAGTATGGCCTGAAGACAGCATTTCATCCTACTTTAGAAATTAAAACGCCTGGATTTTAATCTTTAGATGTGACATTGGCTGCCAGATATTAGGAAACTCACTTAACCACAGGCTAGCTCATCTAGAACCCTAAGGTGTTTGGCTTTAGTTTTGTAAGTTTCTAATAGAAACTGAGGCTACAGAGATGCTCATAACAGTGCTCACTGGGATATTAGTCTTTTCTATGTGTTCGCCCTCCATAGACCTCTCCTATCTATTTGGACCAACCATTACCTGTTCATTTCAAGTAAACTAATAGAGATAAAAATATTGCCTGTAGATTCCTTATGGTCCAAAAGACAATTCACAAGGAGGAGTAGAAGAGAGACAGGAGGGCACAATGGGCCTTCCTACCCAGGGAGTTTGCTGTGAGTGAAACTTTGCAGAGGGACTCCCTGTGCCTGATCAGTTCACTTCTCCCAAAATGACACCTTACTAGTAAGCAAAGGATGAATAGAGAAAGACATCAGCGCATCTGAAGCACAAAGGAACAGCGTGTTTCTAGTGCTATTTTATATTCTTAGTCTTGCTGGGTCTATAACAGGACTAACAAGGATAGAGCGCAGCTCACTCATTACCAAGCAAACAGCCACAGAGTCATAGTGAAACCTTAAGAGTAGGAACACGAAGCACTTTTTTTCTTCTTCTTCTGGAATGAGTCTCTTTTTGAGTTCCTGCTGGAAGCTGAGGGTGGGGTGTAGCATGGTGGCTGCTTTGGGAGCTACTCAGCAGGTGGTGGTTACTAAATGTGGCACTGGGGAGCAATAATAAATAAATAAATACAAACTACAAGAAACTCTTGCCCTTTTCTTCTCAGCCCCCGCTCTCCCAGAAGAGTTAAAGAAAACTCAGGAAGAGCAGAAATAACTGTGCCCCCACCCCACTAACCAAATGTTGAAGAAACTTTTAATTGCTTAGTTTAATATCACACATATATGAAAATGTGCATTGACCAAAGGAAAAACTATAAAATTAAACAAAATTCCTATGTTATTAAGTCTCTTCTGTAACACACTCCAGCTACTGGACATACATTTGACCAGTACCTACCCACAACGACTAATTCCAAGATAACCATATTAGGAAGAAAGCCTGAAGTTAAACAAGGTCACAAGGGCAGGACACTAATCCAACAGGGGTGACAGTTTACAAGAAAAGGAAGAGACACCAAGAGCATTCCTGCATAGGAAAATAAAGAAGACATGAAGATACAGAGGCCACAGATGGCCATTTGCAAGCCATGGAGTTAAGAAGCCCTGGGGAAAATCTAATCCAATACCTTGGTCTTAAGCACTGTGGTACCAAACCTCTGAGATTATTTCTGTGCTTTGGCTGCATATATTTGCCTTGTGTACTTCCTAACAACAACCCCACAAAGCTAATGTTACATTGTTGGTGAGAATCGTGATACTTGTGGAAATGGAGGCATTTAAATCCAGGAAAGAAGCCTTCACTCCTCTGTCCCTTGGGTTATTGGGTCAGAGTTTAAGGAACTGCTACAAAGGAGGACTTTTTTTGGTGCTCTCCCCCAGGGGTGCCATTTTAATTGAAGTCTATGTGAATTGTGTCTCTTAGAATCCTTCAGAGTCTAATTTTCTTGGTCAGATCTCACTGCCTTGAAACTCCTGATCTGAGAAACTCCTCTCTAAGCTGCCTTCCAATTTCATCTGGGAATGTAATTGTTCTGGACCAAAAAAGAAAAAGAAAAAAAAAAGCAGAAGTATCTTTAGATTTTAAGAGCCACATGACCTCAAAACATGTAAGAAGCATTGATGACTTCAATCCACTCATTTTACAGACGAATAAACTCAACCCTATAACAGACTATTTCTCCCGAATCTTTTAAAAATGCTAACAAAAATCAGATCCAAATCTCTTGCCTTCTCATAAAAGACATCAAACCATGTTTTCACAGGAGCTAAACACTTTACCTGAGATCCCCATAGGCAGAAAGATATCTTTCATCTTTTCAAAGTATATTGATGTGTACAAGAGATTCAAGTTTTTGTGTAATGCTTTAAATAGTTGGACTGGCAGTTTTTCAACTTATGCCAATATCTAAACTATGGTATATAGATGTGACATTTATGAGCGACATGAAACATCTGGGTTTTGGGGGGTGAGTAGATGACAAGGAATTCCACTGAAGGATGTTTCCTAAGGCTCCAAGTCCCAGCTCCTAAATTGCTGTGGATGCTAATTAATATAAAGCCGATCACCTTTCACATAAGGAACAGTCAAGAGGCAAGGTGTCAGTCAAGTCCCATATCCCAGTAACTCCTCTTTGACATAGGTAAGGCAAACAGACCAGAGAAAGCATTCATACTATACTATACAGGTGCATAAACTTCCCAGCCTCCATCTGCAAAGAACTGCACATTGAACCAGAAGAAGTCCTATGAGTGGGCTCTAGGAGCTAACCACCCACAAAGAGGATCAGAGTTTCCTCCCTCCACCCTCACCATGTACATATCAGTGCTGGTATCGACCAGGAAACAACCACTTGCTCCAGGCCTCTGTGAACGTCAATAGCCATTTGCCTTCTCTGAAGTGTAGAGCTCTCTCCCTGCTTTGAAGGACCTCTGTGTTGGCAGCGTTTGCTGCCAAGGTAGCCGCCTACCTGTCTGCATTTGTGCTGTACCTGAATTCTTGTAGTGAAAATGGGCTCTTCAAGTTTAACAGAAGGCCTGGCCTTTGATAGTTACTTGGAAAGATGGTCTTTCTACCTCTTTTGTTTCCTTTCTTCTCCCTTTTTTCTAGTGTCTCTGAGTTTTGAGTACAAACAACATCCCTAAACTTGGCACTATTCTGTGGGGTTTGACATACATAGGAAGAGATTTAAGAATTTGGTCTTTTACTTGTTCTTTTAAAGGAAGCTGTAGGCACAGGAGGCTCAGGAAGACAGGAGATTTTGATTATTTCCCAAAACATAGAATGAACTATCTATCTTCATAAAATCAACTTTACGTGACCGATGAATGAACACCATAAACCAAATTCTTCTACCTATGGTGTGGGTATGTTCATTTTTGCTCATGCCAGGATACAAGGAGGTGTATACAGAGTAAGCCCCCAAACATGATACCCTCCTTAATCCCATCCCATTAGCATCCAGGAGTCATAAAATGGCCTGGGTACACTTGGGCAAAACAATAAAGAAAAATAGAACTTAAAACTAATAGCTGCTTGGCCTAAAGCGGCAGACTGTCAAAGCTCAGGCTGATCCTTCTGCCACACTAGAATGACAACTTGTCCACTGAGGTTGGATATCACCAAAGGAGAGAAGAATGGAGTTTAGAACTTAAATCACTGCTCCCAGGCACTCCTACTCTGTTTTCCATGTTCGATATCAGTTGTTCCATGGAGATGTGGCTTTTTCTCTACTTCATAGTTTTGATTTCATCATCATCTTCATAGACAATGATTAATCTCAACCTATGTTAATCAGTACATCAAAATTCACAAAATATCCCCTGCTCAAATCAGAATAAACTTTTCTTTCATTGTGATCTTTCTGAGAAGCTAGTATGGCACCAAACAGACATGTTCCCCTGCCTCTTGCCCACCATGCTTGGTTATGGAGATGACTGTTCACTCAATGGCATTTGATCAGCATTGCTTACCTTTCTGGCCCACTTAGGGTTTGGTACTGAATAGTGTTGAATCAGATTCTGATTTTCTTCTTTATTAGAAATCAAAGCACCTGCAGACTTCATCCTATTCCCTGTTTTCCCATGTAGTAAAAAAAAAAAAAAAAGCTTATAATCTTCTTCAGATAAGTACATTGTCCCCCCTTTTTACTCCATCTGAGCAAATCAATCTACCATCTATCTAGCTGTATCCTTTTCCCTTGAGAGTCCCTCTGAACCCCTGTCTTGATTCAGAGTATTAGAACATAGTGGCTGGAAATTTGGGGGCTAATACATATGTGTTTGGCTCTCCTCGACCTTTTTATCAAGTCTGGAATGGTAATAAATGTGTCTTTGGTATCCTGGCCAAAAGTCCAAATCTTCATCCCTTTAGAAGCAGTTCTTATGTTGCTAGGTGCATGATCACAACAGCTCTATACCAGGAAATAGAGAACATTTGGGTTAGTAGGTACTGGGCTTTAGAAGTAGAACACACCATTTCTCTAGACAAACCTAATCTGAGCTCTGTAGATTTGTCAAGTAACCCTTTTGAAAACTGAGGCCTGCCTGCTCTTCTATTACAGTGTGGGTGGTAAGTGGGGCGGCAGTATGACTGATATCAGGCTTTCTATTTTTGTGATGTGTCAAGGATGCTGAGGAATTCATCCTCCAAACTGAGAAGTGCAGAATAGCACCAGATCCTAAATCATGCAGAGACAATATACACCTATGTTGTGGGAGGCAGTGGGTGTGGGTGAGGGATTCGTCAGAAGTACTCCCCAGCACAGGCCATGCTGTTTGCTGCTTTAGCCTAGTTTGTGGGCCTTAAGTGGGAGTTTACTTTTATGTTCTTCTTTTTCAACTTAGCCACTTTTGAGCTGGGCTGGTGGTTTAGTGATTAAAGAGCTTGCTGTGGAAGTAGGAGGACCCAAGTTCAGATCCCTAGGTCCCACTGTGGAAAATCCAGGTCCAGGCAATATTTGTGACCCTAGCCCTTGTATGGGGAAGTTGTTGGTGGATGGAGAAAGACAGATTCCTAGGAATTTGCTACTAAGCCAGCCCAGCCAAAGCAGTGAGTTCCAAGTTCGGTGAGATACCCTGTTTCAAAAAGTAAGAAGGAAAGAAGTAGAGAAAGATACTATGTCTACCTGTGGAATCAACATGTTCATGTGTGGTGAGCACATTACACACAGAAATGTGCACATAAGCATATCACACACATGTGCTAGTAAGTATGTGCCATTCTTCCTACATGGTAGCTTGCTAAGACTTTTCTGTCATTGATTTTCATTCTTAGCACATAGCCTGTAGCCAGAGTATAGAAGTAGAGTGTACAGGGAAGAATATTAATTTCTTTGAAATACAAAGTAAGCATGTAATTAGGCTCATGAGAAACATGGTTTATAGCTCTTTAATGTAGTTTTTCTTAACACACCATTAAGATGAAGCACTTGTGAATCAGATATGTTTATAATACTTGAGGATTTTCAGGACAAACCATGGCCTACATCATTCTTCAATTCAGATTTATAAACATTTTCTCCTCTGGTTTAACTAAGTGAATGGCCTTCTGCACACCATGGGGGTGGGTGGATGGGAAAGAGGGGGAACCAGGCCTGCACTTGACTGTCTCATCAAGTTCTCACCTTCCCATGTAATTTACTGAAGTTAGGTCAGTGCTTACCCCGAATGCACTAGAATATCAGCATCACACTCCATTTTTATTCAATTTTCTGACTCAAAGTTGAAGAAGAAAAGCTAAGTATAAATGTGTATATATATATATATATATATATATATATATATATATATATATATATACACACACACACACACACACACATATATATAAAGTGAAAGCATTATTCTACTGATGCTAGAATTATAGGAATGTTCCCTGCAGAGAAAGGTCATAGAAAACACCAGGAAAGCTATAAATACTGGTAACATAAAAGTTCTATATTGAAAAGCAGAAAGTTTTCTGTCTGGGATTGTGCAAAGGAGGATAGGGGAAAAAAGAAGAGGAAGACAGCTTGGGGGGGGAAGAAGCACCCTCTCATGGAGTTGTAAGCAGAAGATAAGAAAGCCTGGTCTTTGGGACACACAGTATTCCTCACTTAGCACCCTGAAAGCAAGCAAAGCCCACCTTCTCTCGGCATTCCCAAGGGACAAGGTAATGAGGATGCTAGAATCACTTGACATGTCTTCACATAGTGAATACACAGGTTGTGATTTTCCTTTCTATGGTCACCCCTACATCTTTCTGCAAATATCTCAGTCTGGGATTCTGTAAAAGAACCCAGAAATGAGAATGCAAGAATGAAATAAAACTGGTAGCCTCAAGAGTCTTTCCAAGTCCATTTGTAAACAGGAAGCATGAACTCAATGCGCTGAACAGAACCTTGCCGATTTCTATGGTGTTCTCTTCATTTCTAAGCATTGGTGACAAAGATCAAACTTCCTGTTTTACACATGCTTCATTCACTTAGTCCCACACAAATTTACTCTTTCACACCCATTAAAGATGGATTTACCAAGAAACAGCTGAGATTTGAATTACAGGAAGACACTGAAGCTGAAGCTAAGGAAGATCAGATTAGTTTTTAAAACACAAGAATGGAAAACTCTGAAATATTATGCCTATCGTAAAGAAGTATTCAACAGAAGTAAATGAAGAAAAAACTCTAATAGCTGTTGGGACATGGACTATGTTCAAAACTAAGAGATCAATGCCGCAAAATTTGAAAACTATAAGCAATCGTGACCTATCGCTTCCTTGCAGGCACAGCAATCTTAGATCAATTTATGGCATTCTGCAAGATGTCCTTCCCCCCAGAGATTCAAAACACAGGACAATTGTCAGCTTGTCATAATTCTCTTTCCTGAGTCTGTTTTGATATGACAGTGGAGAAAAATTTAAAGTCGAACCTGAAAAATATCATCCTACAATTCCTTGACCTGTATGTCAATTGCTCAAGGATAATATGATAATTTTATTAGGATGCTTCTCTTGCTTCCTGCATTGAAAAATCAAATGTTACTTGTATTGAATTTGATGTGTTGGTCTTCATGGATTATTAGGTAATTTTTTTCTCCTGTCCAGTTTTTCTTATTTCCAAATGTGCAGAATTATTTCCATACTCTGCTATAAGTAAAAATTACTGTGGGGTACCATCTACTTTTTAGTATCACACTAGCATGATCACTGATTGCCTTTCCTTGACCTCCACCATCACCACAATCACTGTCAGTGTAACCCTAACACGATCATCATCCCTACCACCACCACTACCACCACCTCCATCACCACCACCTCCATCACCACTATTACCAGAGATATGGCAACTGTTGTCCAGAGAACTTCTAGCATTTGCCTTTTAAAATAGCCGACATCTGGAGGAACTATCTGATACTTGTTTCTTAAACTCCACTCAGCAGGAACGGAGGTTGGCAGAGAATTTAGCAGAGTGTCTTATTTTTAAAATACCTCACACCTCCCCCTCGCCCTCCCTGTCTTCACAGAGAGTTTTCTGCAATACATCTTGAGGTTCTGCTGTGAGACAACCACCTTCATCTCAGACACCCAAAGCTTCAAAAGAGCACCTGCAACTTTGATCTGATGCCAAGGTGGGCTACTCAAATTAAATACAAATACTACAGCTGCCAAGAACTCTTCATTTCGGGATATACCAATAAGGGAAACTTGAACATAAAATCGTGCTAAAATTCAAACTAAAGTCAATATGTATATGGGGCGGGTACTTTAAACATTGCCTAACAGGCAGTTTTCGTTGCTCTTCTTTCAAAGGAAGGTTATTAGCAGGTAAAAGGAATCAGGTTGATTTGACAAAATTAAAGGCACTTTTAACTCCAGTTGTGACTTGAGACAACACCACCTGCCTAGCTTCTTCCAGAATGGGCTGTCCCAAAGATTCCCTTTCCTATTTAGTCCTGCCGCTGTGATATGAGGTAAACAGATCTGATCAGGTTAATGCTGGGCAATGTTCCTGAAACACAGAAGGCTGCTTTAAAAACCTGTAAGTCACTCTTTGGGCCTGAGAACAAACAAAATGAGGTATGTGGAGGTGCCAGGGGGAGCTCTGCCATAGGAAATGGCCTTGGTGGTTCAACATCAAGCTGGTAGAATTGGGGAGTAATGGTTAATGAGAAGATAAATGGTATTTTAGAAAGTAGCAGAAATTAACATTAACTAATAACAATGGTAATTATTGTTAGGAGTTAATGATCATGAAAATAGTCTGAGGATCTTCACCTTTCCTAAAAAAAAAATTTATGATATTTTATATGATCAAACTCAGTAACTGCTCATACTTTTCCTTTCGGTGGCCAAATTCCTCTTTCTTCTGAGAAGAGTGTGCGCTTGTATAGTTGTGTGTATGTGTGTGAGAGAAAGAGAGACAGAGACTGAGAGAGACAGACATACAAAAAGAGAAACAGGGGAAGGGAGACAGAGAGGGAGACACAAAGATACAGAGACATAGAAAGGGTCAGAGAGACATAAAAGCACAAAAAACCTACATTTAAATTGGATGTAATGGGGCTGGAGAGATGGCTCGGTGGTTAAGAGCACTGACTGCTCTTCCAGAGGTCCTGAGTTCAATTCTCAGCAAGCACATGGTGGCTCATAATCATCTATAATGGGATCTAATGCCCTCTTCTGGTGTGTCTGAAGACAATATCATAAGATAAATAAATAATTCTTTAAAACAATAGATATAATGTAAATGGGCACACCAGTCAGCCCCAGCAACCCTGAAATCCAAGATTCTCTTTCTCTTCTCCTTTTTCCTTTTTCACTGGTCCTGAGCTTCATGACACAATATTCAGCTCTTGATGCCTACAGTTTGAAAGTGGGAGAGATGCAGTAGCACTCACTCTGCCTCATGAACAAGTGACACTACAGAAGACAGTACTTCTAATTGGTTCTACAACCAGAGGCTTACAAATCCATCTTTGTGTTGGTTCTTGCCACAGTTACCATGCTTTTGTCTCCTGTGATCAGTCTCACTTTGAAGCTATTTCTTTTATTTTTTTTTTCCAACACAAGATTTTTATTGACCTGTTGGTAATTTCTCATCATGTACCCTGATCACACACTTTTCGCAGTCCTTCCATGTCTGATCCCCCAACTTTGTGATACCCCCCAATTTAAAATTTAAAGAAGAAAAGAAAACTACAAGTTCATCTGTATTCTCTGTATACTCACTGGAGTATGGTCAAACTCTCAGTGGACCTCCTCTTCAATAGAACTGAGTCATTCCCCCCTCCACACACCCCACTAGAAGCCATCAATTCAGCTTCATCATTCTATCACAGTTTTTAAGAATTCTCTTCTGAGAGGCTCCACCCACCAGCTGACTCAGACAGATGCAGACACCCACAGCCAAACAATGGATGGAGCTTGGGGACTCTTATGGAAAAATAAAAGGAAGGATTATGAACTCCAAAGGGGATAGGAACGCCACAGGAAGACCAACAGAGTCAACTAACCTAGGCTCTTGGTGCTCTCAGAGACTGAACCACCAACCAAAGAGCATATGCAGGCTGAACTAGGTCTCCCTGCACATATGTAGCAGATGTGCAGCTTGCTCTTCATGTGGGTCCTGAACAACTAGAACCGGGGCTATCCCAAAAGCTGTTGCCTGTCCTGGGATGTGTTCTTCTAGCTGGGCTGCCTTGTTTGGTCTCAGTGGGAGAGGATGTACCTAGACCTGCAGAGACTTGATGTACCAGAAGGGGTGGGGGAAATGGGGGAAGGGTTGTGGGAGGGGATGACCAGGAGTGGGGCAGTGAGTGGGATGTAAAGTAAATAAATAAATTTAAATAAATAAGTAAGTAAATTTAAAACAAGAATTCTCTTCAATGACTTCCTGTTTAGGCTGCTACTTTTCAGGGGTGGGCTGAGTGGACATAGGGATTGTCATAGAAGCCTTCTACATCCCTCTTTCTCAGCTCTTCATCTGCAATCATCAATATCACTGTAAAAGCAGCTTCTGTGCTCTTTACAGTCAGTAAGAACTTGGATCATGTACTGTTCCAAAGTACTATTCTTTCTATATATAGCCCATGGTTTTGAAGAGCACATTTAAGCATTTGGAGATAAACACTGGATGTAAAGTATTATAATTAGCATGTTATCTCACTTTTTGTAAAGTTTGAGGTTTTTTATTCACTCATTGTAAGTTGACAACTTATAGTAACTAAAATTACATCCAGTTTATATAAACTGGGATTTAAAAAAACCTACTTATCACAAGGCTTAAAGGGATTAACTGGCAGAGTTTGAACCCAATCCCTTTGGCTTTGGATCTTACCCTAGATCTAATATTGGTTTTTAATCACTACCTATAAATATCAGGCATGTTAAGCAATCTGTATGTGTAAGCTATGATTAGCTAGTATTATTTCTTGGTGCTAGGAGTACCTGGCTGGTTTAGGGAAAGGGTCAGACTACCTCCAGAATTCTCTGGCAAATTCCTTTCTAGTAGTACAGAGGCTGGCAACAGTGTGGGACCAGATGGCCTATGATTCTGTGATTGTTTCTGTGCCAGGAGTTTTGTAAGACTGAAGAAGTCGAGTTGAATTTTAAAAACAGAATAAAGGAATCAAGGAAAGCATCCAGAAAGAAGAAATAACTGAGTTTTGTTTTAGTTTCTTCTGCTTCAGTGATAAAATATTCTGATGAAAGCAAGTTAAAGGATAAAGAGTTTATTCTAGTTCACAGTTTGAGTATATGTAGTTTAACATTGCAGGCAAGTCAAGGTGGTAGGAGCTAGAAGCAATGTGTCACTATGTGTCCAAAATTAGGAACAGAGCAATGGATACACATTGCTATTCACCCTCTTTTCTCCATTGATAAAGTCCAAGATCCCATCCACATAAGAGTGCCGTCTACAGTAGGAAGGTCTTCCTATCACAAGTAACACAACCAAGATAAACTTCCACAGGAAAGCCCATGGCTTATCTTCCAGGTGATTTTAGATTCTCATAAGTTGACAATTAACATTAAACAACATAATTTGCATCGTGAAATAGATAGTTGTGAAAAGAAGAAAGCCATCCCTTTTCAGTGAGATAAGTCTTAAATTACTGTCCTCCTGAAGCATCCTGGGAGTGATTTTACCATGTGAAAATGAACGAATAAAGTGAAAGAAGGGGTGGTAACAAAGAGGAAAAGGGGAGTAATAACAAAGAGAGGAGAAGATAGGGGAGGGGAGGGCAGAGGAGGGGAAGAGAGGGAAGAAGGGAAAGGAAGAGAAGAGAGGAGAGAGGAGGGGAGGAGAGGAGAAAAGAGAGAAGGAAATGAGAGAAATGGGAAGAGGAAGAGGGGAAGGGTAATCTTTGAGGTAGTAGCCATTTTTCCTCTGAGGTACACCTCTGAACCAAAACACAAGCCAACTTTTTTCTTTATAGGTCTTCACCCTCCATCTGATCTGATGGTAGTCACTGTGGTCTGAAGCCAACAAGATAATGAACTTGGCTAGGGAGAAGAGCCCAACAGAAAGGCAGTTTACTCCTTGGCCCGAGAATATTGTTCTCTGCTATTCAGTACAAAATCCATGAGTACTGTATATACATCATTTCTATCTTTCCCTATGCCCCATCCAAGTCCTCTAACCCTGCCTCTGCTTTCTCTCAAATCCATGACCTACTGAGTTTATTTAGTGTTGCTTGTACATGTCTGGGTTTAGGGCCGACAACTTGGGAATAACTAACCTATCAAGGGGGCCTGGACACGGACAAAACTGATTCTCTCTTTTAGCACTCACAGATTTTCTATAGTTATTCATCTTGGAATGTGGCCTTGTAACATTTGCCCCATCCATTTTAGGATGCTGACTGCTGCTGTCCTAATTCAAGACTTGTTTGGGCAACCATATTGTTAAGATTTCTTGGGTGCAGCTTCCCTGTCACGCCTAGAAGTCATTGTCTCACTTATTCAGCATACTTGAAACTAGCATACCTTGGCCTAAAGAAAACAAGAAAGCATGCTCAAGGTTTTACCTTTCTTATTATATATGCAAAGCAGTTTAAAGAAACAAACTGTTTGCAATGTCCACAGCTCTTTCTGGAAGCGACCAAGGAGCTTCATTAAGTAACAGTCTTCACAAATGAGCTGATTTTCCCCATTACTTGAGAATGATTGCTCTTTTCTTTCCTTCACAGATAACAGATGGCTAGAAATGCATTTCTGCCACACAATACTTATGATCAACTGGGATTAACACAATATTCTCACTGCATCACTGCCCACTATGTCTTTTATTGACTATGTCCTAAACCAACAGGAAACATTTTACTAATCTCCAAGGACAATGGACATTGAAAATGGGTCTTTGTATTGCATCCAGGATGTTATAGGGACATATATAGTTAGACTTTAAGAAAATGGACGTCCAAGAGAGAAGACTTTAGACTATAGGGCTGAAATAGAAAGGGATAGCCAGGTCAGTTCATTTCAGAATTACTTTTAGATAATTTCCTACTGACCAAGTACAAGCTAGTCCATAGACTAAAACTATGAGTTTACCAATGGAGTCATTTAAAGAAACCCCACAATTTACTTCTGTCTTTTAAGCACGCAATTCACATACATGATTAGCAAAAATTCTATGCTTAGCCTGGTGACCTTCTTCTCAAGTTATTTTCTTCAGAAGTTCTTGAGTGAAAGAAATACTTGTCACAGTTATTGAATTCCCAGTTTCATTTTATAAAGGTACAGACATCATCATCCTTGAAAGTTCTTACTTCATCCTCCATGTAGCAGCCACATCTAGACCACTGCTTTTTCAAGTTCTTCCATGGACAGTAGAAAAGCACCACCCTTTGCCTCACAAAAGGCTTTTCAGGAACATTTCCTGAAGAGCAATAAGGTTCCAAGTGACAGGGTGCCTTCCTTAGCAAACATACAAACATACAAACAATGCAAAGAAGGATCTAGAGGCATTTAGAACCAGATAAAACTTGTTTTGAAGCCACATTTTTTTTCCTTCAACATCAAACCATGCTACTTAAACTAAGCAATAGTCCAGGTTATAGTTTCATCCATGATGAACTTTAAGGGATCTTATCTTCTCACATTCTTATCTAACCTCCCTGGAATCTTAAGGTCTTCACATGTGCAAACTGCATTTGATCAATGTCAATCAATGGATGAGGCTGGTCAACTCTATACACGTGTTCTGAGCAGGTCTTTCAAAGTCAAGAAGGTTTCCAAATGACAGGGAGGAGGATGCTCTTTCTAGAGGACTGATGAAAACTGTGGTCCAGTTCTGTAAGTAAAGACAGTCTTGCTGCAGACACCAGCAGCCCCACCCTTCATGAGCATTTGCCATTTCACTGGAGCTCACTTATTTCTTTCAGGGAATGTGTCCCTTTTCCATGCTGCCTGAAATCCTCTGAACTCATTTTTATGTAGAAAACAGTTCCTGATGTGCCATCCCTGGCTGCCCCCTTCCTCAGCCCTACCCCAATACATATACATTATTTTCAGTAACCTGCCCCTCCCTTACAAGCCAACCCCAAACTGATATTGATGAAACCATATATGCAAAGAGGAGGTGCTACTGCTGCTTTAGAAATTGATGTGACAGCAGGAAACAAGATGTTAACCATAAGGTCTGATAGAAATCAGAGGGAACCCTTTTTCTGTATAAATATCCCTAGTGATTATTAAAAAAGAGAAATAAGAAGTTAGGGTGAAAACTAAATGAAAAATAAATAGACTTCAGCTCTGAGCCTGATGAGTCTGAAGGCTTTCCTCCTGAGGAGGATCCTCCATTAAGATCTTAGAAGATAAGCTCAGCCTCTGGTTATTATGCAGAACTGCTATGCCAGTCACCATGATATTCAGATGTGCATCTTTTGGAAAGATAGGATTGCAGGCACATGATTTCCATTTTCTAATGGACAAGCACTTTTTTCAGTATAATAGGATATATAATTAATCCTTGTTTTGATAGAAGCAATCTGTTAACTAGTGTCAAGAGATCTACATATTGATAGACAGGGTGGATATGTAGATATTGATGAGTTAACCTAATGATTTCTCACCAAACTTTTCTTGAGTTTCTCTTCCATCATTCACCACATAAAATTTATTCTTTTAGGACTTTATCTTTGGTGACATTGCTTTTTAGACTTTACCTTGATAACCCCAAAGACCCCTCCTAACAATAGGAATCTAAAGTCTGCGTGTCTAATCTCCTCTGGGAAGCTGACCTATGACCAACTGCTGGACTTTAGGACTAACGGCAATGAAAACTCAACATGTTCGTTTCTATTTCTCGCTCTTCTTTTTTTCCTCTAAACAGGTTGGGGGATCCCTTTGCTAATGACATTACATCATTTTCTCAGGCTCACGACATTTAAAGCCATTCCCTAGCAGGCCACTCTCCTCTACTTATTAAACTATAGTATTGACTACATTTATGACATCACTGGGCCTCTTTCTTTTCTGTCTCTCAGAATTTCTTTGCCTCAATGAATACAACAGCACACTGATCCAATTCTTAGATCCTGACCTTGTTTTTATGAATAATACCTGTTACCTTTCTGCAGAGAAGTTTTACTAATGTTCAGCTCCCATAATTTCAGTCCTTTGCACAAAATCCTCCAGTGGCCACAAACCATAACCAGGTGGGAAGTTTAAGGTCTGCTTTATAGTCCTCTAAGTCATCTCCATTCTGTCTCCACACCATATCACAACAATTACAGACTTCTTCTGTCCTCTTGTTCTCACTGACAGACTTTGAAGAAATCATTATTTCCAGACATACACTTTCTATGTAATTTCATTATCTTGTTTTTTGGTTGTATTACTAGAATGTGTATTAAGTGGCAAATGTCAAAGATAAATGATTCTTTCCCTTAACACATTAAGTCTGCTATATATACGAATGGTTGGGCATCTCTTAAGGAAATGGTAGATGCTACCACTGCATACAGCATATCTAACCTCTATAATAGTGTACCATGTGGAGTCTGGTAGACCATAATGCATCAGTGTTACGATTTGATGTTCTTAAAAGCTCAGTTTATCTGAAGATTTTATTAAGAGGCCAAAATATGATAAACAGACCATTGGCCCCCATTAGATCATGGAAAGTTCACAGTGGGAACAGTTCTAAGTTTTTGAGGAAAAGCAGCAAAAGATGGAATGAGTGGAAAGTAGTAAAATGTGAATTAGTGTTTTTCACAAAAGCTAACCCCCCACCCTCCCACACACACAGAGAGAGAGAGAGAGAGAGAGAGAGAGAGAGAGAGAGAGAGAGAGAGAGAGAGAGAAACTTAATGTATATAACTCAGAGTAATACAGATGGAAAATTGAAAATTTCAAAATACAAGACAAAGAATAAAACAAATACAAATTTACAAATAAGAGATTATTTGTCTAAATAAGACATTATAAATACATTATCTATAATGTGAATATAACATGTTTATATGTACACTGTGAATATTGCATATGTGTATGTATAATGTGAAAAGGGGACAGGAAATAGGCTTAATGGAAATAAACCATTAAATAAGGCAACTGCCTAGAATTTGTCTGTTTCCATTTTAAAATTAGAGACTAGGAATAGTATACAGGAGAAATATTTGTTTTTAAAATAGAAAAAATAAGTGATAATTTTCTGCTGGGGAAATAAGTGTGGGGAAAGTTGTCAACCTCCCTTCATAGGAAAGAGTTGCTGTGGAATATTCCACAGATGGAAGGGTTGAATAAATGTTCGGAAAGTCAGGTGGTGAAGTGCGGACACACATGGGTTCCTGGCTGTTACGATGGCGATTGAGGCTTCAGTAATTCTTTTCACCACTTCTTTAAGAACCTCTCCAAGCAGAAAACAAAGAAGACTGAAGAACTTAGAAGAGTTTTCTCTTCTGTTACATGAGGAGCAATCTTGTGGCCGTGCATCTTCCATGTAGGGTAAAGATATTTTGGTAACATGGGTCGAGAAATAGAGATGCATGGGAACGGGGAAGAGCAAGAAAAGAGGTGTAATTATAATTACTATATTCATATGTGTGTGCATATGTGTGTGAATGCACACTGTCTGTGCGTGTGTGTGTGTGTGCATTCATGTATGTATGTATGGCTGTACTTGCGTGTGCACATGGATGCCAGAGGTTGACATTTTAGGACTTCCTATATTGCTCTCAAAAGTATTTGCTGAAACAGGGACTCTCAACTGAATCTGAAATTCAGTGTTTCTGCCAGACTAGCTAGCCAGCAAGCCTCAGAATCCAACTGTCTCTATCTCTTTCCAGCACTTGTGTACAGACACACGCCATTGTAGCTTTTTCTGTGAGTCATGAGGTACAAACTCAGATCCTCACAGTTGGGCAGCAAACACCTTGCCCATTGATCCACACACCACCCTGACCAGAAAGGAGGTATTGTAATAAGGCAGCCAATTTATGATTTTATTTTCCATTTCATTTATAGCATGGATTGCAATCTAGAAGGTCTCCACAATTCAACAAGGAATTTCAAATTCATGGAACAAGCTAACTTCTTACATTTAAGAATTTTCTGCTTAGTTGTTATGGCAGAACTTGTCAGTGGCTTTGGCATTAATGTAGGATAGGAAATGCGGGGAGGGGATGGTAGCTACCCAAAGAATGTTTAAAGCATTCACTACTGATCTACTCCAGAAAATTCTCAGTGCACAGAAATACAGAGCTGCCGTTGCAATAGCTTCAGATGTGCCAAGAACCGCTAATTGTTGTCATTTTTAGGGGAATTATAACGTTTTAAGATGTTTCAATTTTCCCCCCAACAGTGTTGCAGAGCACATTATGCTTATCCATAAGCCCGATGCAATCTGCTTTATACAGACTATCATCAGACTTCAGCACAGCATTAATTACGTCCTCTACTTGCTAATACCTCTCTTTTCAAAATACCTTACATGGAGAGAAAACCATGATGTGAATAAAGCCAGAAGTGCACTTGTGTTTGAAGAGGACGATAGAATAGGAATGCCCTTGTTAGGTGTGGATGAAGCTCTGTTGAACTTGCGCGCGCGCGTGTGTGTGTGTGTGTGTGTGTGTGTGTGTGTGTGTGTGTGTGTGTGTGTGTGTGTGTTTGTGGGCAATGTTCCAAGCTTTTTTTTTTTTTCCTGCTTCGATTTGTCAGCCTTATACAAATTAGAGTCACCTGGGAAAGGGGTGCTTCAATTGAGGGATAGCCTCTATCAAATTGGCCTATGGGCATACCTGCAAGACATTTTCTTGAGTGCTCATTGACAGAGGTAGGCTTATCTCACTGTGGCAGTACCACCCCTAAGCAGGTAATCCTCGGTTATATTAAGAAGCTAGCTGAGAAGAATCAGGAAACAAGCCAGTATGTGTGTTCCTGCATTATTACTGAAGTATTGTTTCAGTTTCTGCATTGGAACCTCTACGCTGGACTACAATTTGTACATTGAAATAAACCCTTTTCTCTGGCGTTGCTTTGGGTCCATGATTTACTACAGCAACAAGAAACCAAACTAGGACACCTATATAGTCCATCAAACTCTGTGTAGAACTGACATCACAACCATTTGTACCATGTCCGACTAGGGACATTTTATTTGACCTCAAGTTACTCCAGGAATGAGTAAAGAAAACAAACAGAAAATTCTGGAACTAAGAACGAGCCAATCAGGCTGGATTCAAAAGCTGAGCTTCTTAGGCCAAAACCATCCCTGGCTAGGCCAAATTGTTTTGGCCAAACAAGAGTGGAAGTAATTCAATTTCTCTTGAAATGTTGACTGTTTTATTCTAGTCATGGGAATAAGCAAATCTATGAAAAATTTACCTTAGTTTATCAATTCCACCTATGGGCAAGGAATGTAAAAGATAGAGTAATATTAATTGATTATAGTGTTTCATTTCTAATTGTGATTTTTATAAAGTCCTTTGCCCAGACAGAATGTCTTTCTAATGGCAATACAACTTCCTGCATAAACATGTAAGGATCTTGACCCTGAAGCATTCCTTTTGCTAACTTACTGGTTACCCTAGCCCTAACCCTGTACAATACACTCACCAAACAACCACACTCCCTCTCCCCTTTTATCTCTTCTCCCTTTATAATTTCAAAATAATTAGCACAAGTTTTGGGTAATGGCACTGTCCAAAGTCAAAACTTTGAATTCTATCGTCTGTGCAACTGGAAATGTAGAGGAATTTTAATTTAGTAACATGGCTTCTCTGGCAAGGGATCACATCTACAGACCTTCTCGACCTATATGATCCAGCTGGAATGCATACATGCTCTTAGTACATACCTTTAATCCCTAACAAATGAAGGTAAGGTTAGTTTGTAGAAGTAAGTAGCCATGTTTGAAAGTGATGACTAATTGAGGAGCAGACACATTGATGAATCAGAGAAAGATTTGGCAGAATGTGCCAGAGGTAAGATGCCCAACTGTCACAAGAACAGACAAGAAAGAGAGACTGAGAGAGAGTCAGGCAGGAAGGCAGTTCAGTCATTACAGTTTAGATAAGTTTTAGGCAATGCAGTGGAGTTCAGTGAGTTGAGTGTAATGCAGTTTGGTGCAGTTCAGTTGAATGTAGATAAGTTTGTGGCCTTCCATTCATTTCTGTTCAGTTTGTGCAGTCAGTGAAGTCAGTGCAGTTCTGTTCATGGTGAGGAAATTTTTCTAAGCAATGCAATTCAGTGAGGAGCCGAGAGTAGCCAGTTTGAATCCATCAGCTTGGAGAGGGAGTTTGACCCAGAAGAACTGAGTTGAACCAGCCAGCCAGGTTTCAGAAAGAACAGGAAAGGGTGAACTTATTCATCAGTAACCTCCTAGACAATAATTACATCTGGCAAATAAACGTTACTTTTACAAGGGAAGAGGGAAAAACTGAAATGAACAAGGGCCAACAAAAAGACAGAATTGCTAATATGTCACTCAATATGTGTTCTAGGCATGTATGTAATAGAAACAAAACTTAAGTCATCAAAAGTAAAAAGATTATTAGATTTCCAAAACTCCATAGGAAATTGGTCTTGGGCCAAGAAGCTAGCAGGCTGGAGACTTGACAGTGGGACCTAGGTGTCCTAACTCAAAAGGTACTTCTGTCTCTGCACTGGTGGTGTTGAGACTCAATGGCAGAAAATTCTAATTCTTTGATGAAAGCAGAATGAGACCCAAAACAGAGCCTAGCTTCTTTTTAATCCGTATCCCCTGGAGTATACACTAGTCCTGAGAGAGTTAAAAAATACATACAAATGAGCAAAAATCATTACCTATTTGGCAATATTCCCAGTATGTACTTACACCTTCTCCAGTAACTTGAATAACTACATGAAAGAAAGAACAAAGAAAGACACCTGATGCAGAGTGTGTTTGCAGGAAGGTCTTCCTAATGAGCCCTCTGCCCGTACATTTTGTTGCCTGTAAAGGAAGGGTGTGAATGAACATTGCCAGTGTGGATCTGCTAAGAACTTGCCCAACTTGCTCCCATCAATTACATTGAATTTTCTGACAAACCTCTACTGCTCATTGGAAATTTCTTGACAGGATGCTAATAAATCTACCTAACCTTGTCACCCTTCTCCAATGTGCCAAATTTACAACATTCAAGATAAATAACATTCATGTATTATGAGGCTGAACTTGGCTTCTCAGAATTTCCATAAGGCCCTGGCAGGTTAATGAGAGAACTCTTTTTTGTTATTATTGTTGTAATTTCTACAAAATATAAAAGAAAAGATTCATCTTCAGAAAAGCAGCTCATAGGCAGTCAATAAGTGCGGCTGCTGGACCTACTTGAGATTTCAGAGATCATGGGATTGGGGAAGATCTCTGCACTGTCCTTGTGTTATCTCAATAATCCAGCACTTTGTTGGGGAAGTGGGCAAACTACATAGGATAGATGACCTCACAAACATCAAGGCTAACCGTTGGGACTGCCCTGTCAAAATTAAACCTGTTATTTCCGTGTGTAATTTCTACTCAAATCATTAACTTCCAGTTGCATAAAGTAAATGATCAACCACTAGGGCTGAGCTCACTTTCTAAGAGCAATCATGATTATCAGATTGAAGAAAAACATATCACTTTGCTAGGTATCCCTGCACAATAAAGCATAGTTAACTATGGTAACTCTGTAAAGTGCAGGGTCGGATACACAGCCTCAAATCTCTGCTCTGTTGCCTGAAAGTTACTAATGCAGAGGTGATAATGTTGCACATTCCATTGGGCTATTTAAGCAGATGATTGTGATAACACAGGCAAAACTCTGGGCACTGAATCCCCCACACAGTAAATATTCAAAAAGATAACCCTTCTATTAGAGTATACTGTTAGTTAACTGACTGCATGAGAATCCCTGGCCTTCCGAGTATAGTTGAGCTGGTTACTCATCTGCTCTACTCTCATGATATCCTGTGAGTGCTTCAATAAACCTACTCAGCAAATGATACTGAAAATGTCTGCTTCCTTAAGGAGATCACAAAGTCTCTCTATGACAAAGACTAACTTTTTAGCTTATAATCTATTGTATCTATCTCCCAGATCTTCATAGTACCTGTTATATGGGATGTCAGCATAAATATTTGCCGAGTGACTGTTATGAATGCATTATCGTGTTTTGTTTTTCCAGAACAGAAAAATCAAATGATCCAATTTCTAGGTTGAAGGTCAATTGAATAAATGGTGACATATTAATGTCAACTAAGATTTTTCTGTTCTGTTTTGTTTTCTTGATGAAATTATGGGAAGGGAATGAATGCTCCTAAGTTTCTGCATGTGACTAGTATAACTCCTAACAGCAGATGCAAGGTGCCATGATTCATTATAGAACAGCCTTCATCGCTATTGCCTCAGAATACATTGCATGCAACCATGACAATAACAGTTCCCTCTTAAAACACTCTTGTCTCTATCAGATGCCACAGAAGACATTTGGGTTGAGCAGGTGACTGCAAGATCTGGCTGGTGCAACTGACTGCAACTCTGGATTTCCAGTTTATCTATATTATTCTTCCTAAGAAGACAAGAACAAGAAAAGCAGAGAGAGAAGGGGAGATGCCATAGACACCTGGAGCAAAACTGTAGCCACCTCTAAGGAAGCAAAGATAAACACCTCTATTGGGCAGTAAGAACCTTACCCTAACTTCAGATCTAAGATAATACAGACAAATCCCTCCAGTGGAATCAAGAGGGAACCAAAAAGAGAACACTATAAACTTAGCTGATGGTGCCATTACTTTATAACAGTGGTTCTCAACCTTCCTAATGCTGTGACCCTTTAATACCTATCCTCATGTTGTGCTTGACCCAATAAAACCATTTTGTTGTGACTTTATAACTGTAAATTTTGCTACTGTTATGAATCATAATGTAAACATCTGATATGCACAATGGTGTTAGGTGACCCCTGTGAAAGGGTCATTTGAACCACCCCCCTCAAAGGGGTCACAACACACCCAAAGAGCCATGCATACTATCCTGACATCTCTTTGTGCTGTTAGCCTGACCCTGAGCTCCATTAAGTGAAGAGCCCAAAGTTTGTGCTCAGATCGATCTGGGCTCACATCCTTTGGCTGTGTAACCTTGGACACTTTCATGGTAAATATTGATTGTCAACCTGAACTAAAAAGACCCAGCCTGAATGACACTATGGGCTGGTGGCCCAGATGAAATAAATATGAGAAGGTCCTCCCATGAGGCCCTTCCATCTTTTTCTCTCTCTGCTTCCTGATTGAGGAAGCAATATGAGCAGCCTGGCCACCCTCTTGTTCTCATAGCTCCAAATGTTTTCACTGCCATGCCTGAGCCACTATATATCTTCCAACTATGAGTCCAAATAAATGCTTTCTATTTTAAGCTACCTTGGTCAGATTTTTTTTTTCATAGCAATGAAAAAGGTAATCAAATGCAGACACATTATAGGTGTACATAAATCAATGATAAATAGAGGAATTTGCCTTATGAAGTTTATTATAGAGATTCCTTTATCCCATTTTATTTATACATGGTCAGCTAAGCAACTGTTCCACTGGCACAGTAGCCATTTATCCAGACACTAACTGCTTTTAACTTTTTAAGAAACAGCCTAATCATGGCCATGTTGTAGTACAAGTTGCTAAAACCTTTACTAGGGGTAGTGAAAACAAAAAACAACTCTCCAGTATTTTTTGGGTCCAATAAACACTGCATTTTTTCTCACACCTTGACAGATAGTTGTTTCTAAGTTTTATGATACGTGGAAATTCTGTTTCCATGTTGTAATAAGCTCTCCTCAGCTATGTAGTTCATTTATGCAATTAAACCATCTGTGTTAATAAAAGTTTGATTTACAAATACAGATGTGCAGCATATGTAAGTTTCTTGAACAAGATAGATTCTTAGGTGATACCATCTTTGTGGCTGCTATTGTATCAATTACTATAGACATTTCTATCAGCCACCTTGATTCTCTCTCTGATAAGACCATGATACATTCATGGTATGTCACTCTAGAAGGTGGATTGCCCTTCTGATGGTTTTCTTGGTCTTTTCTGAGCATGTTTTTAAAAATTTGTCCTGTTTTAGAGTGCTTCTCCAAACCTTCCCATATGACACCACCAACCATAGGGTAAGAAATTTGGTTTGATCAAAGGTAATTGGTTTTTCTAAGAACTTTTCCTTTGAAGAAAATGCAGGCTATGTATCTTCCAAAGATAGATATACAGAGAAGGAAGGACATGCATACATATACACCCACCCACATTTTAAATTTTTATTTCATAGACCCCAGCAGGGGGAACAAGATTTCACTTTGAGCTTCTCGACCTGCATGGTACAGGCATAATGAAAATGCCTGTCAGGGAAAGTAATGTGTTTAATATTGCACCAGTCTTAAACACCAGCAGAGATTTCTGTGAATTGCAAATAATTCCATCACCTGTCCAAATCATACTGCTCTGTGTTTTATCTGTGGTGGGATGATATCAATATGTCAAGCATGAGGAAAGGATGCTTTATGAGACTGATGGAGGGGAGCACAATGAGAAGCACATAAAAAGGACAGCCAAAGATGCCACAAAGTTGTCAGGGGAGGAAAAAAGGCCACCATCTCACACTGTTGCACAGGGTTTATTATTTTCTCACAGAGGGTCTAGAGACTTTCAAGGCTCTTGTGGTCTTGATGAAGGATTTTTAAAGAAGATAAAATAACATTGATTTGCAAAAGGACTTTGAACAACCAGTCAGCCTCTAGGAGCTGAAAAATTGATGAAGGCTCTTTGGGACCCTAAGAGAAGCAGACATCAGAGCATCCCAAGACCAGCTAGTAAACAACTCTCAGGAGAGACTGAGTTTTAAGGTATCACTGAAGAAACCTTCCTTTGGGGCCTGTGGTGTCACTGGGAGGGAATGACAGTCAATTGATTTTACTCTGTAGAATGAATTTACAGATGGAGAAGAAAGAAAATGCTTTTCAATATAGGTGAATGCCATGCTTATGGAAACAAAACCAGAAATGTGGGCTATGGAGGTCATTTACTTAATCCACACTGGTAGCACCCTACTTTGGAGGTGAGAGTGGGCTCTTACTTTTTTGTTTCATAACAGTATCTAAATTATTTCTCTAGCTGCCTTCTTTTCCCCCTATGTGATGGACACATCTTTTCACCTCTCTGTACTTATTCATACTATTCCCATTGCTTGGAATGCCTTCCTTAATGTTTCTAACTGTAGTAATGGCTTTTATCCTCCAAGGACCAAACCAAGTAGAATAGAATGTCCTTCTCGAAACTTTGTCTGATCACCAATTGATTGCCTCTTAAATTCCAAAAGTTTTTATCTCTATCTTTTAAATGTTTAACAAGGGTTATTTGCATACAAATATTGAAATGCAAGCTCATGGAAGGTACATTCTTAATCAGGGGTCAGAAAGTAGAGAGGGGTAGTCAGTAAATACTTGCTGAGTAAATTCTGGTACAGAGTTGCATCCACTGGTATGTTTTACGGCATATAGAGTATGTCTTCAATAAATAACTATTGATGGAATGAGTAGTAATGATTGTCCTCAAGCACAACTAAAGTGCTGACTTTAGTAGTATAAGGTAAAACTGAAGAAGCAGAAGAGGAACAGGAGGAGGAGTGTAAGGAGCAGCAGGGAATGAAGCTTTTCAATAAACACAGTAAAATCCTCTAATTTGTGAAAGCTCTAACTTTCAGGACATAAAGTTGGAATGAAATTGCTAACTGTCCATTGAACAGGCCTTCTAGTTTATCTCTAGCTCCACTTTTATTTGGGGTCTCTGATATGAAGCAGGTACATGATAGGGCGTGGTTCCAGCTCTTTCCCAAAATGAGCTTTCCTCTAATTTGGTCCACTGTGTATGTGCACACTATTACACTAACAGTCACTTGGCTTCCTATAGGGCCTAGACTAGATCGAGACTATATCCTGCAGAAGCAAACATTTTACTGTGATGTTAAATCGGGCTCCAAACAACATCATAAGCATGGATGGTGCTGAGGAACAGTTCCAGGTTGTGATGCAGTGCATTCCGCTAAGTAGAATCCTTCAACCCTTCTGCAGGCAGGGCCCTGTGCACCCACAAAGATGCTCATCTGTGAATCTGGCTTTGCCTCTAACATAAATAATGATCTTCTTATGCTTATTATTCTCCTATTTGCATAGTAGTATCTTCTTTGATTCTTTTGTAATCTTACTCAACAACCAAACTTCAATTATACAAAATATTTCATATTTCAAACTAGGTTACTTTATCACTTATCCCATGGAGTTATGACTAATATTTTCCTTTTATGTATAAGATAACTGATGCTCAGACACTAACAGTCCTATGCAAGACCACAGACAGGATAAGAATTTAATGATGGAGTAAACCCTAGTGTGATGGTTTGAATATGCTTGACCCAGGGAGTGGCACTATTAGGAGGTGTGATCTCGTAGGAGTAGGTGTAGACTTTTTGAAAGAAGTGTGTCATTGTGGACATGGACTTTAGACCCTCATCCTAGCTCCCTGCAACTCAGTCTTCTCATAGCTACCTTTGGAACAAGACGTGGAACTCTCAGCTCCTCCAGCCCCATGTGTGTCTGGACACTGCCATGCTCCCACCATGATGATAATAGACTGAACCTCTGAACCTGTAAGCCAGCCCCATTAAATGTTGTCCTTTATAAGAGCTGCCTTGGTCATGGTGTATGCAATAAAACCCTAACTAATACACCGAGTTTCCTTAATTCAATCTTTCTTTGCCTAGAGTTTGGCTGCAGGGTAGAATGGAAGAATAATTTCTCCTACTCCCTCTCAGGAGAAATTATTCCCTCTCCTTTTCTTATCTTTGTCTCTCCAGGGTCTTACTACATGCCATAGGCTGGCCTTCAACACATAGTAGTCCTTCCACCTCAGTATCTTGGTGGATTATACTATAGGTATATAGTGTGTAGCCTCATCTTTTATTATTTACTCTATAATAGATATTCAAAACTGTATGCAAAATAAAGGCATTTCGAGGCAGAGAGAAATGCGTGTGTATCTTGTGATCTCCAAGTAAACAGAGAAGGAAGTGTCAGAGCATTCTCCCTAGGTGCCTGGCCAGCCCAGCAGTCACACATCTTGCCTCTCCAAGCATATCAGCTAAAGTGTATCTGCTGTTTAGATTATTATTCCCCTATGCCTTGGCTATATTCATTTGCATTCTTCCAAGGTGTGCTGAATTTAGATAGTTCCCTGTTTCTAATATCTTGGGCTAGCTGTCATCTTCCCCGTTATCTTCAACCACCAATTTTGCAACTTGTAATCTTAATAAATGTAGCAACGCAGCTAGCTATTAAGCCCTCCCCTTACAATACTCTAAATGGAATCTTGTCAGGCCCCAATCATTTTCAAGAACAAGTGTTTGCCTCATCTGTATCCAGGCAGCTCATCACTAATCTCCTGCTCTTCTGCATTCCTCCACTGCACAGAAATGCTGAGACACAAGTTGAGTTTAATTAATTTTTCAAGCTTCCTCCCAAATTTAACAAAACGTAACAACAACAACAACAACAAAAAGATAACAACACCCTTGTGACACAACAGGATATAATTATTGTGCAGGGAATCTCATAGATATATGTATGTGTTCATGTTTTCAAGCAGTGAATTGTTTAATAGAAATAAATAAATAAAGGAGGAGGAAGCTCACTGCATGTCATTTTATGATACATAGATCTTACACACTTTAATAAGAAGAAGCACCCTCTAGGCAAACAGTAGGAATAATTCCTCCCCAGCAGTTAATGGTTCATAGGCAGTTTAACACTATCGCCAATGCTGATTCCATGAAGAGAATTTTTATATACTTGAAAATTTCCTTCTATGTCACTGAGGAGTTTGTACATTAAGGAAAAAAATTATAGTAATAGTGGTGGCCAATACTTACACATGTCAGTCTATAACAACCTCATATATTCTCTATTTATAAATGTAGTGTCTAGTCATAAATCATGGAGTGAGTTCTTAGATGAGCTCTTGGGGTTTAAAAGTGAGGGTAAGTGTGTGTGTGTGTGTGTGTGTGTGTGTGTGTGTGTGTGTGTGTGGTGTGTGTGTGTGTGTGTGTGTGTGTGTGTGTGTGTGTGTGTGTGATATCTCAATTTGAAACTAATTTAGAAAATTGACATCTTAGGCTTATAAATACATCTCATTTTCACAGCATCAGCCAGAGTCTACTTTTTTTTCATGGCATCAAGAGAAGATGTCAATAACATATAGTTATTTTTCTAGTGGGCCATATGTGCAACAGATTTTCAGATAACTGAACTTTGGTAGCTATTGGAAATGTCACAGACCATTTTTTTTTTTAAAAAAGCTGGAATCTTGAGTCTTTAAACAAAATCTCAGATGTTATATTCTTATGGAATAAAAAAATATAATCCAACTGAATCTGAATAGAATCCTATGACTAAATTCCATATGATTTTAGGTAATTTCTTGCCTTGCCCCAAGGCTCTTTGCTTCTGGTGAGTGTGAGTATGATCTTTATTTACAGGCATTTGCAACAATTCTGCACCTCCATGCCAGATCTCTCTGCCTCATGGCTAGTTTTTAATAAGGTGCAAGTGAAACAACTCTGGACTCCAGGACCATGGTGGGTCTTTACTTCTCTCTTGGTCAGTGGCATTGTTTCCACAGATGTTTGTCTTTTAATGAACTTTTCACTCAAAGGAAGCCAAGGTTTATAATGATCAAACCCTAAAAAGGGGAAAAAAATCAAATAGGAATCAGAGAAGCCAGAATAAGAAGGAATAATTCAAACTATAACTTCTTAGTAAATGGGATTAGATGAGTAAGAGAAACAATTAGAAACACTTCTTTTAAATCCCAAGCAGACTTCTACACAAAGGCAAGACCGATCTCTAGGTCCTTCTCTCTGACTCATTTCAAGTATAGTCAGGATCTTGGTAGATCCTTCTCAGCTAGACCTTCGATCATTCAGGAGCTCCTGCCAGCTGCTGTGCTGTGGTGGCCTGCAGAGGGTCTAGACACAACAAAGTCCTTAAACATTCAGTAGTGATGGAGGGGGCTCCTTGCATACTAGGGTCATTTGAGAAAAAGGAAGCCATTGTCTTTACTGGTGTAGCTCACAAGAAATAATCATTCTCCAGTCAATAGCTCCATACCCTTGCTCATATGACTGGCAACTCTAGAGTCATGAAGGAAAAATTAAAAGGGGACATGACAGCTGGAGGAGGGAGGTTGGTAGGTGTGGGAGGAAGATAACAGAAGGCGGGAAAATGAGTAAGACTAGAGTGTATTATATTATATATGGCATTGTCAAGGGATAAATTCCTTTTGAAAAAAGAAAGAAAGAAAAGAAACATTGCTTGAATTTCCCCTTTTTATATTTCTACTGTCACATAATGACCAGCTATTCAGAAGTAGGTTTATACCCTTCTTCTATAACATGAAGTGTATTTTTCTATTACATAAGGAATGCTTGGAAAGCTGGATGGAAGTTTGATCTGTCATCAACCGAGCACTGACAAGAAGAACGGCTGGGCTGGAGGGTAGAGGAGGAGGGGAGATTTTGTAGCATTTGAATTTTTAAACATATATTTAATATTTGATTTTTCCAAAAATGATTGCTTCCTTAGAAATCACTTAAATGTGATTCTAATGTTCTTCAGAAATGCACATGAAAAGGCATTCTGCATAAAATAAAACAACTCACTAATGCAAATAAGCACTTTGTTGCTTAGCTGGATTCCCTTTATCTCAGTTTTTCTCCCCAGTGTAGAATTTGCCAGGCTGTGTTCCCAAGAGTGGGATTTTAATAAATATTCTATCAATGAATACAATGAATGCTATACAAATGAATGGTCAAATGCATTTGGAAAGCCTTGAATTAAATAAAATTAAAAAGGTGATATTTATTACAAGACGTAAGTGAACCATTAATTTACTAATATGCACTGTGAATATCTAAGAAAGCAAGAAAACTGTTGAAAACTACTGTCTTTCTTCCATTCGCTCTTTTCCTTAATTTTTAGCACTCATTTTTATACCACAGGGCACGTGCCGAAAGCAATGAATTTTGCAAAATGGGAATCTTATGGTATTTTTCATTAAGTGGAACTACCAATAAATATATCAGCTTCTCTCAGTGGAAGCTATGCTAGACTGAATATACAGACCAGGCGTGCATGGTTGGTTGGTTGAAGTGATAAACTTCAGCATCCTTTAGGTACCAAAACTGGGAAGGCCTTATTCATACCCTGAGTGTAAGTGCTGTCTCTTCTGTATCTAGGGCAACAGTGTCCAAAATAAACATCTAAATATTTCATAGATCCCCACATATTCCTTTATACCTGGCATTTCATTAAATCACATGTCAACAAATTTAGAATTGGTTTGATTGGAAAGAATATTTAGAAAATATCGTAAATCTACATAAAAAACTAAAATATGGATAGTCAAAAGTGTTCTAATTTCTTATCCTATCATCTTTTCAGGATAAGCATAACTTCCTCTAGATTTATCTGGAAAATCTTGTGATATACCAGCCTACTATCTGACATCTCTACAGCACTCCAGACTTCAACAGAACAAAAGTCACAAAAAGGGGTTATTTATCCCTGAGGTAAAACATAACCAAGTCTCTCTAAATGACAGCTAATAAGGCTTTACAAACAAACCATAAATCAGACTAGGTTTTATTGTACCCAAGTCAAAGTGGTAAGTCTGTATAGAGAAGAAAACAGTAGAGGGGGAGGAATGTCCACAGTCTAGCTTTGGGGTGGCATCCTGAGCTGTATTCGGGTCTACTTAGGGAACGTTTTAACTCTTCCCCACTGGGCCCAGGGCATTGTCTAACCCCACTTTGCATGTACTTGACTCCCACATTAGATTTTTGGAAGGGTCACATGTGAGGCGTTCCATTTAGTTTTGTTATATTACTAAAAGCAGCTGCAGAGAAAGAGAGAGAATGGGTTGGGGGGGGAGACTTGGTTAAGATGAAAAAGGACACAGACAGAAAGTGAAAAAAATAAGAACTGAGAGAAATGGGTGACCCTGCCTGGCCCTCTGAGACATAGGTCAGAGAGCATATAAGAACCACGGAGGTTTGTTTAAGGGTGATCTTGAGCCACTAGTAGTCTCAGATTTTTGATTCTGCATTTCAGCACTATATGTTAGACTACTGAAAGCAGCTGTAGAGAGAAAAAAGGCAGAAAGAAAGAACTTGTTCTGACCTTATGCAGGACCATGCTTATTCACAAGGAGGGGCCATCTTTGTCACCTATGTGAATGTATGGCCAAAATGACAGTAGAATAAGATGGAATGTGGCCCCTTTTAAGACTGAAATGATTCCATAGTCTACAACAGAAGCTGAGAAGTATAGTTTCAGTGGGAAACTATCAAGCTTACAGTCTTAGATACAGAATCTCTATTAAGATATCAAGGTAATAAATGTGTTAGAGTACTGTAAAATCTTGTACTGAAAGGCCTTACTGATTAAGATAGGAGAGCAAGAAGGCTCATTGGATAAAAGCGCTTGCTGTGCACACCTAATGAGCTGAGTTGGACACTGGAAGCTTAGGTAAAGTGTGGAAGGGAGTACTAACTTTCAAAAGTTGTCCTCTGACCTCCACATGCAGGCTTTGATACTCACATACCAGCACAACACACACACACACACACACACATGCACAGAGAGAGAGAGAGAGAGAGAGAGAGAGAGAGAGAGAGAGAGAGAGACCCCACACACATACACAGTCATAAGCAATAATGAAAAATAATTTTTAAAGAAAGTAGGAGGGATCTATCTTTTCAGATTGGACCTGTATAATAGAACTGATGTGACAAAATATTCATGAGGATTAATGAACTCAGTTTAGGAAAGTGCTTTCATGCCCATGGAAGAAAATATGAGAAGATTGTAAGTAGTTTATCTTTAAGAAATCATATTTCTTTTATGCCACCAAATCTCTGTCTTAACTGATATGTATTTTTTTCTGCTTATGAAAGAGATATCCATGTGTGGATACTATCACATAAGGCACGTACTAGAACAGGGTCATATTTCATACCCTACAACTAATGAGATTCAATGAGACAACATTACCACAGTAGCAAGCTGGATGTTTTTCTTGGCTTCTGTCTCTATGAGATGCTCATGGGGAAAATGCCTTCCTGACCATCCAGGTAGTCAGTTTATTCCCTGAAGCATGAGATCTGATTACTCTTATCTGTACTTCTCACACATAGAGTATATTGGATCTGTCATCTTAAATGAAAGACATTCTGATGTGGTACCCATAACTGAAAGAATTTCTCCAACTAGAGAGCAAGTGGCACTGAAAGTGAGCCAACTGTAAGGGAATGGGAGGAAGGGATGCACTTTAATGTTGAGAGGCTCAGTAAGCAAAAAATATGAAGATTTTCTACACATTCAAACCTAAAAACATTCCATTTGGGCAGGCATAATTGATATGGATTTTCAAGTTTTTAAAAATAAGCTCCTTTTGAACATAAATTTAAGATAGTAAATAAACTGATTCAATCAATATTTTGTGCCTTAATAATAATCTCAAAATATTTTTCAAAGACTAAAGAACTAGGGGTGAACTGAGAGGAATGAAAATGTAGCAAAGGGTCACAATCCTGCCTGCCATGGGATGACATCATCCTTCTCTAGAGCTATAAGCAGGCCAATGCAGGCTCCTCTTCAGAATCTAATATTCTCCTGCCACAGGAGCTGGCCAAATCCCTAAGAGATATTATGCCTTGGTTTTCACCTCATACCATATAGAACAGTCTTTGTATTTCTTCTCTTTTTAATTATCTCCTAGGTTTCATGTACGTCTCTGACAATAATTAAGTACAGTTAGTTACTGTGTAATGCTAAGCAATTTTTCAGTTTCCTTTGGTTCTGCGGTCGTTGTTTGAGAATTCTATGCATGTATATGATGTATTTTGATCAAGTCCTCATTTCCCTCCTCCCTTCTAACTTTTCTTATCCCACTACCTTTCCCCTTCCAATTCTATGCACCCTGTTTAAATGAATTGAGCCCACTTCATGCTGCCAGTACATGCAGAGAGCCATTGGCTGGAACATGGGCAGCATCTCAGGACTAGAACCCGTGAAGAAAATAGGTAGTCTCCCTCCCCCCAAAAGCCATCTATTCCCTGCCCCTTTTCACTCGAGCTACTGAAAGCCCAGCTTCCTCCTATTGACTCCTAGCTCTGAGTCTACCACTGTTGGTTCAACATATTCTTCTAATGGGATGCTCATTTCAGCTAGTCAACTCGAACCCTCCCCTTTCCTTAAGTCAACGCCTGCTAGCTCATGCATAACTGTTGTTCATCACTTCAGATCAAGATTGTCTTGATCAAGACAATCTAGATGGCTGCTAGTAAGTGACAAAGTCAAGCAGATACTCCTTTGGTGAATGACTAGAGAATTCATAACATATTGACTATTAAACCATTGAGTTCATCTTCTTTTTATCTTCCAGATCTGGACTGTGTGGAAGTCTTAAACCATAGTCTAAGGAGAGCTTGTCTAGAGAACATTAGTTGTGTCATTCCGCCATTTGCCTGACAGAGGAACACCTAGTTTCTACTGAAACCCAGAGACACTTTAATAATCACAGTTCATTATTAAGTTGGTATATGAGTTAGGGCATGGAACAAGAATCTTGTTGTGCTCAATTATCACCTTGCCTCTCTGTGGCAATCCCCACAACATTAATGATTGGCACAGAACACAATTCACACTGGAGAAGAGTGAAACTTAAGGTGGATGAGCGTTATCACAATCCTTTACAATTAGGCAAATACTCATATAAAGGAGTGTATGGTGAGTTTACTATTCCCCAGAGTCATGTTAAGCTCAGGATATATATATATTACCAAATTACTTTAGCCACTGAAATAAGATCAGGTAGCAATGACATACCCTAATGGTATCATAAAGAGAATCAGACTCTCTAGCATTGCTTTTGGATACTCAGAGATACTGAGCTGACATTGCTAGCAAGCAGCCTTGGTCCCACTGAGACATTTGTGTTTTGGTTCCTACTTTACTGTTCTCTACAGACTTGGGCTCCCTGCCTACATTTGAGAGAGAGTAAGAAGCAAGCAGAGCATCAGACATTCTGGCTTCATGATATAGATTAATTAGGCCAACAATTCAGTTAAATGTTCTTCCTTCCTGGATCACCAAAACTAGGGAATATGTTAATGAAATGGGCTTCTGGCCTGGTCTCATGAGGAATTGAAAACACAATGAGAGAAAGAGGGGCAGGGGGAAGTTAGGCATAATCCTAGCACTAAGGAAGCTGAGATAAGAGGATGCTGCAAGTTCAATTCCAGCCTGCTCTACAGATCAAACTTCAGGACAGCCTGGACTACAGAGTAAGACTGAGTAACAGAGCCGCAGTAACTGGCTGCATCAATCTCCAGCCCTACAATCTGCATTGTGTGGATAACTCACACGTGATAGAGCATGCTCCACTTACTCCTGTAGAAAAGACAGTAGCCATTGTTTCAAGGATCCTTACTAACCTCCAGTTCACGCAGCTGAGGAATTGTGCTAAGACCCTTGTATGCACAATCTCAGTGTTTTTAAAGAGACAGGCTGGGACCACAGAGTGACTCAGCCACCCCAGAATCTGTCTCACTGTGTGAGGTGGCAATGCATACACACAATGCATACACCTAGGCTTCTTTCCTCACAAAACAGTTGCTCGGGTAATATGCCCTAAATTCCCTTTGCAAGAAAATGGAATGATTTCCGGTCTATTGTATGGGTTCCCCAGAGCCTTTTTCATTTCCGAATGCCACTTGTAACGCTACATCTCAAGTCCACATACAAAGGGCGGAAGATTGATTCATTCAGTAATCTGGCCTCATCTTGGCTCACCTCTGGGTACAATCAGCCTTTCATTCACATAACAGGATCATTCTCTAATAAGGTGCCCATTGAAAGAGGTTTCCCCACAGGGTGGGACTCTGAGAGCTCCTGATTATGCTAATAGGATGCAGAAGCTGACAACCCTGAGGTGGAGTGCTTCCCTATCCCGGGAGTCCCGGCACCTTTTTCACTGCTCAGAAGGCTAGATATACACAGCACAGGCTGGCTGCCGGCAACAGCGTAAAGGAGGAAAAGACAAGAGACTCTAGGACAAGACAGACAGCTGGCAAATTATATCTAAGTGTGCTGCTGCCCACAGGGGAGAGCAGGCTTGGCTTCCTAGGGTAATCCATCTTCCTGACACCTCCCTTGCCCAGGAGTTAGTTTTCTCCTGCACACTTTCTCCTCCTGACAAACAGGGCCAAGCTGTCCTCACTCCTCCATCCTGCTGACAAGCAGAAAGAGTCACCCCTAGAAGACTTCAGCACATCCCCCTCTCCTGATGCACTGCTATATATCTACCATCCAATTTATTGATAATTATCAGAGACTGAAGGGACTGCAACGATTAGATAACAGCATCTGCCTAGAGTTGGATGGAACTTCATCTGAAAGCTTCTCGGGGCCATTTGCCCCTGCAACCCCACTTTAAATCAAACAAATAGGAAATGCCGTGGGCCGAGAGCATCAGAACAGAATGGTGTTTCACCCTAGAGAAGCAGGATCCATTAAGTGTTAAATTGTGTTCTAATTATACAGATTTTAAAGGCACCGGACTCTTCCATTGTGCTTAATAGAGACAAGGGAGCACACTCTTGTGGAGGAACTCTTAATGAAAAGGAGGAATAATTCTGTATTTAAGATGTTTATTCCTGCAACCCTCATGAAGATATAGGGAAAACACACCACGGTGGAAATTACATTCATCTCAGCTTTACTTCGGGCAAGGCTCTTAAAAGCTTGCATGATTTTTTAAGTCTCTACCTTATCTTCTCTGGGATTCAATCTGCTGATCTATGAAGGGGCTGTGGTAGATGGTTTCTGTGCTCCTGGCTGGAGTAAAAACTCCCACAGGGATTCTATTTTAAAACTGATGCACATAACCAGCATTGCTTACTCTAAGGCAAAAGAAAAAGCTTAACTTCTGCAAACAAGTAATCCAGAAACACATAAGAAATGTTTACACTGGCAAAAGTCTAAGTTTGAGGGAAGAGCTTCGGAAGCTTCCCAGGTTTCACACATAAGTGAAAACCTCCTGTCTTTGAAGACTTTGGGCAAGGACCAGGTACAAATCAGCTAAAGAACTTTATCAATGAGCTTAAGGTACAAATCCTGCCAACTCCCACCCTCTACCACCCAGATAAAAATACTTGAACTACAGTGGATGCCTTTTTAATTTTTAAAACAATGTTTATTTGATTAATATAAATAAGATAATCAGCACAAAGTATTCCTCACACACATGATAACAAAGTTATAAGCTGTAAGTACCTTGTACATGGTATTTCTACTAGACACAAGGCTACAATGACTGTCTGATTCATGCCCATTGGTAGTTTCAATGACTGTCATTCTCTGTCAGCTCTGGTAAGACTGTACCACAGTTCATTCCCTACTGATATGAGGGAAGAAGCTATTGGTGGTAATGCAATCTTGCATTAAACATTTATCTTAGTGGTATGTTTACCTGTTCCTAAGAATAACTAAGTTTGTGAGCATCCGTGTACCCTTTCCGCACAAAAGGATTCAAATGGAAGAAGCTTCATGAGAAAACAAAGACAACTGAGTTTCTAAAAGAGGTAGGCTACACAGCTCAGTGGTTCATGGGAGACTGTACCTTGGGGAGCTGCATAGGTTCTGAGAGTCCCCAAGTATAGTCTCTTTAAGACCCTTTTTGACTAATAGGCATATTAATTAGAAAAGTGGATTGCTGGTGAAATAAAATGGATTTCAATCCCTAGGTGTTTCTGGAATGTACAGTTTTGTTTTCCCTTAGTGAGAAAAATCCTACTAGTTTCAATCCACTTAAATTATTATTTGAAAAGTGGCTTTCCTCTAACTTGCTTTGGGCAAAGTGGCTTTTGTCATCTGCCTAACTGATTGACTTAAAATTGGGTGTAGTCATGCTATTTGTAAGATTGGGTGAAGAGAACTAGAAAGAAGACAGAGAAACCAAGAAGGGGTTCTAACACCTTCATATTTCCATGTTGCTATTTATAGTTTATACACAATGACTATACCTCCATCCACAGGGAGTTGCTCATTTAGGTTAAGAAAAAAACCCTGACAAATTAAAAAAAAAAAAACAAAACTATATGTGGAGTTATTGTTTTCAACTCCTTTGGTGATATATGCTTTGTCAGACACATTCCAAATATCATTACCTACAAAGTTAAACCATGGCCAAATGAAATTCAGTATACAGAATTTTTATAGTAGAACAGGTAACAAAGGCATATTGATCACAAGATAAGAGGAGACACATTTATGGAGGAAGATTCTAGAAAGAATACTAGTAACCCCAAGGATGTTCTAAACTGAGTATTTCCAAAATAGTCTTCAAGACCTGGTGTATTTCCAATGAGTACAACAATGCTGAGTATACAGGAGGTGCTCAATAACAACCATTACACAAACAAACTCTTCCCAGCTAAGTTCTTAAATACATTCCATTTGATTTTTAAGACGAATATAAGATGAGAAAATAAGCAAAATATAACTAAAATCTGCATAGAAAAACTAGATAAGAATAGATACCCATATTGGTGGTAGAATAAGTAGATGTAGATGAAAACCACATGGGTAGTAAAGCCTTTTAACTTAAAGGCTTGATCAGTAACATGCCAAGAAATGGGACCCGAGGTGATATGTAAATGGTGTTATAAATGCATTCGATACCATTGGTCACTGGAATAGCATTAAGCAAGAAAAACTCACCTTAAAGTAACTTGAGATTTATTGAGATTTACTAACTTTGAAGGCACAATTAGTAGGGAAAGGAGAGAAAATTATACTTAATGTGCTAAAGTTAAGATCAAAATTAATCCTGAAGATAGGACTACAAAGCAATCTTCCATTGTCCTCCAGGCTTACAGTAATTTCCCACCTAAGTCTGATGACCTTAACAGTCAATTATCTACATTGTGGAGATTTACCTCTATAATTTTCAAGTTACATGTTTACAAGGATAGATTTTAACAAGGCCATATAGCGCATCCCTCGTGTGACTTGACTTTCTCCTTCTGCTTATCACTGGTGTTTATTATGTTTTGATAGAGCTTGATTTCCTCCTCACAGGTCAGTTTTTCTAGTATCTTAGATGGGGTTTCCATTCCTGTGCAGAGACCCCATGACCAAGACAACTCTTATATAGGACAACAATTAATTGCGGTTAGCTTACACTTCTAGAGGTTCAGTCCATTATCATCAAGTGAGGAAGCATGGCAGCATCCAGCAAGGGATGGACCTGGAGGAACTAAGAGTTCTACATTGTGTTCCAAAGGCAAACAGAAGACTACTGTCTTCCAAGCAGCTAGGAGGAGGGTCTGCAAGCCCAACCCCATAGTGACACACTTTCTCCAACAAGGCCACACCTCTTAATAGTGCCACTCCCTGGGTCACACACATTCAAACTACCACTCCTAGCTTCTCAGTTTGGTTGAAGAGACCTGTTGCCAGGCTACAGATAACCAACCCATAGTAGGCAGACATATAGCTTCCTAATGATATCAGCATGTTTTTCTCACGTGACAGAAATGATGTAAACTCACAGATGGGATTTGCAATTTCTGATCAGCTGACTTGAAGAACGTGGTTCTGGGTTATTTGGGTGGACACGATGTTATACCAGTTTGTAAAAATGAACAAGAGAGAGGTTAGAAACTGGCAGGAAAGTTGGCATCTGGAATAAGAGATTGCCAAGACCTCTACAGTGGCTGCTCACTAGGTTCTCTGGCTCTTGGGTGTCTATCTGCATATCTGGCCTCTAAAATCTAGTTCTGGCTACTCCACATTTCCCCCTGTGGAAGTTCCTCAGCAGCCAGTGTTTTTCTAGAGCTACTGTAACAAAAAACATTTAAACCAAGACATCAGGTCAATTTTCTCCATATTTTGGAGGTATAGACACACAATATCTTTGGCAAGTCCCCAGAATCCTTGATACTCTTGAAATTGATCCTGCATAACTCCCAAGGTTTTCATTCATCGTCACAAACTGTCTTCCTTCTGTGAGGGCATGGGATTGTCCTCTGTGTATATGCTTCTTGTCCTTTGTTATAGGAACACCAGTTAGGCTGCACTAAGTATCTAGCCTACTCCTGTACGCCATCATCTTTACTGATTATATCCCAAATAAGGCTGCATTCAGAATTTTTTGTTTGTTTCGCTTGTTTTGGTTTTTATCTGTTTGTTTTGATTTTACTTTTGGGGTGGGGAGCTATATCAGGATCCTATCAACTTTTAATTCTGAACAGTTTGACTTGCTATCTTCTTAGGTAAATGATTCTCCCCATTCTCCACTACTTTGACAAACCCATCCTGACAGCCAAGTAAGAAAACTCCATGGAATATCATATGTAGGAAATGCAGATAAACTCAGAGCTGATGTTTTTAATTATGATTTTTCACTAAAGTGATGACCTTAGTGATATTAGCAAAGGTAACCCACAGTTCATTATTTTCATTTTTTAGTGAGATCCACTGGAAAGAAAATACATTTTTCAAAATTGTACACCCATTGGAGAATCAAATCAGTGTAGTCGTTTTGGGGGCATACTAAAGTTATACAGGTATTTTGTTTCAGAAACACAGTTACATAAATAAAATTCATATAAATAATTCAAAATTATGTTTTTCATGGCTCTGAGAAACCATTTCATTACTATTCCAATATTGCCTTGCTTTATTGTTGTCATGCCTGGTAGAGATAATCCATAAAGAGTTAAATGCTAGTTAATGTGTACATAGAAGCCATCAGTTTGATCTCAGAAGGAGGAAGGAAGTCACTTTCCAGTCGGTCAGGAACACCGTCAGCTCATAATCATTTGAGTAAAGGATGCTCTTTTGTGTTATTTTTCTTATAGGGAATGTGATTCAGAAATTGGATATTTCTATAAAAAAAGCATTTACCTGTCCATAGAGATGAATCACATCTTTTTAAATAATGAAAAGAATTCATCAAAAGGAAGACAATAGCAAATTTCCTTAAAGAAAAAAAAAACAAACAGGATATGAGTATATTTAAAACTTAGAAATGTCCAGCAGGAACTTGCCCCTCAACATTGTAACCTGTAGTGTTGAAACCTTCACATGGAGAGAAAGATTTAAGAATACAGAGTCGAGAAATATATATATTTGGTTTCTGCATCTCCCTTAAATAATAATAAAGAAATAATGTAAGTAAATGAAAATGAAAACATAACACAACACCACCTCTAAAACATATTTAAAAATAGCCCTAAAAGGAAAACTTATAGCTTTAAAATCCTACATTTAAAAGACAGAAAGAGTACAAGTAAAAGACGTAACTTTGTAACTCAAGAATTTAGGAAAAAAAACAAGCACAAACCAAACCCAAATCTATTAGATTACAAGAAATCAAAAAATTAAAAATTTAAGAAAAATTAGACTAGAAATTAGTGAAATAGAAACAACAGAAACAAAACAAGGAATCAACAAATCTGAGAGCTGGTTCTTTGAACAGTGAAATTAGATTGCAGACCCTTGGCTCAATTAACCAAATAAAGAAAGAGAAGATCTAAATTAATAGAATCAGAAATGAGACAGGTAGGGAACTAAATACAACGTTCCTAGCTTTAACTTTGAGCTCTCTTTCTCAGTCTATTTCATTTCATTTTAAGGGAATTATTGTGCCAGAGGAAGTCAAGGCAGTCCAGTCTTCTAGAGCAGACAAAACCAGGAAGAGAGAAGACAATATACTTTCTAAATAATATTACTAAAAGTTTCATCCTTCCTTTGTAGAACTCTGCTGTTAAAAGAGAAATGGTAACTATTAAAAGAATGGAAGTACAATATAAAAATTGGAAGAAATATTTACGAAGACATGGCTGATAATGGATGCTTAGCAAAATATCCAAAGATCTCTTACCATTCAAAAAGACAACAACTCAATTTGAAAAATAGGCAAAAATCCAAAGAAACATCCCATCAAATAAGATATGCAGGTGTCAAATAAGCAAGTTCTTTAAATTATCCATGTTGTATTCATATTATTCATGTACTTGGGAAATGAAAGTTAAAACAATAATGAGCTCCTGTTACATGCCTATTCAAATGGAAAAAATCCAGAAAACTGTCAACAACAAAAGCTGGTAAGGGCAGGGAAGAATGTATCATCTAGCTTCAGAGAATCCAAAAAAGTACAGCCACTCTGAAAGATAGTTAAGCAGTTTTTTTATATATATATAAAACTAAACACACACTTATTATATACTCTGGAAATTATATTCATTTTTATTTTTTCAATGGAGTTTTTTGTAATTTGTAATTTCTAGAACTCAGAGGCAATTGAGATATCCCTTAGAAGGTAAAGAGGCTTTAAACAACCCGTGGTACAATGACATACTAAGATATTATGCAGCACTCAAAGAGTGATTAAGATATGGCAAGACATAGAGGGAAGACTAAATGCATGTTTCAAAGTTAAAGAAGCCAATATAAAGAAGCTATGTTCATGCTACATTATTCTAACTAAATCATAGTCTAGAAAAGGAAAAAAAAAAAATCTATGGAGACAGTTAAAGATGCTGCCCAGGAATGAGAATGTAGAAAGGCAAACTGAGAATACAGAAGGCTTTTAAACCTAGGAAGTTATTAGGAACCATATTATGATATTGGATATTGTCATTTTCCAAACCTATAAAACATACAGTACATGAGTTCACAGAAAGAACAGCAGACTTTGCATGATAACATAGTTACAGATTCAGTTGTAAAGAAGTCCAGCTGTGGTATAGAATGTTGCTATTCCCGGAGACCAGGTACTCTAGGAACGGGGAGATGGTCTAGGTAAACACTCTGCCCTTGTGCTTCGGCTCATCCTGTCTCTAAATCTGCTTCAAAAATCAGTCTATTAAAAAAGGAGCAAGAAAGAAAAAAAAAAACTTTGTGGTGAGCAAAATATTATCTACCTGGGAAGCCTCTCTTTTTTAAAGTCAACCAAGTGTCAAAGCAAGATTTCTCTGAGACTGGCCACATTCATTAAACTGGAAAACAAACAGTAATTTCAGCTTAAGGGAGTGAAACTAAGAAATAAAGACACTAAGAAGTTATCTAGCCGAACATGAAAGGCAGAATATTTGGGCTTGGAACTGAAGTATCTTCCAAGGCAGACCCCACTGCCTTACTTAAAACCAATCTTCCCTGGCACATAGCCTGTAAAACAGTTCTCACAGGTGTCCTAATACAGGAGAAAATGGAAATTTGCATTCATCTTAAGACCAGTGCTTCTCAAGGGCAGTGCTATGAAATGGCGTTTACCTTGTTTTTCTATACATGCTTCATTTTGATAGGAAAACAGTGAGCCTGCATAGCACCATAATATAGGTTGAAATGGTTCAAATTGCAACTTGATCTTGGAATCACACTGTTCGATTGTATAAGTGTTCCAGTTGCTAGAATATAACTCTATTTGGCCATCAACTTTAGAAATAAAAGTAACAACCAAGAGGACTGAGAGATAAGGGTTTAAGAGGACTAGCCACACCAGGAGTCCATAGCCAATGAGCACCAGGGGAAAGCTACCCTCCCAGGAGCGTGGAAAAGCCGTGAGTGGGGTTAAGGGGAGCAACACTGCTTACCAAGACCCGCCCGGAACCTGCAGGATACAGGGCCTGAGGAGAACTCGGGGGCAGGAAACCTCTGAACCGTCAGGTTCCATCTGTGGGTGGAGACCTCTGCCTGGGGCACCAGGGGTCTGTGCCTGGGGACCTCAGCCTGGGCCACAGGGCTCCAGGAGACAGCAGGTATCCCAGGAGTGCTGACACACCTTTGAGCACAGGCAAAACCACCACTTCTGTTCAAACTCACTGGATCAAGAGGGACCCTTGCAGAGCCATCAGGACATAGGAACTAAGGGACAGCTGGGGACAAGATCCTTCTTGTTTCTGTCTGCACCCCAGAGCTGACCCTGTGCCACAGCTCTCCAAACCCAAACACCTCTCAGAGAGAGCTAGTCTTAAAGGAGTATTGACACAGAGGCCTGCAGGAGGGGCAAGCCACAACCAGACAGAGTAAGATCAGCTAACATCAGAGTTGACAAGATGGCAAAAGGCAAGGGGAAGAACAAAAGAAACAGAAACCAAGGCTACTTGGCATCATCAGAACCCAGCTCTCCCACCACAGCAAGCCCTGGATACCCCAACACACCAGAAAAGCAAGATTCAGATTTAAAATCATTTCTCATGATGATGATAGAAGACTTTAAGAAAGAAAGAAATAACACCCTTAAAGAAATACAAGAGAACAGAGATAAACAACTGGAAGCCATTAAAGAGGAAACACAAAAATCCATTAAATAATTACAGGAAAACACAATCAAACAGGCAGAATTTCAAGAAAACACAATCAAACAGACAAAGGAAATACACAAAATTGTCCAGGAGCTAACATAGAAATAGAAACAATAAAGAAATCACAAAGGGAGACAATCACGGAGTTAGAAAACCTAGAAAAGAGATCAGGAACTATTGATGTAAGCATCACCAACAGAATACAAGAGATAGAAGAGAGAATCTCAGGAGCAGAAGATACCATAGATAACATCGACACAACAGTAAAAGAAAATGCAAAATGCAAAAAGCTTCTAACCCAAAAC
>CM052705.1:92474256-92530084 GCA_028551405.1 Uromys caudimaculatus | reverse complement strand
CTGGGCACATACTCAGAAGATGCTCCAACATGTAATAAAGACACATGCTCCTCCATGTTCATAGCAGCCATATTTATAACAGCCAAAAGTTGGAAACAACCCAGATGTCCCTCAGCAGAGGAATGGATACAGAAAATGTGGTACATTTACACAATGGAGTACTACTCAGCTATTAAAAACAATGATTTAATGAAATTTGCAGGCAAATGGATAGAACTTGAAAATATCTTCCTGAGCGAGGTAACTCAGTCACAAAAGAACGAACATGGTATGTACTCACTGATAAGTGGATATTAGCCAAAACCCAAGTTTCTCTTTACAGTAACTGCTGGACTGAGAGTGAGGTCCCAGATGGAGGAGTTGGAGAAGGGACTGAAGGAGCTGAGGGAGTCTGCAGCCCCATGGAGGGAACAACAGTGTCAACTGGCCTGACACCCCTGGTCGTCATAGAGGCTGGATCACCAACCAAAGAATACACATGGAGGGACCCATGGTTCGGACCACATATGTGGCAGAGGAGGGCCTTGTTGGCCATCAGGGGAAGGAGAGTCCCCAGTAAAGAGGAATGTCAAGGTGGGAATATGGCAGTGGGCGGGTGGGTGAGTGGGAGGTGAAATTCCCTCATAGAGGTGGGGAGCGAGAGGGGATAGGTGGTTTCCAAAGAGGAGACTTAGAAATGGGGAAACATTGGAAATGTCAATAAAGTATCAAAAAAAATTAGTGCTACCCTCTTTTCTTAAATAAAGTATCTGAGGCATAGAAAGCTTAAAAAAAAAAAGAGAGAGAGAGAACTAGCCACTCTTCCAGAATGCCTGGCATTTCAATTCTTAGCATCCTCATGGAGACTTGCAATCATCTGCAACTTCAGTCCCAGGGGATCCTATGTCCTCTTCTGGCCTTCTTGGGTATTGCCCAGTCATATGTACAGGCAAAACACCCATGTACATTTTTAAAAAATGTTAAATGACTATAGAAAACCAAACCATTGTAACTTTTGACATTTTAGAAAAGCACAACTACAAGGACAATAAAAGTATTATTGATTGCAGGGGATTTAGGCAATGGAAAGTTGGACAGAACATTCTCCCTTAGAAGATCAAGGCCAATATCTCTCTTCTGTTGGGAGACCCTCAGCTAGCTAGGCTCACAAATTATCATGGCACCGTTCAGGAAAGATCTTAGAAAGATAATGGATACAAATTCCAGTCACCTCTCTACTTACTGAACTTGTTGTCAAAAGCAAGCCAGTGACAGAGCAAAAGCTCTCTGCAGGCTTTACTGACATTGAAGATAGCGCAACAATTCAAATAGCATTTGTTGAGAGATCACCATGGAAATTTTACCTACACTGACGCACATTTTATGAACAGATTTCATTTATCACTAATAACACTCTGTGAGTCACCGGAAACACTAAGTCTATATATTTTTCCATATCTCCATATCTCACTAGGGCAACTGTAGTATACTTCTACATGGGCTTTTCACTCTTCTGACTTTCCATCCAAAACTGGGTGACCTACCCTTTGCATGAAATAAAGTCGCCAGAAGACTCACAAATGATGGCTCCCAACTTCCTCTCCTACCTACCCACTCTCACGGTCCACACTCCAGATCCCTTTGAGAATCCTGCAGTGTTTTTTTTTTTTTTTTTTTCTCTTAAATTTTATTCCTTTTAATTTGTTGTAATTTGAAAAAATTTAAACAACCTGAACTAAGTTTAGCTACACAGTCTTTGCACTAACCATCCTTCTGGGGTCAGCAATGTTACTCAGTTGACAGAATGCTTACATAGCGTGCTGAACTCACTTGCATCCACCACTCATACCATATAAACTGGGTATGGTACTGAATTCTTAAGAGCTCAGCATTGGGGAGATGGAGGTGAAGGGATCAGAAGTTCAAGGTCTTCTTCAGCTACTTACTGAGTTCAAGGCCACCTGAGCCCTCATCCCAGAAACAAACAACCCCTCCCCCCATTCTCTCTGCATAGCTTTCTATCATTTTTGTCTCAGTCCCCCTCACCATTTAATACAACATAAAGTGTTTCTCAATAATACTCCTTGCCTCTAACTTACTCCCTTCATCTCCCCAGAATGCAAAGTAAGGTTGCCTCATTCATCACTGTGTCTTCCATGAAAAGCACATGGTCGGGAAGTAGTGTTATGCTCAGGAAAAGTTTGCTGAATAGAAACAGAAAGATGTTTGTTCCCACAGCCATTTTGGAAAATAGGTATTCTATTCTCTTCAGATTTCTGGAGGCACAGGAGAGACATATTGTTAAAAGTCACTTGTTTACTAAATAATTACAGAGCGAGCATTCAATACCAGGCCCAACTACAGAGTCCAGCAGATGAATCAGGCTGTAAAGGAGCCTTGTTTACCAGGAGGAGTATTTGGAAATGTCTAGGGTTTAGACTGTTCTTATATCTGAATGAAACACAAAGGAATGTATCAAGTAGTTGTAGAAGTTAAAAAAATAGAGCAACTATGTAGTCACTGTTATCAATATGAAGGAAAATTCATTTCAGCTTTTTTTTTCCTTTTTGCTTTGAACATTGGCATAGTGATGGGTCCATAGGCAAACATGTGACCTGTGAATCCAACAGACCCCAGGGCATAATAATCTGTCAAAGAATAAGAGATAAATGATTGTCATAGTCATTAAAATCCTGAATCCTACTGCAGTTGTCTATGACAATAAATAACACAATTTAATTCTACTTCACTTTATTCATTAAAAGGGGTTCAAAGAAACATTTCTCCAGGTGGGATATGCACTAAAATCACAGCAGAAGATTTTATATTGATGCCTGGTCCACATATCAGATCAATTTGATCAATATTTTTAGAGAAGAACCAGAATCCTGTGATTTTCTCTGTTTTTGTAGCTCTATGAATGACTGCATTATTCAAGAAGGGCTGAGAGCCTTGGTGCATCATTTATGAATGCTACTCCTATCTAAGCATGCCTGGTTCCTGATTATCCATTAATCTCTTTGCTCAAATGTTCCCATTTGGTTCTTGATTTCTCTTCTCTCATGTTCCAATACAACTTATTAAACAATGGTTATTATTAAATGACCTACACAAATGAAGACGGTAGTGTCAATTGGCTTTTGTATATTTATTTATAGCTTTTTATAATCAGCTTTGGGAAATGTTTTAAACACAGAGTACTTTAAAGGGATACATTTTATGTTACCATGATGAAGTGACCAAGCAACACAATTCTTTCATTTTTTTGAAATTAGAGCTTTTTCATACAATATATTCTGATTATGGATTCCCTCCTTCCCAACTCTCCTCCTCCAGATTCTCCACTTCCCACGCACCCAAATCCACACCCTTTCTTTCTCTCTCATTAGAATACAAACAGGCAGCTAAAAATAAAAGAAGATAAAGAAAAATAAACCAAAATAGAACAAAACAAACAGAAAAATAAAAGAACCAGTGAAACAGATGCTGAAACACACACATTTGCACACCCAGAAAACCCATGAAAACAAAATCAGAAATGATATTATATAAGCAAAAGATATGTACAGTTAAAAAAATCAAATAAACCTAAAACAAAACATACATATAAAACACATCAAGCATTGTCACACACACACACACACACACACACACACACACACACACACACACACACACACTCCTCTAAAACACGACTGAGTTCTTTTTGTATTGGTCATCTTTTGCTAAGCATGGAACCTGCCCTGAAGAGTGGTTTGTTTTTCCAGAAAGACTTGATTGGAACAAAAAGTGATTATTCATTTGTGAGCTCTTATCAGTTGTAGCTAGCTTCTGGGTTATCGATAGGGCTTGTGTCCACTTCCCCTCTCAACACAGAGATGTCATTTGGTCCAGACCTGTGCATACTGCCTCTGTCTTTGTGAGTTCATATGTATATCAATTCTGTTATGTCTAGAAGGCCTTGTTTCTTTGGTGTCTTCCATTTCCACAATTCTGAATGAAATATAAAGTCAGGGCAATGATTATTTTGAGATGGTAGAGAACTATATTTTAATATGCAGGAATCATATTTTTCATAAAAAGATGAAAACCTTTCATTATCGTTTTGTAATGTGGTCTAGCCTCTTTCCTATAAAGAACTGGAGTGTGTTATCTTCTCTTTCCTTAACCTCGTAGGCCTGAGTCAATAATGGGCAACCACTGAAAAGTGGCATGCTGGGAGTTGGGTCAGAGTTCTACAGTTCCTCTCTCTCAGAGTTGCACCCACTATGCACAGAAAAACTGAGCCACCAAAAGATGCACAGCTGCTCTCAGCTAAGCTCAGCTTTCAAATCATCCCAACCTGTGTTCCAGTTGTTGAATAAAGAGGTCCCTGGGCAATTCAAGTCTGATTACCCTAAGCTCTTCAAGGCTTCATAATTGAGTTTCTATAAATAGGAAAACAAAGACAACCCAACCCTGTTATACCCTGCCCAAACACCTAACCCACAGAATCCATGATACTATAAAAGCTCTTTAATTTAAGGCAATGAATGGGACTGGTTATCTACCTAGTGCTCAAATACCAGAATCATTTATCCTAGGAAAAACACAGACCTCAGATTCATTCTTTCAATGTTTCTTTTTTCTTTTTTATGACTTTGTTGTTTAAGTGCAGTCATTACCCTCCTCCTGGTCTGCCCTCCCACAGTGCCTCATCCCATTCCTCCTCCACCCTGTCTCCAAGAGAATGTCCCCACCCCTCTACCCCCTGTGTCCCCTCCAGGCTTAATTGGGCTTGTGAGGAACCATCAAATGTGCCATCTTTTTTCATGTGCCTATGGAATCCTTCTCAGCTGACTACAGATGCTCCTCACTGCTACCTTTTCTATGTGCTGGTAGATGGGAGAACTGAAACCTCATCAGGGAAATGAGCTGACTACTTTCCTAACCAGAATGGTTTTTCCTTTATTTAACCATCACGCCACCTTACCCTCCAAAAAACCCCAGATGTTCTAACAGAGCCCTCCACAGTGTATGTTTAGTTATATATACACAAAGTTCAGCCATATTGCTTTTATTTTATGATTTTTATGAAATTAAGTGACTTAGAAAGAAATGAAAACACATCTTGATGACTGAATCCTTAAATCCAAAGATTGTTTTTCCAGGACTGAACATGCTATACAGATGCACTAGCACATTACTCATGATAAAGATTTCTGCCCTAGAACCGGTGCTATCATATGGAAACAAAAGATCTGAGAAAGCACTGCGAAACACCAGAACACTGTCCCATTGGTTCTGATGATACCATTGCAAGTATTTCTGTGTAAGCAATCACTTTGTTTCTTCACTGATTCTTTGCCATGACATTATCAATATCTTACACTGAAACAAATTGCAAGCCCAGTGTGATGATGCAAGCCAGTAATCATAGCTCTTTCAGGAAAACGCAGGATAACTGGTTCAAGGTCAGCATTGACTGTATAACAAGTTCATTGTCAGCCAGGGTTACATGACATTGTCTCATAGGATACAATTTCAATCTAGGGGTGGTTGAATGTGCTTTTAATATCAGCATGAGTTCGAGACCAGTCTGAACTGCACAGTGAATAGCATACCATCCTAGGTAACATAGTTAGATTCTATCTAAATAAACTAATAAATGAATAAAGAAATTGTATTATAGTTTTACTATACTATGTTCTGACTTTATAAACTCATGTTAATCCTATGAATGTGATCAATTGAACCAACTTATAGGAAAACAGCTTTATAATGCACACAAAAAGGAATCTAGGCTGCATCCACTCCTTGGGAAAGCCCACCAACAGAAGGTGCAACCAGCATACCCAATTTTCATCTCCTTTTCTGATAAAATTATGGTTTTCATTTTGTTTATTTTGCTTTTTAAGACTAGGGGAAGAATAATGGGAGGGAGGGAAAAGGTAAGATATTTGTGAGATGATGTTTTTGTGTTTTTACAGAGTCATACTTTCTGGTAGTTATTGTAAAATTGCACCTCCAAACTGAAAAGAAATATGTATAATTTTCACAAGAACTAAGAAGGCAATTTACTCAAACAACAAGCTAACTTTGTAAACTAACCTGTAAATATGCAATAAAAAGAACACAGCCCAGTTCTTTCCAAAACATAGTCTATGACCATTAGTCCTTCAAGTTGCTCCTAAAACCAGCATTCCATGGTCAAATGAATATGAATTCATGCTTCATGTCTTTCTTAGTGATTCACATGAGATTTGTCTGTATGTATATATAAATATACATGCCTGTGCATGCGTAAGTGTGAATGTAGGGATGCCCCTGTGGAAATAAGAGAATACTACCTGAGTGGTATTTTCTCCACCTTCTACATTGTTTGAGACAGAGTCTCTTCTTAGTTGTTTAACCATGACATACAGAAGATTAGTTATCCTGAAAGGTTCTCGGGACATTTTTGTCTCTTTTCATGGAAGTGCTAGGATGAAAGATGTCTGCTACCATGCCTAGCTGTTAAGTAGATCCTGGGGATTTGAACTCAGGCCTCCACACTTGCACACCAAGCGTTTCACCCACTAAGCCATCTTTCCTATGCCATCACATGACTATTTTACTTATTTGTTTTGAAGGTTTATTTATTTTCTATTCTACATGTATAAGTATTTTGCCAGCATGTACATTGTCTATGCACCATAGATATGCTAAGCCCATGAATGTCACAATATGGTACTGAATCCCTTGGAACTAGAATTACAGACAGTTGTGAGCCACCATGTGGGTAGTAGGAAATGAACCTGGCTATTCTGAAAAAGTATCAAGTACTCTTAACCACTAAACGATTTCTCCAGCCTCCTTCCTTAATAATTTTTAAGGGTTTTAAAGATGTAGAGAAGTGGAATAGGAGAATGATACAGTAAGCTTTGTTCTATCCATTTTCCTACACCCATTTTAATGCAGATGTACAGTGTGTGTGTGTGTGTGTGTGTGTGTGTATGTGTGTGTGTGTGTGTGTGTGTGTGCTCATACATCTTCCTTTCTTTGAGGCAAATACAGAAAGACAGGTAAACTGTCTATTATAACCATATAGTGAAAATAACTGATTTAACTTAAAATAACATGCATCAAGGAGAGTTATGAATATGCCTTATTTCTGAAAGGGACTTCTCTGGAGCAAATGAAAACAGAAAAGAAGAAGGCAGCCGTCAAGACATTTTTCAGATCCTTCATGTCTCTGTTTGTTTAACACCTCATCCATCTTCTCTGTCCTTCTTTCCAGCCCAGGCAAGTTAGCAAGCTAACCTAATACTAGATTAACCTACGAATACCAAGGATCAGAGGCCAGAACACTGTACTGAGAAGACATTGGTACTTCATTTGTACAGAGGAATAAATCATTTCGCTGGCTCTTTCCAAAGAATCCTAGAAAGAAAATCATGGGCAGGAGAACATTCCTTTAGATAGTTTTAAAAGGTGGCAAAAATGCCAAGAGAATGAACTCTGGCAAGTGACACTGCCTTCTAAGCAGGATGGTACTCTTAGCCTCTGTCCACTGCCGTATCGACTCTGTCCATGGTGCTGGCGGCGGCTGACTCACAGGAGTAACAGACAGCAACAGGCCAACTTGTGAAGTGTCTTCCCTTTGCCACATATTCCTGACAGGCAAAGGAAATCACCCTTTTGGGCAAGGCTGGGAAAAATAGATTAAAGGGAAAGGAAAATACCAAACCCAACACCTACAGAAATAAAATAAAGCAAAAATATGTTTCTGGCCAAGTCCAGCCTCAAGTGTTCTGAAACTTTAATGTCTAGAGAATTTAACGACAGCATAACATCAGTGAAATGGTGAGGTTGTGTTTTCAGCTGCGGATATCCTTAAAGGGAAGTACGTAGGTCTGTGTGATGATGATAGATTTCACAAGAACCATTTTTTCAGGATTGGTGTTTGCATTTGAAGGTGATTTAAAGTCAAATGTCTAGAACTCCTCCAGCAACGCCTTTGGAATTTATGAAAAAAAAGTCTAAGTCTTAGTAAAGTAGGATTTTGGAGTCAGCATGACATGATGCTTGTCAGGGTAAGCTTTAGCTAGAGATGGAACTGCAGGTCAAACCTGAACCCTACTGGGGAAAAGTTATACAAATTTGGACAAAGAATTCAGTGTCTGAGATAGCAGGAATAACCCCACTTTCCTCACCATGCTGTAGAACAATCACTGTAATTAAATACTTTTAATACCAGATGTTCTATTAAGAGTGAATTAATCCAAACTATAAAAATCACAATGGTGATGATTGATAACAAATAAAGATCTGATGACGATGATGATGACAACGACGACGACGATGATGATGATGATCTGGTGCTATTTCTGATTTGCTTGATGTTTTACATGAAAACTAACTTAGCGTTAAGCTGTGATGACAAGAGTGACTAACAAAGTTTTGAATTTAAATTGTTTCTACTTAGGGCATTCTTGTGTAGATCTCCTCTTCACTTTGCCAGTGTCTCTATGGCAATGCCCTTTAGCTCAAAAAAAATCCCAAATTTAAAAATCAACATTAACAACTATTGAAAAACAAATGCTATTTGATAAGTGGGTTGAATTGAGCAGCAACATCCAGACCCAGCATGCAATAGGTTTCCAACTTAATGAGCTATTAAAAGGTATAGCATACTTAAAAGGTGTGCTTTTCCAATAACAATAGGAATTAAATTATCTAACAGTTTATTCACTATTCTCCTGGCATTACTAGTTTCCCGAATCGAGAACTATCCTCTAACCTTTGAGGCATAGAAAAAGCCAATATGGGCATAACCCACAATGCCTAGGGAGGTCTCTGTCTTAGAGTTACTATTGCTGTGATGAAGCATCATGACCAAAGCAACTTGGGAAGGGAAGATTTTACTTGGCTCACATGTGGAAGTCAGGACAAGAACTCAAACATAGAGTGAACTCCAGGGCTGGAGTAGATGCAGAGCCCATGAAAGAGTGCCCCTTCCCGGTTTGCTCTCTATGGCTTAAGAAGTCTGCTTTCTCATAGAATCCAGGACCAGCAGCTCCTAGGTTTGCCTATAGCCAGATCATATGGAGGCATTTTTCTCAACTGAGGCTCCCTCTTCTCAAATGACTCTAGCTTGTGTCAAGTTGACATAAAACTAGCCAGCCCAGTCTCCATTGAGAAGGCTGTTCAGGGAGCAGAATATGATGCCACCTGCCAAAGAGCTGCCAGAAGGAAGCAAGCAGCAAAGGAAAAAGCAATGCTGTGTGTGGCTCTGGACCAAGTCTCAGCTGTGTCGTGTTTTGAGGATGATACAGGAAGCAGTGCTTTCTAAGGAGACAACTAGAAAGGAACCTGGACATGTGCCTTTTATTTCTTTCCCTGTGCTTAATATCTCCACCTGTGCTCGAGGGAGAAAACAGGAGGGCAGTACCCAGGGAGCCTCTCTTCAATATCTACCTAACAGCTGCTAGTTTTCACAGAGCCACTGGCGGCAACTCCCAAGAAGTCCTGAGCAATCTGGAATTGACGGTGAGTTAAAACACAAAACCAGACATATTTCAACATTTGTCTTTACATGGAAAGACCATAGAGCCAGATACTAAACAAATCCATTCTTCATATGGCAAAATGTTGAAGCCAGGGATTTTGGACAGGCCCCTCTTTGCTTTTATAATATGCTTCTTAGCTGGAAGCTACCTGTATTGATAAGATATGGGCAGCTTGAGTTTATTTTTCTCCTTGAAACTCAGAATTTCTCATAAAATCTATCCCTTCCCAAGATAGTTGTATGTGTTTGATAAAGTGTGTGTTGGAAAAGAGAGGAGTAAAGCAGAAAGTGAAACAAAGAAAGACTAAAGGCAAGCAAGTCTGGGGAGAATAACCAGTGTACCATGCCAGGAGAGAAAGCAGCAGCTAAAGTGATCACTTCTCTTTATCACACAATATCTGCACCTGATGGGAGCCCTTGTAATACAATTTGTTTTCTGTGTATCTTTTTACTCACATATTAATGCTACAAATCTTACTTGTGAGTGGGAGAAGGTGGCAAGCATGGGCCGCACAGGGCCATGCTGGAGCCAACTAACACTACTTCCTAAGAGTTGTTTGATTGTACATACTGCTTCCCAACTGGTGCCATAGTAGTAGCTCAAAATTAGTGTCAAAGAGAGAATTTATGTCACAGAAATCAGCAAATATCTCAAAGCAAGCTTTCCCTGCAGAAAGATAATGATTAAATAAACTAGCAGCCCACTGGACGCTAAGAGCCTACTAAACTAACACACCAGTCATGACTGAGCATCTACTGTGCACTAAACACTTTGCAGGTGTTTCACCCTAATGACTGTCCTTAAGAATGAGATTAGCACTCATTCTTTATAATTGCCATATAGGAAAATCACAAAGCTTTAACTAGGGCATATTTTGAATCTAAACTCCACTGTCATTATCACTACAGGATACCATCATCTGAAGTTACTGGATTATGGAAACTGGAGGAAAAAAAAATGCTGTCATAGGCAATCTTGGCATCAACATGTTAATTGGCAGCTAACGTTGACACTAAAATAGAAAGATGTGTCATGGATATTTGAAGACTCTTGGGATGGGGTACTCATTTAGGAATATGCTTCAGGAATCTGGATACTCTACCTTCATACACACTCTACATAGCACTCAAATAAAGACACAAGAGGCATCTTTAGTAAATCTATTAATAGCAAAAACCTTGGAGGGGGTACAACACAAATTTGTCTACTATATACATTTGAGTAAACTATCAAATATCCTTTATAGAATAAGCAATTGTAATGTATCCGATTAATCAATACAAATATTATCTATAGTAGATAAGAGAGTGAATAATATTAATCTCAAAGAAAAACTGCCTTTTAGATAAGCTAGAAGGCTGACCCCAGTTCCTCAGTCTTTCTGTAGAAAGACCGACTCCCATCAGAGGAATGAGAAGAAAGACTGCCATTCATTGGGTAGAGAAGTCAAGCTAGTAAAAGCTAAGTCATATCCCTAAAACCACTTGAGGGTGGGGCAAAAGGTTTTTGTTGTGGAGAGAGGTGAGCTATAAAGGTTTTAGAACTAAGCTCAAATCCTGGCTTGGTTGGTTACTAACCACATAATCTCAGGCAGTTCTCAAAGGTTTTCTCCTGTGCTAAGTGACCATGATAACAGTACCCATGTCAACAAGTTTTTGTATTAAGAAAACGAGTTATACTGGAAGTGCTGAATCAGTGCTTAGCAAAGGGTCACTGCTAAACAATTATTCATGTTTGCCATGCTATTACAGAATTTCTGTTGACAGTTAAAAAAAAGAAGCTTCATCAACTTCAGTAGCTTGTGGTTTTTGTGTTTGCTTAATTTCCCACTGGGACACAGTGCCAAACTCTTGATAGGCTTATAACAAATGCTTACTGCTATAACAGTACTCGCTGTTCTTCAGTAGCTTTGTTAAACCGGAAGAATAAAGGATGACACAGATTCTAGAAAAGGGACATGGTTTATCAATTGCAGAGCTTAGAGCATTTCTTCATACATTAAAAGAAAGAAAATATCATCCTTCAAATGATCAGTTTTGATCAGTAGGCTTTGATTTCATGTATTAGTACATTTTGGTTAATGCTTTCTTTCAAATACAAGTAGAGATGGCATGTAGTACTCATCACTGAGAAGAAGAGATAAATTTCATGGCCAGGTGACAGAAGAGTTTTCCACTCCCAGAAATTGCCCTGATAATGAAAATGATCTTTAGGAAGATAATGATAAAGACTGAGCACTAAACCTTAGTGCTACTTATCTTCTCTTGGTGCACATGTTTTACTATTACTACTACTGCTCCCAGTAGTAGTAATAATACCAGTACTATTGTTATAGTACTATTACTATTACTATAGTACCAGTATTACTAGTACCAGTAGTAGTAGTAGTAGTAGTAGTAGTAGTAGTAGTAGTAGTAGTAGTAACAGTAGTAGTAGTAGTAGTAGTAGTAGTAGTAGTAGTAGTAGTAGTGGTAGTGGTAGTGGTAGTGGTAGTGGTAGTGGTAGTGGTAGTAGTAGGAGTTTAAATTTGCTATGAGCCTAGTAGTTTTGGTTAATATGCTCATAATGCAATGGAGACATCAAGAATTGTTGCTAAAGAACCCATGATAATTTCATTCTAGCATTTCTAAAGCAAAATTGACTCCAAGATTGCTCACTGATACAAACTGATGTCTTCAATAAAATTCTGCCCAAAACCTAGGAACTGTTGTTGAACCAGTTGTAGCTATTATTTTAGACAGAAACTCCCATGTAGATAGGACACTATTTTCAATATTATTTCGCTCAAAGAATAGAAGATTGATTGTGAAAAGTCATTTGTGATAACTAATTCAAAAATATGAAGACCTATTTATTGGGAGATAGTTACTATATGTTTGTCATGTCCCTTGAGAATAAACAAAGGAAAGTCAGAAAAATATACCTTAAATGAGAGCAATGTATAATTAATTGATAAAGACCTCTTGGGGTAACAAATGACACAGATTATTGGGCCACATTATCAGGAGACAGTGTGAATCCTTGTTATCTATGAGTTGTAGCTTTGAGTACAGTGTTTTCCAATTTGTTTCATTACCTGTCTTCTATTTGTATAATAAGAAAGCTAACTAACTCACTCCTTCGCAGTGTTGTAACTCTACAGATAAATATATCATCTCTGCAAAAAATACATTTCACATCTTTTGTTCCTCCTCACACATGCTCTGCTTTCTTCTCTAGTCTCAACATGACTGCCAGCACCTCCTTGGCTTCTGTGACACCCGCTGTTCTTTACAGTGTCTTAGTCCTCCACTTCTGCTAATTTTCCCTTCTGCTAGCTATCAAGTACTAGGTGCTTATAATAGAAATTCCAAACTATAAACACTATTATTTATTTGGAAAATAACATCCTTTTATGTGCACTGAACTATTGTCTTTAAGTGGATAATGTATGGGTCACAATGTCATCTGAGTAGTCACACTTAAACTCTTGTTCAGACTATCACATGGACTACTGGTAGTTCCAACTAGTGTTCTCATAGTCATCCAAACTTCAGAGTTATTGCCTTCATCTCTTCCTACTGGCTTAAAAAATTATGAATATGCCCATTATTTTGATGTGCCAGCCTTCAAAATGTACCTGTTTTGCCCTTCTCTGGATTTAGGCAACTCGTTCACCAGTTAGTCACTTATCAATTCATGCTTCCACATTTTGCTCTCATGTTGTCAAGCATTTGCCAGTCTATGCTGAATTTTATGCTTTCAATTGAGCTTCCAAGATCTTTCACAAACAGGCTTCCAGTCAAGTATCACGCTTACCTGTTATTGAAATCATTCTATGTGGACCAAATGGGCATACTCTTATGGCCTGCCTTTGACCCTTTGTTTAAACTCAGTCCCAGCTTTCAGTTGCCCATTTGTATTTCATACAGTAGTATTCAAAATTTGTTTTCTGACTATTTACTTGAATCACCACAGTAATTAGCAGTTGTATTTTTTATCCAGTCTTCTATTAATTTTCCTAAAAGATATCACCTTAAACTATCCCTTGACCATATGGATTTTTAAAGATTTTCAAATAATTACAGATTATTACTGCATTATACCATTGTGTCTTATTTAAAGAGCAGTGTAAATAAATATTGATCATAGTTAATTTTTCTTATCTTTAATTTTGAGTGCTGCTTCTTTATCTGTCTTCGGGACAGACACAAATAAAATCCAGCACACTTAGCTGTTTATCCACACCAGATTAGAAGCACTCAATCATATGCCTCAAAGGTCCATTTATCTAGTGATATAAAATATAAAAGAATGAGAAGAGAAGGAAGAAGTAGACAGAAAATGGAAATGAAAAAGAAGAAAAAAGAAAATGTAGTCCCTATATTTTGCTTCATTTAAATTTGACAACTCAGAAATTATCCATGGCCCATCTCACAGTTTAAGTCTAATTTTGGAGAATCAGTCAAGAAGGTTAGAACTCACATTGGTTACTCTCTGGGAACTCTTCCTCAGTTTTATACTTTCTAAGTAATACAGCTAACACATTCATTGATTTAATGAAACAAGCCCCGCCTCACTCCACTTATCTATTTGAATGGAGTCAACTGACATTCAGTTTCTATGCACCATATTTGGATTACCTCCGATTAATTCTAAGGGTACTGCCTCTTTAGCTGACTTAACTCAAGCTTTAAATTTCTCTTTCTTTAGCAGTGAATAAAAATCATCACTTGTCTTTCAGCCATGACTTTGTTGTCTACTGAAGCAAATTATATCATTCTCACTAAATCTATCAAATCCAAATACTAAAAATAAATCCCTCCTGCTGGTATAAACAAATTCATCTTTAATACACAGAACATCCTAACAGATTGTCCTGGACTGTTCACTAGACTGTATGTTCTGACACTTGTTGGTGTATTTACAGAGTTTCTACTAAAAAAAGAATTGATCAAGGGAAAACAACCAAGTTCAGAATGTTTTACATCTACATTACATACTGTCAAAATAACTTTTAAATATATGTGAAACAGAGTATTTGCAATTCAAAGCAAAAATCCATAAGGGGGAAATAAAGAATGCCATATAAATCATGTTAGAATGAAGTTATTTGGATCATCCATATTCTACCATACTCACTGAGAATTTCATGGCCAGGTGACAGAAGAGTTTTCCACTCCCAGAAATTGCCCTGATAATGAAAATGATCTTTAGGAAGATAATGATAAAGACTGAGCACTAAACCTTAGTGGGAAATGGGATCATTCAATAAAAGATGACAAATGACCTTCTGATTTTAGTATAACCATTCTGAGATTCTAATAAGGACACTATGACCAAATAATTAATGTGTATTTATTAAGAACCTACTATGCAAATGATACACTCTCTACTTCTCAGGGAACATGGAGGAAGCACTGAATTTTTTATTTTATTTTTTATTTATTTTTTTTGTCTCTTAGGAAGTATTTTTCTTAGACACTGTTCTGTTGCTGTGAAGAGATACTATGATGACAGTGTCTCTTAATAAAATAAAGCATTTAATTTGGGGCTTGCTTACAACCCGATCCACAAGCAGAGCGAAAGACATGGGGCCTATCATGATTTTTGGAACCTCAAAGACTACCCCAAGTAACATCCTTCCTCCAACAAGACCACACCTACTTAAATGAGGTTACATCTTCTAATTCTCCCAATTCTTTAAATAGTCTCAGTCCCTGGTAATTAAGCATTCAATATATGAGCCTATGGGGGTCATTCTTATTCACACAACCATGTTCCTTCTTGCCCCCAAAGGCTTGTAGCCATATCATAATGTAAAAATGCATTCACTTTAATAGTCCCCATAGTCTATTACAGTCTCAACATGTTTAAAAATTTAAAGTTCAAAGTCTCTTCTGAGAATCATGGCAATTTCATAACTGTAACCCTCTACAATGTCAAAATCAAAAAGCAGATCACAACTGCATGCTGGAAATATACAATGGCACAGAATATATACTACCATTCCAAAATGGAAAAATTAAAATGGAGCACAGTAACAAAATACTAGACCAAAGCAAGACCAAAATGTAGCCAGGCAAACTCTACATTCTACATCTCTATGTCATATATCATAGGACTCTTCATATCTCTGACTATTTTCTGCTTTATTGACTACAACATACTTCTCTTTTTTGGACTGGTTCCATACCCAGTAAGCAGCTTCCCTTTGTAGATACACCATGTCTCTGGAATCTTCAACATCTTAGATTCTTTAATATAGTTAAGATTTCATCTTCACAACTTCATGAAATGGCTTCTATGAGCCTCGATGCAGGGGTATGCCTGACACATGCCAGGCCTCAACAGAAGATTCCACAAGCCCTTTCTTGAATTCATGACTCTAAAAACAAAGCCACTTGGCTAAAGTTGTCAAGTACTGATACTTGATAGGGCTTGGCCCCCCTCTTCCACTTATATTGCACGAGCTTTCTGTTGTTGATGGTTCTATTCTCCGCTTAAACTTTTCTTCAATTCTATTTCACATGTTGGAAGATTATCCTTGTATGGTTTTAGCCTGAGGTGAACACTCCCTGCTTTAGTGTCTTTTGTATAAGGCTTTGGTTTAAATTTTTAATCTCCTTAAGCACTGAACCTAGATCCATTACACTTTCTTGTTCTCCTTTTCCCCCCAAACTGTATATTTTGAATTTCTTTGTTCAGCTTGCTCCTTTTCATTATAGATATCTATAAGAGTGATTACTAACAACCATACAAGAGAGTCAGTACTAGACTGTCTTGAAATCTCCTCTGTCAAGGTCATTGATCTAAAACTCTATTATCATACAGATTTTAGAACAATGGTGAAAAGCAGCTGAATATTTGTTGTCAAAATATGAGAATGTTCTTTAGGTCACTTACAAATGATTGTCCTCTATGACCTCTTGGGCTGTGCCCCTAAAGTTCATATCATTATCAGCACCACTCCATGTTCCTGCTAGGATGGTACAGTAAGCCTTGCTTAACGTGTTTACTCTCTTTCCTAGTCCAGATTCCAAAGTCCACATTCTTCCAACAAGCAGCATGGTCAGATCTGTCACAAAAAAACTCTAGTCCCTGGTACTGTCTTAGTCACTGTTCTATTGTTCTGGAGACACACCATGACTAAAGCAACTCTTATAAAAGAAAGAATTTAACTGGGGGCTTGCTTACAGTTTCAGAGGCTTAGTTCATTATTATCATGTCAGGGACTATGGCAGCAGGCAGGTATGTTCCTGGAGACATGGCTGAGAGCTATATTCTGATCCCCAAGCAGAGAGAGAGAGAGACAGACAGAGACAGACAGAGAGAGAGGAGGGGAGTAGAGAAAGGGGGAGAGAGAGAGACTGAGCATGTCATGGACCTGTGAAACCTCAAAGGCGTGGCACATTTCCTCCACCAAGGTCACACCTACTCCAGGGACACCACACCTCTTCACCCTTTCAAACAGTTCCATTCCTTGGTGACTAAGCATTCAAATAGATGATCCCTTAGGGACCATTGTTATTCAAAACACCACAGAATTAAACAGCCTAATGTGGGGCTATAAAGCAATGCAAAGAGAAACCAACAGAAGAATGCAAAGCTCTATAGATTAACAACAGAAATGGTGAGTGGAGAAATCAAACTTGTTATTAATAGCAATATTTGTCAACTTTATCAATAAGCCTTGGAGAGTAGGGGAACAGAGATGGAGCCTCGGGCACTGATCCAGCTTAAACCAGTGTTCAGGAGAAATGAGAGGACAATTTTACTGGGAGCAGAGCCTTAAAGCATAGACAAGAATACAGATTGAGAATTGTGGGATCTTGAGGGGCCATCCCCAGTAAAATAGAAAACTATGTGAAAGAGAAATACTAATGTTGATAGACCTATTTCTGATAGACTTGAAATACAGAATGGAATTAGGTTAAAGCATTATCCTAAGTTAAAGACTGGTTCGGGCACTGGTTATGGTGTCATCAACAGCAAGGAAAATGAGTATCCAGTTAATGGAAACAAACTGAGGGATTTCCAGTAAAACATGGAAATACAGAAAAATGGAAGTCTCAGCTATAGCAACACAATTGACAAAGACAAGAAAGTGCTCTAACAAGCCATCCACAGTCTTCTCATCAAGAATCAAATGCAAGGGATTTTAATTATCACTTAATGCAGAATCCTGCTCTGTGTAGCAGTGAATGAGAACTATCTCTTCATTATCACTGCTTTTAGCAAAATCAACAAGCTCAGATAACATGTCACTAACATGGCATAGCATAATCTTTGTCTCCTGCATACCCTGATTTTCTTTCTTTCTAGATGCTTATAACAGGTCTAGGGTCACCTTTTCCTACGAGCACCTCACTCACTGACTTACATGTTTCTACATCACTTTCACCAGGATGTTGCCTTGAGACCCTACAATATAAATCTTACTGCTGTAGTAAATGCATATGAGTTGTGCCTCAGGGTTAATATTACCATATAAGCATATGTGCCAGAAAACATTAAAGAGTAATACTCAAACTCCAAGAAACATGTCTGTGCTAGCTTCTCAGAAAAGGAGGAGAGAAGATAGAAGATATGAAGTTCCCCACTAGAAAATGCCCCTATTACTTGAACACTGGGCCCATGACTGAGCTCGCCTGAAAGACTCACATGTCATATTATGCCTCGAGACAATAACTGAGCCGTCATTGTCCTACAGATCCATGGAAACTAAATGTTAAATGTCTAATACTGCTGAGATTACTGGACCTATTTGTACACAGCAGGTTGTGTATGTATGTAACTAAATTAAATCAATAACATGCAGAGCCTAGTATGAATTTCACAAGATATTTCCGTATTCTTACGGTGTATTTCTCTTTTTGTAGAAAATAGTATAAGCAAAGAAGATCCAAATAAAACTCTAAAAAACACCGATAAAAAAAAAGCTATCATAACACATTGAGGCCAATTTTATCTATTTATAAGGTAGACAATTCTTTGACGACCACAGATACATATGAGCTCGGCCATTAAATCATTTCATTCAGCTGCAACAATCTGCCAATAGCTCCTTCACATTGTCCTTCTTCAGATGGTTAGAGTAATATGTCCAGGCACTGTGACACCCTTTCTCAGAGGTTTCCTAAAAAACCCAATTTGAGGTGACCTTTTAAATTTTTTTTTAAATTTTCTGTTACCTAGAGGACATACTTTCAATTAATGTTCTTTGTAGTATATCCATTAAAGGAATTTGTAGGAGGATATAGGTGAGTGAGTCGTGTTATAGCATTGATTCTACCTAAGACCATTTCTGCTTCCATGGAATCTACTGGCAATGGGAAATCTTAACTCAGAGGGTGTGCCTGTCTAATTGCAGAGCTTCGGACTCTGTGATGGGTGTGGAAAAGTTTCCTTAATGTCAGTTAAATAGTACATTGACTCTTCAACAGATCATACAATGGGAAAAGAAATTTGTGAATAATTCTGTAAAAGAGAATCTTTGCCTAATCATGAATTTCCCTATAGACATTTAGGGAAAACACAACTGGAGAAAGAACAGAGAGCCAAAATGTGCTGGCATATGTTCTTTTGGGTAAGTGAATATCTAAGCCTTAGAATACAATCAAAACCATCTATTCCTAGAACTCCTGCCAATGTACCTGGAGGCTTCTTATGATGGGGAGTCCCAGGTCATTGAATGAAGCAAAAGACAGAGATGAGAACCTTTTCTTTCTGGCTAGTTTCTGCTTTTCCCCAAAGGCCTCCTGACATGAGGAGATAGATGGTGCCCATTGCTGGGGGTCATGAGGTCCACCCCTTGATACCTAGCCTTTGGGGTCACATTTGTCATCTGAGTACTTTCCTCTTGGTTGAACGGCTCATCATGGGACCTGGCTTGAATGCTCCCAGGATAAGGAGTCAGGAATTCAGGACAGCAGACATCACTCTTCATCATTCAGGCAGGAAAGGGGAAAACGAAGGAAAGGGGAGGGAAATTGGAGCCCTCTATGACTGAGTATTGATTAATTACCAGGCTTGACAGTGATGAGTGTGGTAGCTAAAAGCAGGAGGGGAAAGAAGTTGGGAGGAAGAAAATTATGGAAGAGTAGGGAACAGAGACAGCCACTTTAGAGTCTCTTCTTACAGAGAAAACAAATGTACCTTAAATTAGGTAGAACAAATTCATGTATGTTCCGAGTAACAAACCAATAAACCAAATAAATACGTGACTAAAAATTGGTTACTCAGATGCCTTACAAATAGAATATGAGAAGTTGGGAACTACAAATAATACACAGACCTCAGGGTCTGTGCCTCCAGGGAGGCCCAGCACAGCTATGAGAATTGGGTGGGTTTGGGTGGGGGTCTGGAAACGATAATCTCTGAAAACCAATAAAAACTAAAGCTAAACTCATGCATATATTACACCATGTCCTGAGCAGGCATTGTCTATATTGACAAGCAGCCATTGTAGCAAGCACACAGCTACCAAGATCTCACAGGCTGCCTGCCTATCTCACCTCCACAGTAAAACTGCATGATTCCTGGTGTCTTTGTGGGAGTCTTCAAAGGAGTCTCTTTGCTGTTTCCTTCCTGTCTCCTGCAGCACCTGCAAGTCACCCTCCCGCTACCTTCTGGTTTGTTAGAAATTCCCAGAAGTCGAATCCTTCACACTGGAGAATCCTGTCCGTGGGATGACTCAGTGAAACACAAAATATGTTCACTTGAAAGTTCCTAGAGCAAAAACGACCGTTTTGCAATTGAGCCCAAGGCTACATGGTGCTTTCTTTCTGGAAACATAGAGAGTGAAAAGATAGTTTGGGTAATTTTGAGTGTCACAGTAAAAGTATAGGCATGCCGTCATCTAAGACAGCAGTTCTCAACCTTTGAGTCATAACTCTTGGTGAGTCTCATGACCCTTTCGTAAGGGTTGCATATAAGATATCCTGCATGTCTGATACTTAAAATCTGATTCATAACAGTAGCAAAATTACAGTTATGAAGTAGCAATAAAAATAATTTTATGAATGGAGTCACCACAACGTGAGGAACTGTATTAATATGTCACAGCATTAGGAAGGTTGATAACTACTGATCTAAGAGACTCTTAGCAAAAACTGGAAGGAACCCAAAGTAAGAGGAACAGGATTCCTGGACAAATAAAACAACAGGGTTCAGGTTATCCATGGACCCAGAAATCTCAAAGAATTACTATTGTTATTAACGTATTCCCTGAACATTGTAATAATCATTTTGAGTTATGATTTAGATATCATTGCTTAAGGGTTTGAAAACAGTTAAAACACGGCTGCTTTTAACTTCATAGGAGTTGGTTCATATACTGATGGGTTGTCCCCTCTGGACTGTATTGTGATTAACATCTGCATTCTGAAAAATGCAGCCCTAAAATTAGTTGACAGAGCATAATTAATTACAAATAAACAGGGTTCTCTTTAATAAGGAATCCTAGATGATCTCCGCCAAGGAATACACACTAGGAAAATAGGTACCCATTAGCATTATGATTCTGCCAACTCATATCGTTTCCATATCAGCAGGATTGATTTCTTACTTTAGCCAATAAGAACTTCAATTTCATTAGATTAATGATTGGTGGTTTTTTTTCCTTAAAAAAAAATGCATTCAGAACTAATAATTAATATGCTAAAAGTTTGTAAATTTGACAAACTAAAAGTTTGCCTATTAAGTTCAATATAAGCTTATTTGAAGTGCTTAACATTATAATTTGTACAAGAGTTAGTATAACAGCAGGAATATAAATGTAAATATGTTAGATTCTAAGATACTTTCTTCTCCTCTCTTTCTTAACTATATCCTTTGCTCTGTGGCATTGGTAATGTGCTACTAAAGGCCAGAATAATATTGTCTAATGATCTCTTCCCTGTGCAATTTAAAACCAAAGCCAGATTCAGTTAGTAAATATTTCTGTTTTGCCTTTAGTTTTCTTTTGAATTTACCTCCTTTGAACATTGCCATTCTTATTTATAGACCATGGTATATTTATATTATCACTATTCTTCTCAGAATCTAAACCTTTTCATGTATTTTCTTCATTCTTATTCTCTTCTATGACAAGGTCAAATTAAGTTTAACATTTAAGCTAATTCTACACAAGAATGGTTTGGGGTTTTTTTTCCTGTTACTGCTCTTAGTCTGCCTACTCCATTCTTGGCTCTGATAAGGTGCACAGAGTAAGTACTTACCAAGAATAGTCACAGACCCTCAGAGCTGACAGGAAGCTTGGAGATATCTGTGTAGTGATTCGAAGGACAGGGAGATGAAGTAACTTATCTTTTAGGCTCTGCTTACGAGATTAGGTGTTAGATAGCATTGTCTTGTTCCATATACCATGTTGTATGCCTACTAGAAACAATAGTTTTGCCATCTCCAAACAGTTCCTCACATGTTCAATACCCCACTGTAAATGTTCTACTTCAAGACTATATGTGCTCACTTCTTCCTGCCTGTTCATAGACAGAAAGAAATGATGAAGATATCTATGAACATGTATTTTCTTTTTCCCTTTTGTCAAACAACAGGCAAAACTCACACAAGTATCTAAAAGGGGCACTCACATTATTCTGAGAACTATTACTTTTTTTTTTAATTGGATGAGTATCTATGTGTGATGTGTGTTTGTGTGCTTATGCAGGTATAATTCCCCACACATGCATGTGCCAAGGCTGTGGGAAGATGTACTGTTCTCTGACTTTCCACTATGCCCTTTGGATGGGATCCCTTATGAGCCTGGAGCTCACGAGTTCAACTGGCCTACCTAGCTAGCAAGCCATATTTCCCCACTCTCTGCCTTGCATAATGCTAGGACTATAAATGTACATGCCCAGGTTTTTAAGCAGGACCTAAACTCAGGTCCTTATGCTTAAATATCAAGAGCTCTTATCCTCTGAGCCATGTATGTTTTACAGAATGTGAGTCATAGTTCTGAATGGAGCTCAGTAACCACAGCTGAGAAGTAACAGGACCAGAACCCTGATTCCGGTTAGGCTGACTGCAGTTCTGAAGTTTTCTCGCTGTAGCTACAGTATACAGCATAACCAGGATCTCAGAGGCATTTTTTCCTCCTTTCTTGTAACTGCAGAAGATTTACTTTTCAATCGAAGAAATAAGAAGACAGTCTGACTCATTAACAATGCAAAGGTAATATATAGCATTATAGGTTACTATAACAACCAAAACCACATTCTATTAATCAGCTACTGTGTCATTTCAGCAAACTTAACTCCTTTGAGTCTTGCTAAGTTGTTTAACATATCACTGATTAAAGTATTTATAGTCTTCTTGCCAAATTGAGAACTGTCAGTAAATAATGTCTACAGTGAATGAAGACAAAAGGATAGTTTTCACTTTCACCCATCTATAGCAAAGCATTGTTATATTGGGGAATTTTCTATATTTTTTCTGTGGCAGTAGATAATCACAGCAATATCTTAATGTAAGTGGACATGAGATGACATTGGAAATCACAACATAGGCTGAACACTAATTACATTGGCTTATGATCCCAAGATTGGACAGGTACGTGCAGTATGCATTGAATGAGTGCCACCAAACGACTGCCTCTCAAGAACCGCCTGCCATCTGGACAACTGATACACTGATTATCTCTATATGCCATGAATCTAGGGTTTGCCTAGCTCTGGCAACTGGCTGTAGGGAGCGGTTAGAGTATTCGCCATTACAAGATGGCGCTGACTTCCGCTGTCGCTCTGAGGAAACTTGTGGATAACGCGGGGTGGCCCGCCTGAAGCACTTGCGCATTAAGGGTGTACATGACTAATCACTGCCCACTCCCGGGGCGCGCCAATCAGTGGAGGACACGCTGCCTCAGGGCTATATAAGCAGCGCCATTTTGGAGCCCGGGGTCTTCCTCCTTTCATCATGCAATAAACGCTTTGCTGCACAAGGATCCGTGTGTCCACTTGGGTTCTTGCCGGCGAGACCAAACAGCGCGCGGGACAACTGGCTATGTCTCTTTATCAATATCTGTCCCTGTTCCTCCAAAAATATCTTATTGGTATTTGAAATATATTTTTGTATCAGTTCTGAAATACTGGTTTGAAGAACGTCTGCACAGTTCAGCTGTGTCATGTGATAGGCACAGTAGCATCCTGAGACCTTCCCCCCACCAACGGACACACAGGCCTTAGTTTCTAGATCACTGGGAACTATGCCCTGCTATGGAGCTCTCTGCTAACTTCTGTTTGTCCACAGTAGTTATACCTGATGTACAAAGTGACTTCACCTCACTGAAGAAATGGAATACAGAATGGTAAGTAACATAGTCATGCATGCATGAGTCTGGTTCATAGTGACTTTTTTGACACCCTCTCTTGGGTGCACTTTTCATTAGGGGAAGCACTGAAATCTTAAAGAATACTTGATACTGTAGATGTCTGCTACAATGGCTATTTACTCTCTGTCTTAGTCAGGGTCTCTATTCCTGCACAAACATCATGACCAAGTAGCAGGTTGGGGAGTAAAGGGTTTATTCAGCTTACACTTCCATATTGCTGTTCATCACCCAAGGAAGTCAGTACTGGAACTAAGCAGGTCTGGAAGCAGGATGCAGAGGCCATGGTGGGTTGTTTCTTACTGGCTTGCTTGCTTGCTTGCTTGCTTCTCCTGGCTTGCTCAGCCTGCTTTCTTATAGAACCCAAGATTACCAGCCCACAGATGGTACCACTCACAAGGGGCCCTCCCCCCTTGATCACTAATTGAGAAAACGTTTCACCACTGAATCCCATGGAGGCATTTTCTCAACTGAAACTCCTTTCTCTGTGATAATTTCAGCTTGTGTCAAGTTGACACACAAAACTAGCCAGTACCCCTCATTGTCCCTAGTTTCTTTGTGATTGAGTAAATGACCAAGATGAGAAAGAAGAGTTTTAGAATAAACTAAGTTGAGTTTCCCTTTCTCTTCTATGCATCTGTACCAAGAGATTCAAAACCCCAGTTGATTGTAGGTTCTTCTCCAAGATCCATGACTTCAGCAGTTCTGGGTAGTTATCTAGGTTTTCAGTACCAGGCATGACTTACCTCTTCTTCAGTGGGTCTGAAGTCCAATTAGAGACCTGTTGCTTACTGCTAGCATATGTATACTCCTAATGCATCCTTTGAGTAACTATGCCATACTCATTAGAGTTCATATCTGGATGGGAGTGTTGGTTCCTTCCCTCCATTGAAAGTTTACAATGTACTGTTTGGTATCATGAAAGTTAACACTCAGAGAGGAGGATTTCAAATCCATACCAGCACAGGAGTCCCTGAGCCCTATTTCTGAAAGTGTATGGTATATTCAGCAACAGGGACTTACCTTCCTCCTTTTGGGGCCAATCAAGGCCAATAGTAATAGCCCGTGATGTTTTGGAAATCTCTTAGACAATTCTGATCTCTGAAGAGGTCTACTACTGCCTGCTGTTGGGGTTTTGTTACTTGCTCATTGACTCTTAGGGTGAACACTTTCAGTCTTGATAGGAAAGTTTTCACTGAAACTATATATGTATATTTATACACAGACTTACATGTATTATAGGTTTTTATAGGTAGAAAGTTAATGGTATGTTTCAATTTTTTAAACCCAGGAAACATCTAGAATAATTTGCTTTTGGGGAAACTGTCTGGATTGGTAAGCAGAAATACTGCAGATTCTTTCAATGTTAACAATATTAAGAAAAACAAAATATCATTTGAGTTCTAATATTCATTTTCAGTAGCACCTCAGAACTATCAAGATATCCAAATGCCAGCTCTGATCCACGGTATAGAAGATAGCTAAATATCCATAAATATTGCACTTCAGATACATAATATCTGTAAAATTAAGAAACAAGGTTTCCAAATATTTCAAAATATCTCTTCTCCTGCCATAAGATTTCAGGGAAATCTTTTTGAAAGAAGAGAAAAACCTACAGCATAATGCATTTGGATAGACACCACAAACCTGTCTTCCTTTTGATGAATTGATAAATATGTTATTATTGTTACCATGAAATAAATTATATATGTGACTACTAATGTGACTCTTTTATTGTATGTGGTACAGTTGGGACAGCACTCACCACAGACTGTCTTAGAGTTTCTTCTGTTCTGTGTCACCACAGAAAATTATATCCAGGCCTATACAGCACATGTTTTGCTCCGAAGAGACTTAGAAAAGTCTTTAGTAGAAAACCAAAGACTTTTGTCTGTACATGACTTGAACTTTGCTCCGGAGTCTTCTTTGTTTCCAATAGCCAAGACTGCCACACAAATGCCTGCTTCCATATCTCTACCTGTTAACATCCTTTGCCACTGCACCCAAAAGCAATCCCATGGGCCCTGAGCTAAGAGCAATGGCACACTTGCCATGGTGGAATAGCCACATCTGGTGATTCTCAAGTGGAATGGACTTAGGAGTGGTTACTGCTCCCTCTAGAGAATTAATAGTCATTTGACTCATTTTTTCTTAATGACTTTGTTTGGAAAAGAAAATTGGTTTCTCCATTAGGTACATGTACATGCGTGACCCTGTTTGCCTTGTGAAAAAGAACTGTCTATGTATATGCTATTCTGCACTAACAGAGTATTGTAAATTCCATCTTCCAAATAGATTCTATTGGAAAGAACCATCTACCATAGAAGCTACAGGACTAGCAGCAGTGTATGTTGGCTCCTCAAGCTTTGCATTCCTTTTTATAGCTCTAATTTAGACATCTGAAGCATGTGAAATAAAGAAGTTGAAGATACTTCTTAGCCTTAAGTTTAAGGAAATTTAAATAGGGAGTTATTATCACTCCCAATTTTACACACAAAGACTACTTTGAATTCATACACACAATTCATTTGAGTTTATTATGAAAACGACAGGAATTAACAAATCCATGTCACTTCTCCATCTTATTCCTTACATCTTACTTGTGACACAAAGCATGTTATAGGTACTTTCTTTGTAGTGTTGACTAAAAGAACAATGATGTATATGGGTGCTTATGTGTATGAGTATTTACGTATACATATATATGCTCATTTTTGTGTAACCAGCCAGACAAAAATTCTAGCCGACCTCATATAGTAATGATCTATGAAGGAAGAACACAACCCATTAATATTCCCCCCAAGACACAGACTGCTGGGTAATAGAGAAAGCAGCTGCATACAAGCACAGAAACTTCCCAAGTTCACAACTTACTGAGAGTCTTTTGATAAGAGATTTGGGGAGTATCGCACACTGGGACAGGACCCATGTTGTCAAGAGCAAACAGCTCAGTAATACCATCTGCAATGATAGCAACCTCATTGTATACATCTTCTAAGGGGAATGATCCCTGAGAACTCCATGACCTTGGAGATACCATGACATGGACTAATACCCAAAAGGAAAGCCATCTGATCTAGCTTGACTCTAGATCCTTCTTCTAAAAAATGGAAGCAGCAATATTCTACCTTGTAGGTTTATTATGAGGACTAGGGTAGATAACAGACTTCAGTGATTTAGTCTAGTTCTCAGAAATAAACATTAGCTCACGATAATAAACATAAGAGTCCAGCACCCTGCCACCTATGAAAACTGCTAAGTGGTTCTGGAAATTTACCTATCAGCTTTAAGGAGATTTTTCAACTCTGCTCACGGTACACCGGTTTGGATTTGTTCAAAGGGAAATTATTTACATGCTTGAAAACTGCAAGCACCACACTTTGGTACCCTGGTCAGCATCCTCAATTTCATAGCGGTTCTAGGTGAATGAAGCTGTAGCCTTAGCTCACTACCCAAGTAGAAAAGTGGTAAGAAGGAAACTCTATCACAGGGAATCTGTCCAGACATTTATTTCGCTTCATTTAGGACCGTAGAACATATAGATCAAATGCTTAGAGCCATTAGGAACAGAAGAACATGCCAGAATCGAAGCCGCATTGCATTTCACTCTTATCCTGAATTAATGCTGCTGTATCAGTGTTTGTCCCTGATTTAACTTCTTTCTAATGACCTTAAACATTTGATCTATATCTTTTGCCAGTTTGAATACAGAAAAATCTGTGTCATGGATTCCCCATAGATGCACCAAGAAGGGAATTCACAAGCAATAGGCTCCTGTGACACTCTCCTTTTTGGGTGGTGTTTCTTCAAAGAAAACATTCCCTCCTCATCTCAATATTCAATGACCCTTAAGGTCTTTTGGCAGGATTGGAGAGAGGGAGAAAAAATAGGTATCTTTCCTGTTTCTCTTCCCAGTGTAAGCACAGAATGCATGAAAAGTTTGACTTTGAGGTATTCAAAAATATATCTTATCTTGGCTGGCCTATTGCTGCCCAAACTTAACTCACTAGAGATGTTAAAGGTTGAACATGAGAATGAAAGATATTTTGATAAGATAGAGAAATATGGAACATAAGCCGTTCTGAATACATCTGGCACAAATTATTAAATGCATATTCCACCTTACATTTACCAAATACATTTAAGAAACACTACCTTTTTTTCTGGTAATAACTTTGCCTTCCTGGCAGAAATACATACTGGGGAAAATATTTCAATTTTAGGCTTACCCACTGAAATTGCATGGGATGAAACAGAAGCAAAAACATTATTGCATGCTTAATGTATGTGAGTCAAATGCTGCTTAATTTCAATGTCTTTCCACAGTTTTTCATGGTATTTCCACCTTACAAAGGGCAACTATAGGGGAGAGAGATAGGAAATTATGGGTCTAGTTTCAACACAAGTAGACTAACCCCAGGTGATCTCTAGCCAATGTCTGTGTTCCAATGGTAGCGAAGGGCTATAAATTCTCCTACATCTTAAAAATTTCCAATTCTTTCCTTGGTTTTCTGGTACAGGATATTATAATACAGTCTGGGCTGGCTTCAAGTCTCTAAATAATCCTGCCTCAGCCTCCCGTAGCCAGGGTTTCAGATGCATATCACTGTGTCAATCCAGCTGCCCTCAGGAGCACCACTCCTGACAGAGCATCAATACTCACAACATTAGAGGTTGTACTACTTTCCTAAGTTCTACTCTCCCAGAAGAGTAACCAAAGCTAAAACTACTTTTCATCTCCAGCAAATGATATCTTAGCATCCTTTTCCTTTGATTTGTTTCACAGATCAACATAAACGATCTTCTGCTGCTTCCTTTCTTTCTTTGCCTCTTTTTATTACAAAACTAAAATTATTGGCCAGTAGCCCAAACCACCACAGACTTTACCTCTTGTTTAGACTAATTATATCATGAAGCCTGCCAAAAACCAAAACAAAAGCGGCTCCATCAATGAGCTCACATTGCAGGAGCTTTCCTAATCAATTCTTTGACACTTAATTACAAACTGAGCATATTTAAAGATCTGAAGCCTGAAACAGGGTTTGCATGTGCAGGGTAGGTGGCTTGTGGTCCTAGCAATCAGAAAGCCTCCATTCTGCCACTTCTTAGCACCCCTCACTGCTTTGATATTACTTCAAATACATGGAGATGCTGTAGCTCCCCCGTCTCAGCTTCTCTTCTCAATTAATACAATCTCAGACCTTCTGCTACTAATGGCTGCCAAAGCATTAGAGGGTTCCAGATCTATTCACAGACAGATGTGCCTGGTTAGGTAGGGAAAACAGTCTGGAGGGGTTTGCCTGACGTTAGAATTCTTTTGGTTTCCACTGAGTCTTAGGTGGTAAAAGAAAAGAAATTTTAAAAAAATTAAATAAACCAAGGCATTGAAAGAAATAAGTTGAGTTTCCTATTGAGAGATGCAGTAGCTGTGTGAGCATCAAGGAAGGAAAGAAAAGGCATTGTGACTCTAAAGCCGAGTTGGTATGACTGAGAATTTTGCTAGAATTTGGAAGTTTTACATTTTAAGTAGCACGTTTGTTGACTTAAGTAGGCACCACTGGACACTTGTAGGCTCCTGATCTCTCCGTATCCATGTTTACCAAGCATTTATAGGATGATGGGTATTTTACTCACTGCTTTGAAAGTTCCTGTGGGATTTCGTTCTTTTTTCAACCTTGTTGCACTGGAATAGTGACATATTAAAGAATCAGTCCACACATGAAACAGAGAGCCATTGAGTTATGTGGAAGGAGAGATAAGGTTGAGGCATGATTAGGCTGAACTGGCAGGCTCCAGTGAAAAGCTCACTATCTTATGTAAAAATTTAAAAAACAGAGGAGTATAGTGACACTAATAATTACAATGTTGTAACTCAAACAGATAAAAACTATGGATCTTAGAGTCTAATAAAATTATAAATTTACCAAGTAAAGGAACGGAGAGAAAAAATACATCAACAGCAAAACAGTAAATAAATGTATCTTAGAATATATGTTTAACAACCCTGAAATAGAATACAAGTAAATGGAAATTTATGGTAGTATTCATTCTAATTGTGTGTGTGTGTGTGTGTGTGTGTGTGTGTGTGTGTGTGTGTGTGTTTACCACATCCCAATTTTTATGCTTTTATTTATAGTGAGTATACTCAAAAGTTACTTCCCATTTAAAAATTTATTTAATCTATTATACTAGGTTTTCTTGGTGAGTAAACTGTTTACCCTCTAGGATTTTGTTGTTAAATCAAGTGTGATAAACATGGTTATAACCCAATACTTGGGGGTTAGATATAGGAGGACGGGAGGATGGTGAGTTGAGGCTAGTCTGGGCTACCTGGGGTGAACCCATCTTAAAAATGAGGAAGAGAAAGCAGGAGAGGGAGGAGGAGGGGAAAAGTAGGAGAGAATAATTTCACGTTCTGTTTTAGGAAATCTCTTGTAAGATGTATCATTTCTTTTTACTCTATGGAACTTAAATCACTTACTGTGTAATTATGTGGCTAATCCACACTAATCCTTCTAGAAAACAGTAGCACGGGGCTAGAAAATGTCTGAAAGCTTTGTCCTAGCATTTGGAAGAAGGCTTCCACACACTGTATATGTTTACAAAGCACAGACACGAGAAGAGAATGTGTCTATGCATGGTGGTACAGCCATAGACCTTAATAAGAACTAATAAAAATTTTAAAAGAAGAACATCGATTGATTATTCCACCAGCATACTGTTTCAAAGATGATGACTAGAGGTAAGAACAATGATTGAAAATATCAGACAAAGAACCTTTTGTTTTGTGTTATAGCCCAAGTAGCTTAGAAACAAATCTGTAAATAATTCACTGTTATGGAGAGAGCCATTTAATCCCCAAGTCATTTTTTTTCTTCCTCTAAAAGCTGAACCATGGGATTCATGATTGAAATGGCCTCAACATGTGATACCTTACCGACATACACACATGCCAAGGATAGAGCCAAACAATATGAATTCACAATTTCTGGGATCATTTCATTAATAATAATTTCCAAGAAGACCCTACAATCTTTATTCCCATGAATATCTTATTGCATCACCCCACAAAAGTGTCTTAGATGTTTCCCTGCCTGAATATAGTTATTTCTTCCACATGACAGAAACAAAGAGAGTTCAGCAGTGTCCCTGGAAAGAAAAGTCACCTGACTTGCAAGAAAATACCGAAAGAAGAGAAAGGATGTGGGAGTTGGTGTGTGACAACTTTAAAGTTTTCAAAAGTGATCCGGGGACAAGAGAAGGGCCATTTTGCCATATTAGTAAAAGAAAATTCTAAATTATAGTGAAAAAGATTGATTGAGCTTTCTACTCACATATATGGTAGTTTTAAAGACCGGTCTCTCTCCTCTTCCCTCTCTATTACCCTGCCTCTTTCTCCCATTCCTCCCTTCTCTCCCTCCCTCCCTTCTCTCTGCCTCTATTTGGTACCTGCAATTTCCTTCAGTCACTACCTTATTTCTTATTTTGTTAATCATTTGCTTTGCTGTCTGTCCTAGCTTTCTATCCTTTGGGAACAGGGAATCTGTAAGAGTAAAGTCTATTCATTTCTGAGTCCCCAATGTGTATCTTCCTCTGTGCTACGGGAAGCATTCCAGTCTCTGTACGATTATAGCATATGGCTGTGCAAGCACACAAAGACTGTTAGATTCAAAGTGTACAAAAGGCAGTAGCACTGAAGTGGAACCTCACATGATTACATATTTATTATCATTACTGCTTTTTCTCAGTTAGGTAAAATTTCCACAGTGCTACTTGATGTTATTGTAAAATAACTTATGGTATCTGCCATGAGATTTTAAGCATAAACTAAACTCAGCAAGTAAACCCAATAAAGGTTTTACTGTGGAAGAGAAGGTAGACCATGCAGTGCAAACAGTTAAGACATGGGACTTGAGACAAAAAGAATCTTAACTAATTAAGAATGTAAAAACGTGGGCACTAATTCAATGTCTGTTCGGCAACATATCGCATATTTGTTTCCAGTGTCTACAAGACTACTGGAAAATATGCTCTTAAAATTCTCAATATTTACCTTTTAAAAAATGCTTACATATTTCCGATTTATACTTATATCTGTGTGGTGAGGAAGAAAATGGAGAATGGGTCCATTTATTTTGTTCTAGAGTCTATAATTTCATCTTTCAATTAAAACAGAGTGAGAAGCACATTTATCGCTGGAAAACAGGCTGTAGGTAGTAGCTATAGGACTTCTTTCATTGCTATGGCAACTGGACTCCATTGTCATGGCTACCTTGGTGCTACATGTAATTGTCAGTGTGTGAGCTAAACTGATAATACACAATCAATACCCCATAAACTACAAACCATATGTTGAGCTTGAAAGAAGACCTACAGAAAGGTAATTTGTTATTTTTTATATATATAATTGTGGTCTGAGGCAGACATATGCTATTGTAGTAATCTATACATTTTGCTAGAAGGGAAGGCAGTCAAGCCTGAATTGAAATATCGGGATTGAATCATTCACGCAAATGGGTAAGTCTCAGTGGCCAAGGGCAATTATTGAGCATGAAATAGAAGAGAATTAGTTGGTAGTTGGAACTCAATGCTTTGGAAGAAAAATTACTCACTAGCCCTCTGCCCGAGAATCACCTGTATAGGAGTTTAGAACAAAGCTTTTGACCAATGGGGCTGAGGGAACAAATATGTCTGTGCACTCTACTCTCTGGTATACTCAGTGAGATCACCTGGGAGGGCTTGTTACAAAGCAAATCACTGGATAACATCCCTTAGAAGTTCTGACTCAAGAGGTTTGAAACAGGGCCTGGGAATTTATTGTCCACCCCTTAAGAACCACTGACTGATATTAATCTAAGCAGATATTTATTCTTTCAAAAATGAATATCAACTCTCCCTAAGTACATTTGTAGTACATCTCAAAGGTAGATGTTTTAGAAGAGAACAGGAAAAGATGGGGGAGGTTTCTACTGATGCTGTGATGATTGATGTTAGCCCAAAGTTCTCCATCTATAATCTTGGAAGACCAGTTTGGCTTGCTCACCCTTGGTATGCATCCTGCTTAGGAGTGCTAGGTTTTATAACTCTTCAAAAATGAGTCAAGAATAAACAGCACCAAACAGGATGGCGTATGCTTTTTAAAAAATTGTTGCCATAGGTTGTGTAGTTACAAAAACAAGAGTGAAGTCTTATGAATAATGAAGCTCAGAGCTGCATTTCTTCATGGAGAAATGCTTACCCTTGACCTCACTAGGGAAGTATTGGTGAAGGAAGCCTTCTCTCCAGTTGAAAGTAAACAGAGAGCAGGCAGCAGCCTTGAGTCTGAAGGACCTCTTTGTAAGGACACTGCTGAGTGAGAGAAAATCACTGAAGCAGCTTGGGCCTGAGCAGAGATTAATGACTTTCCAGGAGCTGCTGACTTAATGACATTCATGTCTAGGGATAAAGTCATTGTAGCTTTTGGGCTCCAAGGTCTAGAATGGTACTAAGCCAGTACACATGCATTTAGCAACAGGGAGATGGCTTAGTACATAACGTGCTTATTGTGCAAACATGAGGAACCAAGTTCAGTCCCCAACATCTACATAAAAACTATAACCCTACTGGCTTATGATCCCAGAAGTGGGAATGAAGACAAAATCTTAAGGTTCACTGGTAAACCAGTCTAGGCTGGTTAGTCTGTGAGCTTCTGGTTCAATCAGAGACCTTATATTAGTGCTTCTCAACCTATGGGTTGTGACCCCTTTGGAGGGGGTCAAACAACCCTTTCACAGGGGTCAACTAAGACCATTGAAAATGTACATATTGACATTATGATTCATAACAGTAGCAAAATGGCAATTATGAAGTAGCAACAAAAATAGTTTTATGGTTGGTGGGGTCACTGCAACATGAGGGAATATATTAAAGGGTCACAGCATCAGGAAAGTTAATAACCATTGCATATGAACAGATAAAGTAGAAAGCAATAAAGCCAACCTCTGAGATATATATATATATATATATATATATGTGTGTGTGTGTGTGTGTGTATATACACATATATACATATATATATATGTGTGTATATATATATATATATATATATATATATATATATATCATGTGCTCATGTTCATACACCATATAGAGAAGGGAGGAATAGAGGGGAGGGGAGAAGAAGACAAGGGAAGAATGAAGCATATTTTGGGGAGATATTAAACCAAACCATGCACTTGCACATATGCACTCTCATAAACCATTGTCATTTTCACGGTTTTTTTCTTCTTGTTCCTGTTTTTGTTTTTCTCTTATATCCTAAGGGCAGGATCTGGCAGTATTTACTAACATCAAGTTTCATCATTGGAAATTTACTCCCAATCTCAACCATGGGAGAAAAGTCAAATTATAGTAATAAATTAATGTCAAAATCTACAGCTGTGTCAAGAAGCTAGACAACCACTTTATGGCTTTATGAAAGTACCTGTTATTTTCTTTTACGTCCATTAGAAACAATGTCTGTCTCAAGTGATCTCAGAAAATGCACACTGGTTAGCAATAGCAACATTGATTAAAAGAGCTTCAGTCTCTACAGTAGGAGGCTAAAAACAATGACATGGCATTTTAAATGATCATATGACACACCCCCACAGAGAAAGAGTGACAGAGAGACAGAGACAAAGACAGAGAGACAGAGAGGGAGCACTAGACACTTAAGTAATAAGCTCTGTGTTTAATTACAGGTTGTCATAGTATTTTCTAGTTTAACCTTACCCGTGTACCAGAGCAGTGTTCTTAATGTGTCCTTTCACATGTAGCCCCTGTCCCTATTATTTGGAAGTTTATTGAAGATGCAATTATCCAGACTTCCCTGCACCTACCACATCAGGAACAGAAGGATGGGATGGGCGGAGCCTGCTAGCTGGTACCCAAGCAGCCCATGTTGAAGCCTGTTGCAGTGAACACTTCTCTCCTCCCTCCGCCCCATCCTCCATTACAGACCTTAATGTACCAGGCGGGTTTGGGTAGCAACAGTTTTGGGAAATGGCAAACTGTTCTTCAAGTCACACATCCACCTCAATATTTGATTTTTATAATGTTTCATGGATTGTATCTTAATGTTTACATATTTCAATTTGGCTCATTTTCAGTAGCATTTTGCATCATTGTGTGCTGTTCCCATTGGGGGTTTGCTCTTCCACTGTGCCTTTTAATGCCGACGCATTGGTGTTAAAGGGGTGGGTTGGGTGAAGTTACATTCTGTGATTAGTGATTTAGTGATTAAACAGTAGAGAGCTCAGATCATTATCCTTCCTCTTATCCCTTATGATGTTCTTGTTCATGCACACCCAGTTCAATCCTAGCTACTTTAAAAGTCAACATTAACAATGGAAAACAAAATCCACCTACCACAAACCTGAGCACAAACAATACTACTTTTCTCTCATTTTTGTTGTTAACATTTAGCAATTTAAGATCCAAATGGTTCTGCAGAAATCACCCACTCCTCAAATGCTCCCGGGTGCCTCTTCAAATGCAAATAGAGCTTACAAAGACACCTCCTGAGAGTTTCTTTTTCCCCATGAAACAATTTGCTCATAAATTAGGTGTAAACAATCCCTCAGAAAGCCTGGATTGCTGTATTCAGTACCCAGTTTGTGTAGGGAATATATATATATATATGTATATATGTATATATATGTATATATATTTCTCCTTCATACTCATTAAAATTAATTTGTGCATTTTCTAACGACATCTTATCTAAGCATTTTAGCTGTGAAACTAACTAAATAAATATCCCCAGCCCTCCCCACCTTTAAAAAGATTATTTATTTTCTCTTTGGGCTGATAAAGTTCTGATGGCACATTTTCTAATTTTAAAAACATTTTCATTTCACACTTCGGAAAAACTTGAAGTCAGGAGCGAGCGGGTGGGTCTGCTTGAAGTGTGATTCACACCCCAGGCTCTCTTTCCCCAACAGCTCATGCATATTTATAAAGGCAGCCAGACTTCAGGTTTTAAACATGCCCAAGGAAGAGACTATTTTAGAGGAGCCTAAATAAGTGTATTGTGGTTATGCAGCACTTTGTGTCCAAAATATCCCTCCTATTTACAAATGGTAACCCATAATTTCTAAAAAGGAAGGAAACTCTCCTTACCTTTATCCTATCTATAAAATCCTTATTCACAACACTTTTCTTGGGGCTAGAGAGATGGCTCAGTGGTTTACAGCCCTTGGTGCTCTTGCACAGGACCCAGGGCTGATCCCCAGGAGCCACATGGTGGCTCGCAACCATTCATAACTCCAGGGGGTCCAATGCCCCCTTCTGACTTCTGAAGATACAAGGTAGGCATGTGGTATGTAGGCATAAAGCATAAACTCATGGCATTCATCCACATAAAATGAGACAAATAAATCTAAAAAGAATTTAAAAGAATTTCCCTAGAGATATCTAAATAGTTTCTAAAATAGGAAATAAAATAGGAAATCTACTTAAAATAGGAAAATAGATTCCTATTTTCCAAATGTATCATATTCCTCGTTTTCTTTACTAGTTTAATCATTCAGTCACTCATTCGCACAGCCATTTGACAGTTAAGAGACACCATTACAAAGAGCCTATGATCAAATGGTCAGTAAATAAATATCATTGTGAATAGGCCCACGGATGATAAATAAGCAGAATAATGAAGATGTGAGCGTTTAATACTTTTCCAGATAGGTTTAATTAAAAACATGTCAAGAACAAGGACTCTTTAATCAAACATGGGAGTCTAGGGCCTATGTAAACGGGACTAGACTGGCATGTCAGTGGAAGCAAGAAGCAGGCATATGTCTAGAGACCCAGACCAACAGATGCCCTAGAAAACAGCAAATGTCTCCTTTGTGACTGGAGTGCTGACTGCACAGGGCAAAGGGTGAGGCTCAGACTGACATGGGGAGACTGCTATGCTGAGGTTAGCCTTTCCCTAAGAGCAGGCTCAGCTACATACCTCTCCATAGGGGAGAGGTGCCATGCTAGAAACAGGCAGTATGTGCTTCCTTAAAACTCACTCATCTCAAGGAGGTACCAACCAGATGCAGAGCCCCTCTCTATTACAAAGTAACTGGAAATCGTAGGGGAAATCATATTTGCATTTAACTGCTTACAAGCTAGATGGATTCTGGCAAAAGACAAAACACTCAGCTAAATACTGCAGTTAATGGCCCTATACCTTGTAACCGAGATGATTTTTATGGCCATTCAGTTGTTGAGTACTATTGAGTATTTAAAATGTGCAAAGCCCGGAGCTAAGCTCTGGAATCAGATAACGCAGTTTGGAAAATCCACTGGCTTGCATTCTCTTTGGCTGTTTTGTTTCGTGTTTTTTTGTCTTCCTTCAGTTTGTAAACTTCCTACAGGAAGCAACAACACCTCTTTCAAACGGAATCGCGCACTTGCCTAAAGCGCTACTACAGTGTCGTGCGTGCTCTGTACATGCCACAAATGCATGTTGATAACATTCAGTTTCACGACTACAGCGTTGTTTTGTAACTTAGCCAGCAAACAGAGAAGTGCTGTGATTTAAACATGCCACCCGACTTCTTCCCTGCCAGCAACACAGCCCAGGAGCCAAAACTCTGGGATTGGAATCAGATGGCTGGGACCATTGTGGGACTCAATTATGAGCAGTGAGGAATCTTCTCTGCACTGAAGTATCCCACACTTTGCACGTGTGCATCGAAACCACGCAGCCTTCTCATTAGCCCTCCTGCAGACACGACTCATTTTCTTAATGTGCAAACATACATTTACCACCTGCTTTAAAAAGAAGATATTTAATCTATTTATTATAAAAGAGAACGCCATAGCGTTTACTACTTATACAAAGCACTCGCCATAGATCTTTTAGCATTTGTACATTTTTCTATGAAAAGGAACCTTTGATAGTTCAGTTCTTTTACCATCTCATGGGGAACAGTTGCATGCAAAATTTCATCTTACTATTCTTTATCCTTGTTAACTTCACTGCACACTGTCCATACTGTGGTTTCTTGTCCCTCATTTAAAAGAAAATTCTAAATCACTGTACTATGTACAGGTAAAATTTGATTTCTTTTGCTCCCTTCCTCCCTCTTTGACAGTTGCTTCTCTCCTCCCAGCCCTGGCACCCCTGATCAATAACTTACATCATTCTTCTCTTTCTCCATTGTTAATTTATTTTGTAACTTAATAATACATTGTAAAAATGCTACTATGTTATGCATGGATCAAGATAAACCAAAATCTGTGTGACCAAGCAACTGCATAACAGCACTGATATTCACTATAATTTACTTAGAAAGTCCACTTTTCTCATTATGAAAATTTACTTAACCTTTACTCTTATTTTTAAGCAATATAAAAATAATGACACAATAACCCTTGGGGATAAATGTTTGGATAATCATATTTTTATTTTGATGAAATAGTTTCAAGTCTATGATTTCTGGGTCAAAGGGTATACACACATATACATAATTGTATGTTTGAAGTTCAGTGAAATGGCCATTTGAAAGGTGCTCTTTTACAGAAGGAAAGAAGCTATGGTAATTTCTCTCCTGCATTCCAAACAACAGCAGGAATTAGCCCACCATAAAACCTGCATGGACAGGATGACTATAAAATGCAACCTCACTGTTCCTTAGACGCACAATTTAATGAATGCGAAGGCAGCTTGGCTCCTCTCCTGGTATATGCCACTTGCAACATTTCTCCTCTGAGTTTCTCACTTATTTTTCTACTGAGTTGTTTTCTTTAGGTGTCAGTTTGAAGATGGCCCGTGAAGAACCTAGACATTTCCCTCACTTACACAGCAGGCACTCTGACCCATCTACCCAGAACTAATGTACCCCTCTTCTCCACAGCTAAGGAACTATAGTGACAAAGGTACAAATGGGTCATGGTGAAGGCAACAAAAGCAATTCTTAGACCCAGATGTTAGCAAGTATTCCTTATACCTGGAGCTATCACAGGAAGTTTCTGTATCCCCTCCTTCAAAAAAAGGCACATTTGGCCAGCACTTTCGGCTTGTACCTGAGGTGATAAACATGAAGATGAAGGCCTGCAGTGAGGCCTGCCATGTAAAGATAAATGAAAACACCTTGGGATAGCGCATGCAGCCTCTGTAGAGCTCGGGGTCGCTTATCTTCAGGTTGCTTGCTACATGAGATGAAAGAAAGCAAGCACACGGTATATTTAATTTGCTTACAATCCTCATGAACACATTCTATTACAGCATTCTTTACTCATATTACTTACACATTAATTTGCTAAGGGCTTATTTTACTATAAAAACAAATTGTTATTATAGATTTTACTTGAAATGCTATACATGTAAATTATACACACATACATGTATGTATGTATATATAACATACAGGCATCTGGGATCTCCCGCACTAGCTAGAAACCTGTCAATCACTAGGTTATGCAAGTAACATAAATTTTTCTTCAATATTTTTATTTTAATATTATTCCTTTTAATTCTTTTGAAATTTGTTTATGAGATGAGCTACTTATTTAATGCAAGTTTATTTCATATGAATAGAAAGATGGACTTTTGCCATTTGTTGAATAAATATTTCCATCACTCCATTATAACAAGACCTTTGTAAAATATCAAATTCCCACATATGCTAGAGACAATTCTGGAGGCATTCCTCTCAGTGTTTTTATTAATTCACTCATCTCTATATCAAAACCATCCATGATTACCTTTCTAAAAAATGGTTTTATATTAGAATTGTATCAGATGGTCCATCTTCAAAATCTTCTCTAATCCCTGGATTATATCAAGACATTTATTTTTCCATGTGAATGTTACCATCACATCAGACAATGAAGCAAACCAGTGCTGATTTTCTTTGGCAGTGCAGGAGATAAAGACCATCATTCAGTCAACTCCTTCAGACCAGGTTTGCATTTGGCTCCATAATGTCAATTTTGAAATTAAGAAAACACCCGGGCTCTTGTTGAAGGTATTCTTAGGTATGTTAGATTTAAATCTATTATCATTTTCCTGCATCTCATTGTCCCAGACAAGGCAATCAAACAGACTGCTTTGTTTCTTGGCTGCCCTCTCTCTATTCACTATCTCTCCTTTCCTTTCTCTTCTTCCCTTTGCCTCATTTTCCCCCTTGGTTTCTTTTACTAATGTTTATATTCACATACGTAACTGGTAGAAGTAATAGAAATGTAAAACAAGATGGACAGATGGGGGGGTAATTTTTATCTCTTTTCCTCGAAGCTTTGGAAGTAACTGTTTTGTCTTGTTTTGTTCAATTTTTTCTCTAACCATTGTAAGCAGAGGCAGTGGAAGCCCCGGCACAAAGGCCAACCAAACACCATAGACACTATTCAAGCTAGCACTGTAAGGCTCCAGCCTTCCTCTCAGCTTTTCCCAGGGTACTTTCTCCAACTATTTCTACACTTCCCACCTGCTTCCCACTTAAGCATTCATTAGATTAATTAACTCAAATGCCAAAAGGGATAAAAATAACATAAACTCTGCTCCCATCAACAAAAGAGGTCTTTTCTGCACTGGGCATATCATCTAGAATGTAGTCTTCATTTTTTGTAGGTCTGTTGTGAGACAAAGTAAAACACTTCTTTCCTGTTTTGAGCATGACGGGAGAGGGGGAGACCTCACTCCTGAATCTGGGCTGCACTGAGTCTTATCTTGGTTGGGAGTGTTTTCTCAGCGGGACAGAAAAATCAAGCAAAAGCAGACAGACACTCTAGCACCAGAAGCTTTTGAGTGTGGTGTTTGCTTCTCTTGGCTATAAGCCTGCTTCGACATGCTAGCAGCAACCAAATATGAAAGGAGATGGAACAGTGAAAACCACAGCCTGGCACAAACCACAGCCACCACAGCATCAGACCTGTGCTGAAATTATTGTCTATAGCCACAATGACTTCCCTTCCTTGGCTTTCAAAGAATGCTCTCATTCTTCAATGACCCTCCAGCAGTTGGATTAGGATCAACCATAGGAAAAAATCCATGCAGTGCATCTTTCAATGACTTTGGTTTTATCAAGTGTAATAAACTAGATGAGACTGGATGAGCAGTAAAGAAGACACCAGCATGACTCTGGGCATGATTTTAACTACGCCATACTTGTAATGTTGTAACACAACTGAAGTCCAATTCTTTCTATTATAAAAGAGAGAGAGAGAGAGAGAGAGAGAGAGAGAGAGAGAGAGAGAGAGAGAGAAGTAGAGAGACAGAGAGGAAATTTGAGAAAAATACAGGGGTCATATTTAGCTTTAACTGTCAACGTCACAGATTTAAGAGTCACCTGAGAAGTGAGTCTCCATTCAGGGATTACCTAGATCAGATTGTCCACTGAACACATCTGTAGAGAATTGTTTTGATTGTTAATTGATGTAGAAGGACCTAGTCCACAGAAAGTTGTACTATTTCCTGGCAAGGTGGCCCTGGGCTGTTTAAGAAAGCTAAGGAAGCATGAACTTGCAAGTAAGTGAGCCAGGAAGCAGTGGTCTTCCATGATTTCTGCTTCCTGATCCAGTTTGAGTGCCTGATTTGACTTCCCTCAAAAATAGACTGTGATCTGTGAGCCAAAACACAATCTTTTCCCTCCTAAGCTTCACTTGGTCGTAGTGTTTTATCATAGCAACACAATAAAACTAGAAGTATAGGTTACTTACCTTTCCTCTGCCTGTCCTGTGTCACTGGAGATTCAAATAGCATTATGTGTAGAGATTTAATTAAGGTCAGAATTAAAACATGGAGCCTGATTCTCTGCCTGGGGGGGAAGTCAGTGCATGGAGTTTTGAAGTCAATTTCAAGGGCACAGAGAAATCTTATATAAGAGTGGGTTTTTCCTACTAATTGGGCCCTAAGTGAGGAGCCCATGTATTTCAAGGGGTTCTCAAAAGGGTTATTTGCATTTCCCCACCTCAACAGAATGATGTATTAAAAGAGAAATAATCCTTCCACTGAAAAAGTATTTTGAGATGTGACAATTCTTGATTTTTGACAGGTTCAGAGAGTTTATCTAGGGAAGCATCCATTAGTATCCCAAACCCTTGAGGCTGGATCAGTTCAGGCACCAAAAGCACAATTCTGTCTTGAAATCCTGAGCACTTCCTATTCCTACAGGTATTATATCATGATGAATCCACATTGTTTTAATATATTTAGTACTTCTCAAATACTTAGATCCTGAAAATATACAAGAAATGTCTGGGGGCAGAACAATTCTAGATGCCTCTGGATGAAACTTTTTCCTATCAAAAAGTGTAAACTCCCAATATCTTTGCCCATGCTGTTCATTAGTGAAAAAGAAATTTCCCATCCATATCTATCATTTCAAATATCAGTTAAAATTCCAATATCTTGCTTGTGGTTGTTTGAAGGAGAGTGATCTCCATATGCTCATATGTTAGAATGTTTGGTCTCTAGTTGGTGAAATTGTTTGGGAAGGATTAGGAGGTGTGGCCTTGCTAAAGCAAGCATGTTGCCGGAAGTGAACTTTGAGGTTTCAAAAGTTCATGTCATTTCTCTCTGCCTCCCATGTGTGAGTCAGATATTATGTCTGCCGGTTGCCATGCTTCTCTCTGTGAAGCTCATAGACTCTGATCTTCCTAAATGATGAGGCCAAATTAAATGCTTTCTTTTATAAGTTGCCATAGTCATGGTGTTTTGCCATCCAATAGGAAAGTAACTAAGATACTTATGAATATCTATCTTTTAAATACCTATCTTGTAAAGAAAACGGTGCCTTTTTCCTGGGTATCTTTAACACCTAATATGGCTAGTATCCACCTGAAATAACTATGCAAGCATGAAAGTCTAATGTTTTTTGGAATTCTAGCACAAGAACAATTTTAAAAGACTAATTTCAATCTCTTAATTTTTGCATATGAAGAGCCTCTACTATGACATAAATAACTGCAAAGTATGCTAACAGTTGTAACTGGAAGATTTTTCCTCCGGACCTATATTGTAGACATATATGATGCAGAATAAAAGTCTAATCTTTCTTGCATCTCTGTGTGCCCTTTCTAAGTAAGTTTCCCACAATAAATGTCCAACTGATACATATATATTGAAGAAATAACATTGTCCTTGGCATGGCATGTTGAGAATTGGGTAAGGCACAGAAATTCATGAGCGAGATAAGGAAGAGGACTTTACAGACAGATGTGTGTATACTGACTTTTTGAAACCATCAGGTGCTTTCCACCATGGCCATCACCTCTGTTTCAATTCAAATAGTCATGTCATGGATTGTTTTTCATCACTTCTTTTTCTATGAGAAAGATAAATGCCCTTGAAGGCAAAGAAGAGTGCGTTAAGCCTGGTTTGTACAGAAAGATGGAACACAATACAACACAGTACATTTATACATGGATGTGATTAAAATAGGTAGATAGGGGCAAAAGTGAGTTTCTGGAATCTCCAGAGGTGTGAAACATATAGAAAGGACCTACTATCTGACGTTAAGGAAGATAAAGACTAGGTGAAAGCAAGATACAGCTGAGATCAGAAGCATTCTTGAGTTCTGGGCCTTTGAACAGTGTTGTATGCTGGTCATTTTTCATGAATGATCAAGTTAGAGGGATTTTTAGCATGAACATGAACCTCAGCAGGTTGAAGAGAGAAGAGAGAATCTGAGTTCAGTAGGAAACTGAGAGAACTCATATGTCCTGCTTTTACCATATTGTCAGTGATTGTCTACAAGAATAGGAACTTTCTATAAATATATCTGAGTCAATGGTTTCCAATAGCACATTTATTGGTTTTATTTTCTTGCTATTTCTCAATAACAGAATATTATGGAAAGTTCTGAGTTAATTTTTTAAAACATCCTTCGAAACATGGTATGTGGCTCCCATTACTGTAGCATTTACATCATTTGAAAAAAGCACAATACTAGGCTATTGGTACACATAAGAAGAGTTAATTTTCAAATGAGGTCACAAATTATTTACTAGAGAAATAATAAGGCCATGATAAACAGTTCTGTCAGCTTATCTCAGAGAGAACATTACAAATATCTATATACATTTTATTATTCATGTTCTTGAAAAGTGGATGATTGAACAAAATAGAGGAAATCCCGAGTAACCACTGTGGTCCAGACACTTCATATAGACAGCTTTGAATAATGACATGGCTTTATAAATACATATATATGACATGAAATATATATATATATATATATATATATCCTTGTGATGACAAGCTCAAAATCTTACACTTTTGCTAAATACTTGAAGAAAGAATGAAAGAAAATATCTTATTTCTCAAATTGTTTTATATCTCTCTCCTTCCCTTCACTTTGTTGAGATTAAATCTAGGATTTCGTGAAAGTTTGGCAAGCATATTATCACTGAGCTATTTCCCCAGCCCTCTTCTGTTTAAAATATCTATTCTACAGAGTTGTGGCATCCTAAGAAAGGTTATTGTAACTCAATCAATGTCAATCTTATTCATTCTTTGAACTTACCTTAAAATAAGGAATCTTCTCAATGTTAATTCCAATAATGGTTCTCATTCCTCTAACCTTAAAATAATACATACATACATACATACATACATACATACATACATACATACACACACACACACACACACACATTTTCAACATGTACAAGAACAAATAAAATTCTTCAATTTCCTAGATATCATAATCAAGCTTCCAGGTCATTAAATGAATCTTTGGGAAATTTGCCCATTCTAATCATCCTAACAACACCAGGATAGAGGGAAGAGGAAATTATCAAGACAGATATGTCACCGATTAGGTTAGGTTTGACTCTCAGACCAAGAATGAGGCAGCTTGATGCATGAACATTTGTGTCTTCTCTTGACTACTCGAAGATGCTAGGCAGTTTCACCCTCATGTCCCTACTACATGGAAGAAGTTTGGTAATGACTCATGTACCAGTGCCATGTGCCTTGGACCATTTCCAGACAGATATTAGTTAGCAATAGGTATTTTAGAATGTTTGATTAAAAGAACATTCAGGAAAGAAATCAGTATTGGAATTGAAGGCAGCTGCAAAGGGAGTGTGTAGGGACATCCAGTTTTAATATTATAGTCCATAGAATGTGTTTGCCACCATCCCCAGTCACATTGCAGTGCCCATTTGCAAATCATTTTTAATTGTCTTATTAAGCAGCTTAGAGCACAGCAATCAAGAGCCTGTGGTGTTTTGAGACCTGGCATAGCCCATCAGGCATGGATCAGCAGTCAGGATAATAGAAGATGCAGGATTATATAACCAGTTATGGTCAGGAGGGAAGGTGCTTTGGAGAGAAAATGGTACCCAGCTGGCCACAAAGAGATACTGCTGTTTGACAGTATGAAACCTGATGGTTCCAGAGAATGAAGACCTGCTTCCCCACAGGTTCATACCTACCAGTCGCCTGCTCTTCCATGACTGTGGTGGAAGGCAACCATCAAAAGCAGTGATCACTACTCAAGGAGAAATTTCTCATGCAGTATTCTGACTCATGCCATAAATACTTTATTGCCAGAGGCTCCAAATATTGAATTTTGTTTATATGTGTGAAGTTCCAGTAACCGAATCAAGCATTCAGATTTGTTCTTGGATGAAGACATTGAAAAGTGAACACGAGTGGGATTTTTCTGAAATGACATGCAACTGTAATTGCATGTAGATAATTATTTAAATTATCTTATACTATTCCATACCACCCCAGGGGGAAGGAACAATATTCTAAATTAATTTTTATGCTTCCTTAGGTAATAGCAAGTGCAACAACAAACAGTGGTAATGGAGTGAAAGAAACGAACTGGGGAAAAAATTCTCAGTAAGTAAAGTGCCCGCTGCAAAGCCTAAGGACACATTTGATCTCTAGCACTCACTCACAAAAAGTGGGCATGGTGATTTATTTATAGTGCCTTGGATACCCGGGACTGTATGTCTAGTAGCTATAGCTGAATTTGTAAGTTCCAGGCTCAGCAAGAGACCTCATCTCAGATAGATAGATAGATAGATGGATGGATGGATGGATGGATGGATGGATGGATGGATGGATGGATGGATAGATTGATAGACAAATAGATATAGATACATTCAAGGTAGAAAAGAATTAAAGAAGACATTTGACACAAGCATACACACACACACACACACACACACACACACACACACACACACACACACAAACATCCATACACACCAACAGATACACATGCAGAAAAGCATAAGGGACCATGCAAAATATTGTGTATAGGAGAGGGGTCCTATACATATATAATTTTTCAAAGATTAACACTCATTAGGCAGTAAAAACTTAAAACTCAGCTACCAAGAATTTGGAAAAAATTAAGAATGTTAAAAAGAAAAGAATTTATATAATTAATGTCAATGTATTTATAAACACATCAAGAGGGATTTTGTTTTAGTACATTAGTGGGAGAAAATGTCTCACCTCCAAGATTCAGTTTTTAAATTATGTGTTGTAACATAAATAGTACATCTTTTTTTCATCTTTTCTCTTTATTTCCTATCTATAGGCAAACATATTTAAATCTATTTTTATATGCTTCTGGCTATGTCCAGGAAATGAAACCATAAACATTACAATATAAAAGACTTTTGCTTCATGTATTTGGCAATCTTGGAAAGCCTGGTTACTATCCAGTTGTTTTTGAATAATGATCCATTGATTTATCTTAACTTTATATTATTAAACAAGTGTAATTGGTCATACAGCATAATTTCATTGGTATGAAGATAGAAGAGAAAGTAAGAAAAAATTCTCGTGTATATTGTTTCCCACGAATATAAAGGATGGTTTCTTTTTCACAAATATTACCATCTAGATTTGCCTTTAAGGACAGAATTTTGGAAACACTTTGCTATACTAATGATCTTATAAGTAGTCATATTCCAAAACTTCCAAAAGTGTCTTAATTAGATAAAAAGGAAAATAATTTAATGGAACCCACTAATGAAATGGAGTAACTCTGAAGCTTAGAAAGACAATGGAGGAAGTTAAGAGAATCTGTGAAAGCAGAAAAGTCCCATGGCTTTTGTGACAAAAGTTACTTCCTTGAGCTTGATTTGTTACCCACCTAGAGCAGAGACATAAGCTATAGTTGACTTGAGAACCCTAAGAAGTGATGAGTGACAGGCATCCAGGTTAGTTACACAAGGCAACTACAGAAAATGTACTCTCAAGATTTGTGAGGTGATCAGAATCAAATTGGCAAACAAAGATCCAGAAAGGTAAAAGCAAAATGTTCAACAGGAGGCTGAGAATAAGGTGGAGAGAGGAGCACATTGCACATCCTGGAGTAAATGGGTGTAGACTAGGTTGTCAGTTTAAAGAACACATAGGACCAGATAAAGTGAACAATCTCACTGTCTACGCCAGTTTTTATTATAACAATTAATTTTAGACAAAGAGCACTATTAAGAGGGATGGTAGAGGGGCATGATTTTATCCCCACTCTGCCATTTTCTGCAGTTCATTAAATGGAAGAAATTGATTCAGCAGAGCTAATTTTGTAATTAAAAAGCTTATCATGGTTTTCTGTAATGAGTTAAGTAAACAGACAGTAATTCAGTTACAATATTTACACAGCTTATACCAGGGGACATTTGCTTACTCTATTAAATAATATGGAGAAATGGGGAAGGAATAAATTTAAAATGGGAATAAAAAACTATACCAAGGGCAACCAAGAATTCAGGGCTCACAGGTAGACCCTGCATTTGTCAAATTGATGTCAAGACAGACACTTAGCCATTTGATTCACTCTTGAATTAGAACATACAATGGCCAGTGCCTTCATTAGATTGTGTTTACAATAAGGAATTATGTTTACATTATTTCATCTTGGGACAAATGAAATAATCTACTTGAAACTAAAAGACACCAAGTTTCCCTTCTTAGTTGAAGGAACACATTTCTTACGATACCATTTTTCCACAAGAAACTCTATTGATGTATTATCAGAGAAGCATATGTAATGTTCACAGAAAAGTTAATAAATGGGGTGGAGTGGGGTTCCACAATTGGTTAAATGGCTTCCAATTTGATGTAGACTACAGCACTCAGGTGGCAGTCTCTAAATAGCCTCATGACCCACCACTCACAAGCACCTCTCTTGGAAATATTCCCCCAACTCTGAAAACCATAAAGACCCATATCCCTAAAAAGTTAAAAATTAAATTAATAAATAAAAGGAAAGAGAGTGGGGGAGGATGAGGGATGGAGCAGTGGAAACATATTGGAGAAGAGAGGGGAGAGGAGACAAGAGATAAAGAAAGGCTGGCTAGAGAAGGGAAAGACAAATAGGGAAAGAAAAAGGCATGACCTCAGAACCACACCCTGGCAAAATCATTGATTTATGTGATATAGCTGAATTTGAAATGATTATGTCAAATACCCTTTAGAAAATACTACCTTCAGATATGACGCAGGGCCCGAATATTCTGAATATTCTCTTAGAGGCTGCTGACCTTTAAACTGAAGCCTTGATTGCCTTTTTTCTTAGTAGATGCAACTCCTTTTTTATTTTTTCGTTCTTGCTAAACTCAGAGTGACTTTACTGTTCTAGTGACGTCAACAGTTTCCTTGATTGATGTTTCTATCGGCATTTATTCAGAAAACATTCAGAACCATAGATAGCTTCCATTCTCCCAAAGAAGAAAATCTACTCAGCCTTGGCAGAGCCATTTTATTCTCTATAAGGGACGCATTTTAGAGCAAAGCAGATGCTTATCTTTATTCAGCCGAGAGCCTTTTCCACATCGAGAGAATATGATCCACCTCCAGGACCACACATTCCACCATGCTGTGTGTGGTCTCTATGTCAAGTCTCTCCAAATGGGTCATGCCAAAATCCATTCAACCAATCACTATGTATCAAACATACCCTTCCCACTATATTTATTTTCATGATATACATCAAAAAATGTTAATTGGAGCAATCTGTGACAAATGCCTTTTACCATCAGAATAAAATCAGAATAGACATATTCTCCAAGGTCCTGCATTGTAGGCGTCTGGAGAACCTGGGATTAAAGATAGAAAAGCTTGTCCCAGTATCAATTCTAGAAATACATCCTGAAAACCTGTGATGTTTAGTGAGTAGGAATATATCCCAGGGAAGATGCAGTTTCAAGAACTCATCCACTATGCCCTCCTTGATCACCTAGCTCCAAAGCAAATTAAGGTGTCAGTTAAAAAGAAGAAATGAAAACTCCAGAGGTATTAATCCAAGGAATGGATTAAAGGGAGGAATAACAAGACCGCTATACACTGAGTCAACATTTTAAGTTGCATCACTTCAAGCTGGATGTTAGGACACTCTCCTAAGCAACAGACCTCGGTGAAGTTCTGTTGTCCTATTAAGGTTCCCTCCCTTAGATTCACTGAAATGTATTACCAAGTCATCAGCACAAACCATCACATAAACCACCTATTCGGAGACTACAGACTACAGGAAATCACTCTTATATCTGGTAGAAGAGTAGCCATGAGCTTCTTCCAGGAGGCTTGCACACACTGCTATCTATTTGTTTCTGCATCTCTCCCTCTGCTGTGCCAGCCTACCACATGTGCCATCTGTCAGCTTCTCCCAACACACGAAGTGTCTTAAGGATCTGAGCATTATTTCAGTTCCCATTTTTTTTCAGGTTAAAAGTAGTAAATTGCAGATGGCAAGTGATTATTTTTTTCCCTTTAGACTACTGAAAGCTGGGGTAATTCTGCCATGACTCACATTAAAGAAAGAGCAAGTGATGTTACACAGCACCTACTCAACACGAAGCATGTGCAAAAGCACAGAGTCTGTGCCAGCCAGTCATTCAGCAAAAGATGGAAGGACTATAGTTGAAAAGATTTTACAGTGAGGGAATGTGTGGGGCTCAATGAGCCCAGTGATCACCGTCACACTTTGTGGGAGGATGGATGCCAGCGAAACAAAAGTGAATCAGGGCAGGAGTTTAGGGATAGATGAGTGGTTAGCGCACTCAAGGCCCTGGGTTAGACCCTCCATACAAGAAGCATAAAAGGCAAGCTGGTGGCATACAGTTTGTTTCATCATGATAGGACAAATGTAGAATGGACTCGTGCAGAATACCTGGGAAAACAAGACAGGTCAGAGAAGAGGACTAAGTCATGACCACTAGTTTCCAGCCACATATATTTTCTGCGAAGGCTCCTCATATTTGATGTACATTTTTATTCCTAATTGTGGACTTAACAGTTTCCAGCTTCAGCTTATCTGTTAAAATTTAAGAGGCCACTTAAAGACCGTTAGTATTTTAGTTTGAGGCTGTTTTGAAAGTCCCTTTAAAGGTGCAACCACTGCAGATGTTACAGATCCAGGAGAAAATATCTTGGGTAATGATGAGGCAAAAGAGAGAGAGGGACCCCTTACCTTCTTTCAGCCAGTGGTCGGGATTTCCTTGGAGTGATTTCACTTCAATTATTTGAATGTTCTAAAGAGATCTGAGTGGGTAACAGTTCTGGTTGCTTGAGGCATTATTTTTCTACAACCAATGTCTCTTAAAGGGATTTGCTTTTGAAACCCCCCATAGAAGAGGTTTTATTGTTTCTGCAAGGATTGACTCTCCAATCCAGATAAAATTAATCACAGATACTTTTCACTGGAGTAAGCTATGTCCTCAGTTCCCAGTATAAATATTAAAATATAGCAAAGGAGATATGTGCAAATATATAGCTATTTGGTTACGCACAAAGCCTCTGAACATCAATAGTGTATCTCCAAGTCAGGCCTGAGTAACTCATCCCTGTAATCCAAATGTTTTAGAGACAGGAGGATTAAGAGCTCAAATGTATCTCAAACACAATGGGATTCAATGACTTCTAGGTCAGCTTGGGATATATGAGAACATGCCTCAAAACCAAATGCAAATCAAAAGAGCACATGCACACAAAACTAAGTTGACATATCAAAGTCATGCAAGCAAATTCAATAATGAAGAAGTGTACTTATGCTATAGGTAAGTGAAGCAAGTGAGTGTTTAGTTAATTTTGTAGTATACAGAACATCTGTTTTTGTTAGGAAGTGTTCAGATACACGCATCATTAGACCTGATTCATATTTGTCCCCTTTTCTTCCTTCCCACCTCACTGGTCCCCCTTTGATGCCCAAAGACTTTCCCTTTTGACTTATGTTTAAATATGTATATAAAGAATAATATGTATATTGACACCTAGATATGAAGAGGAGTGAAATAAATAATCTTTTCTCCTTATCTCTGCAGAATGTCTTTTATTCTCCTCTCTCTTCTCCTCTCAGACCTCTTACTATTGCTTCATACTCACTCTTCTTCTGTGACTTTTTATAAACAAGTAATTTTTAAGAAATAATGACACCTACATATGCATTCCAAGGAGTATTTCTTTGAATTGCAACAGAAAATAAATCATCTTCCCTCATGGTAACAGTGGGCATTGAATGGTATTCTCAGAATGAGTTCTCCCAGAAGCATTCACCCTGTGAGCCCTTACTAAATCATGTCAGATATTCAAGAGGGGCAGCTTGTACAGTTCAAGGCTTCAGCAAACACTAACTTATGTTTTTTAGGAAGGCGTGGAGTACCTTGTCAGAACCTTTGCTACATTAGCTGAGTGTCAGTTTTGATTCTACATGAGTAGAAAAAAAAATCACGTCCTAGAATGCTGTTTCTGAGACAAGAAAGGGGGCATAAGATGGCTTAATTGGGAGACAAAACAAAATCTATCTTCATGATATTAATGAAAACATACTTTTCCAATGAGGTTCTGCATCTAAAGTCAGATTTTCCTAGATGAAAAGGAGTTCTGTCCCATCCTAGTCCCAGTGTACTTAAGGTAAAATTATCCAAATAGGAAATGTTTAGAGGTGAGAAAAGTGTGAGAAGCAGCACATGAAAATGCTGTCACAAATACCTTCCCAAGACAAAGTCTATGCCCTGATTAAAATGCTTCTCTGATCTTCTGTTATAAGCACTTCGCAGGCATTCGTGTTCCTCATCTCCATTATCTTTCCCGACAGAATTCCTGGGGTTCTTTCACTCATTTAACAAGTAAGAATTTAAAACAATGTACTCGATATGAATTTTGAATCATTTACTCACTGAATGATAGTGTCCAGCCTTATAGGGCCTCCACAATTTTTCTAGAATGTTTCCATCCAGTAGTGATGAGGGAGTTGCTGTAACAAAGATGGAAGCTGGGGCTACGGATATGATGCCTTCAGGCTCAGGACATGACAGGCATGTCAACATCGTTTTCTGCTTCCTCTAATGGTACCAGCAGAAGTAAAACCCTATGTAAACTAGTTACCAAAGGACTGTGGATTCTGGAAGCCCCATTCTTATAACAAAAGCAATCCTAGCATTGCTCTCTTTCCCCTTTGTGTCCTGAGTGGTCCAGGACCGAAGATATTCTCATACATTTATTAGTGACCTAATCTGGTGAGATTGAGGTCTTGTTAGGAAGACAAATGGAAACATCTTGATCCAGTGATGAAAGCACTTGGTGTGTATTTGCTGATATTCAGTCATTTTTTCACCTCACTTCTAGATCTTGGAAAGCAACAGATGTTTATTTAAATGAAACCCAAAGGATTCTGAGCATGTCTCCTCTCTAAGCAGAGAAAGAGCTTTCAGTAAATGGCAAAAAAATAATACCATCACCGTCAGTCACAGTAACAATTAGGAGAAGAATAGGTAGAAAAGTGTCCCTACCCTGGTTAATCCAAAATGCTTTTCAAAGCCTGTACATGAATTTGTTATTATGATTAGGATAGAGAATGCTTCTGGTATGCCATGGGTTGAACCTAGGAATGTCAAAATTCATTGCATGCATAGAACCATGCACAGAACATGACCCAGAATGTGCACAGTATTGATGTTGGGAAAAGAAACTGGAAATACAAACAAGGTGGTGACAGAATGCTAACCACTGAGGTGAGAGTGGTTACTAACACATCAACGCTGTTGGTTTGTTTTCTAAGGCAGTGTCTCACATTATCCAGGTTGTCCTGGAACCTGCTGTGTAGTCCAGGCTGGCCTTAAACCCCAGATCCTTTGGTTCTCTACTTCTCAAGTGTGCTGATGGTAAGTGTTCACTAGCATGCCCATATGTTACTACCAATCTTATACAAAACCTTTCAAATCTGTGTCCTGTGGACTTCCAGAATCTTGTACTTTCACGAGCCTACAAAATCCTTTAGAATCTTGCCCCTAAATTTGTTGTCAGAGTTAAAATGAAATTTTATTAGGGATTGAGAGAAGTAATACAATAGGAGGAAGGAACATTGAATATTCATCATTAAATGAATAAAATAATTAACCTCTCTGTGATCAGTAAAGTTGTTTGTTGTTGTTATTGTTAAGGTTTCTGTTTTATTTAACCTTGCTTCTAAAACAAAACCCAAAATATAAAATACAATTTTTCTAAGCATTCAGTATATTAACCATATTCATTAGGGTATACTATTATATCCCCCTCCTAAATAAACTAGATTTTTTTTCATAATTAGTAATTCTTCTCTCAAACATCCCAGGAAGAATGTAGAATCAGACTTCAGAATGGCCAGTAGTACTTATTGCGTGTTTGCAGCAAACTGAAATGTCCTGTAAGCTGTGTTTTCCACATCTGTAAAAGAAGATTAAGACTTTGTCTTTATAAAGATGGTATGGCAAATAAACTGGGATAGGTAGAGAAAATATCTATGGATGTGAAAACAGAACAGTGCAGTGGTTTCTGCTATAGGCATAGATTTATTTTACACAGTATGACTCTGACTTAAATAAGGAAAACCTCATGTTCCTTTAAAGAGGAAGTAGGGAAGAGAAGTAGAGTTTCAAGTAATATTTAAGATTTATAATACAAAAGAATTTGGGTTATGTTATTTAAAACATCTGTGGGTAAAGATAAGAGTTCCCATAATCTACCTATAAATTCACTAATGTTTATGACTACTGCATTTGATCCACTAAACAATTTTAAGTCAAAATGAAGGAAATGATAAATCATACCAAATAATGCATAAAGAAAATGACTAACCTTAAGCTTCCTTTTGATTTATTTTTACTCATTCACAAAACTGGTACTTATAGATCTTCAAAAAAAAAAAAAAGAAAGAAAAGAAAAGAAAAACTTAAAAGTTAGCCAGACTCATTTGTTTTTTATTTTTATTTTTTAAATGGGGGCAGGGAGAATAAACCTTGGGTTTTGTCACCTTATATTATCAAATGGCTGAAACTTAATAACATCCTTTGCTTATATTGCATTTATCTTTAATATTGTCTTTTATTTATACAGAGTGAGACTGACTTCCCATTTGCCTTAATGTTATGTATGTTGCTATTCAAACAACTGTATTTCTTTTAAAGCAAAATAAATCAACAAAAGCATTGAATAAATAGTACAGATGAAAAATATCTTTGACAAAATTCACTGCAGGTAGTGTTCAAATGACAAGGATAATACATACCACGCCGCCCTTTCCTGTACTTCTATTTGAGGGAGGACTTGAATCCTGTCAATTCCATAGGTCCTTACACAAATACATAATTTGCCTGTCATTTTACTTAGCATTTTTTTCATGACTTGATTAGTTCAAATTTGATTTTTTTTTAAACAGGTTGAGAGTGTCTCCTGATAGACTCTACTATGGATGTCTACTAGAGACGCCCATCTATGGATGTCACCCTTGATAGATCCTTCTCCTCTGAGACACACAGCTACGGATATCAACCTGTCAGGTTTCAGAGGCTGCTTCAACCTTAGTAGCAGCAAGAGTCAAGAGATGCTCCAGGTGACACCAATTTCCTGTGATGAGGAGAAAAAATGCTCCAAAGCTTAGCCAGGAATAGGATGTCACAACCTCCAAATGAAGGGTAACCTGTGCAGTGGCCTCCTAATCTCTGTACACTCACAAGTGATCCCCAGGGGAATATAAAGAAAGGAGCAAACGTGTTTAGAAACTGAAGACCCTCCAAGCTTTATTGTGCTCCTCTGCCTCTCCGTTAGATGATGAAGCCCTGGTGTCATGAGATGAAGTTTAGCGAGATTCTCTCATACACTGAAAGGCACTTTTGATCTTTTATTTGAATTATTTTTTTCGTATAATCAAAATACTACAAAACTCATGAGATGATTAGCTAAAATTGGTGGTAATATGATCCAGTTACCATTGACCTCCCTGATGGAATGACTTCCTTAGATCATCATAAGATCTTGTGGCACACACAGGGTAGGCATGATGATCATTTTGCAAGGGGAAAACTGCAGTCAAGAGAGGTTTAGGGAGGTCCGGAAGGGGCAAGACTCACATCAAAGCTCTTATAGCAACCTGACACATATACAAATGAAGGGAATAGTCTTGCCATAATAAGAGAGGAATTTAGGATTACAGGGGAAAACATGATTCCAAGTGTTCAGAATCTAGTTCACTAAAGAGCACATGGTTGCAAGATAGGCTCTACACTAAAGAAACTCAGCTGATTTTCTGGCAGTCAGAGGTGGAGCAAGTCTCTGTCAATTCAATCGGATTCCTTGAAGGCTTATTGAGCATCGTCTGTATTCAATAATCTCTGTGCTCTAAATGTTTGAATTCCAGTTAAGATGTTGACAACAAGCTATCAGATATAGTTATATAGGCTGTGAATTAAGCATTTCTAAAAGAGCCATTCACATTCCAAATGTAGTGAGTCAAGGTGGAGAGTACAAGCTTACACAACACTCCCTGAGTACCCTAGTTAATATTGCTGATGAATAAAAACAGTATAGTAGTTGTTTGATAAGAAGGACAGAAGAGTCGCAATCACTAGAAAAAGCAAAGATGGTAAATGCCACAGGTTTTTGACGAGTTCTATGATCTTTGCAGAAAACTCAGGAAAAGCCCAGACAATCTACACTAAGCCATGCCATTAGACTTCATCTGCTGCCTTTTCTAAATCAGTATTTTTGAGCTTCGTAGTTGCATTGGTCATTTAATTTTTCCCATGTCTTTTTTTTTTTTTTTTTTTT